>JAYKAV010003229.1:60865-211818 GCA_035582835.1 Phoebastria nigripes
CTTCCCTTCCCTTCCCTTCCCTTCCCTTCCCTTCCCTTCCCTTCCCTTCCCTTCTTTTTTTTGGTAAAAGTTATCCAATAAAAACTGAAATTTAGCAAAAGAGAACATTTTCATAGGAAAAATCATTTGAATGAATGGAAAATCCCCAACTAATTCTACTGTTTTAACTTTTTAAGTGACTTCACATTGCTCACATTCTTCTCCTTGTTCTGTACCTTTTGTTCTTCTGTCTCCTCATAAACCCTCATTCCATGGCTGGGTCCACATGTCACGGCTATGTGCCTTTCACATCCGGCTGGTGTCTGACATCACTGAGCATTGCTTTATAGAGCCATTAAGAGCTTCATGTGCTCTTTCCATTGCAAGATCTGGTCCATATGTGGCAGCCTTTACCAGGTGAAGACTGCGTCTTTACCATCTGTCTGATGTTTAATCTGCTTGAGGCAGTTCAGTGAACTTGTAAGAAAGATGAGTGTTTTATCCACCAAAGCATCTGATCTTCCAGGTTAGCATCTTATGCTTTGATATTCTGGCAATACACAATATTATACACAATAAAGGTGCTTCAACATGCTTTGAAACAAAATTTTTTTCTGAAGTGGAATTTGTCATGTAGGAAACAGGGCTTATCAACTTATATAACAGTTGAGAAAAACATGACGCATCCCCACGACTTGATCCTCCATTTAGTGTGAAATCAACAGAGTTGAGACTGTAATAATTTTTCCTTCTAGGTATTATCTAGACCCGCACTTCTGTTTTTCAGTGGATTCTCCTGAGTTGTTGCTAAAAAAGGGTGCCTCTGTTTTGAATTTTGATTCTTTCAAAGCTTTTTCATGAGTTTCTGAATTAATCTTAGCAACAGATTGGCTGGACTCATTAAGTTGCTGAGAAAAGATAATGTATCTTTTGCTTTAGCAAGGCAATAGTAAAGTGTAAAGAAAACGGAAGATGTTTCTGCTGCAGAAATTCTTTTAGTGTGAGGGACAGGTTCTGAGGTCTCTGTGATTAATAGACATAATTAGTTTACAAAGGCTGGGAAACAAGGTTATCTGATTTTGTGATTTACTCTACACCATCGCTGTCCAGAATCAATAAGATAATGATCAGCTTTTGCCTCAGTGTGGGGTTGGAGAAGAGGGGCAGAGAAGAAGATATTTATAGCTTTTCCTTTTGGTCACCATCCACGTGATAACTGAGAATTGTTAATGTTGGCCTTAGATGCTGTGGAGTGTCTTACTCACAGTACCTATGTCTCATTGATTTTTGAAAAGTAGCTGAAAGTCCCTCTTCCAACCTGCAGTAAGATGACGTATCACTATCAGCCTTGAGGATCAGTTTTGTGATATATACAGAAGATATTTAAGCACAAATAAGGATTATATGGCTCTGTTTCTTCAGGAGCCTTTGCAGAATGTCAGTATAGCTTTAAAATAACTGTTGAAATAGGAGTCTACACTGTCCATGACAGCATAGACCTCCTGGAACATCTACCCTGAGCTTCTGAGCAAGCTATTGCTGAAGGAAGTCATATTCAAACATAAAGCCCAGGATTATCATGCTAAGCATTGGGGACAGGAGAAACAGATGTAGTAAAATAACTTAATGCATGTAAAGTTCAGGCCAACRTCTGAGACATGACTGTCTCAGGAAATGAAGACTAGAAAGGATCTTCTGGATCACTAAATTGATCCTTTCATGTCCTGGGAACCCTATCATGTTTAATGGTTGATGGAGTTGAGCTGAGAGCAGTTTGATTTGTGTTTTTACTAAGTTTTATTTGCATTTGATTTGAGGGAAAAGGCAGCAGTCATTACAGATCCTGAATTTTGGCCTATTTGATACAGAACTAGCGTTTGATGTGGCTAGGTAGAAGGCGAAAATTTTCTATTAAAAAGGAGACACTAAAGTTTCACAAGAGAATTTGCAAACAAAATAAAACCTCTACAACCTGGTGAGTGCCAAGATCTGAGGATCATCTTTGAGCCAGTTGGTGAAAAGAAAGAGAAAACATGTCACATTTAACTCACACACCAAATTCCAAGCATTCAAAAAATGTTCATGCTACATGGTATCTGTTACCTCCCCCCATTTACATAGTGTGCACCATGCTTCTCTGCTAAGTCATGAGACCATATGTCTTTTTTTGATACATTCCTATCCAGCTGACTGCCTTGGGTTTGAATATCGCTGGGATATTTCAATTGTTAAAAGAAGTTATTTTCTAAACCATGTGATACATGTGGGGGACATTTATCATACATGTCTACTGTGCACAGTRCTGCCGTATAACCACGCAAGCTCTAAACAAGCTCAGAGGGTACTGGAAGCCTTCTAGCTACTGAACTCTGACAGCTGATTCCCTGTGATTAGACAGCCATGGTCAGCCGTACTACCTTATTTAGAGACATCTCAGATTTATTTACGTTGCATTACTGTGTGCAGTGCTGGCTGGTATGTTTTGAAAATCTTACCCAGAGTCAGACAAGTGTCAAAGATCCTTTGGAAAGAAGGCTTTGAAAACCAAAGTCTTCAAGAACAGGACCTTTGTCAGCAGGGGTAAATGTGTCCACAGTAAACTGCTTGCTCAAAGTAAGGCAAAGGTTAAGCATACATTGAAAAGAGCTGTATTGTCCACTAATAAAGCACTCCGTGCATGCAGCTGTCGTGTGAAGCTTTTTTTAACAATCTTGAAGACTGTTTAAAGTATTTTGTAGAACAATTCTTGCAATGGTGAGAAATTTCCCCTGAATTATTCACTTGACAGCTGGGGATGCAGCTGTTAAAAACAGCTCTTTAGGAAGAAAAGAAATTAAAATGGGTAGGGAGAAAAATAATAACAAACCAAGGAAATGGGGAAAATGAAAAGAGTTTAAGTGAAAGAAGTGTGCGCAGCAGAAATGTGCTAAGGAATATGCCCAGGAAAAGCCACATTTTTCAGCATTTTTGCCTCATTTTTTTCCTTCTGTAACTTGTACACATTCAGGGGAGGGGAAGTAAAAAGCAATTTATGCAGTTCGATATCAGATTGCGCTTTCCTGATGAGGTCCATCACCCTCAGAAGCTGTGAGTGTTTGGGAAGGTGGTGATGCTTGCAAATCAGCTAGCAACAGAAGCAACACTGAGCAATGTGAGTTCTTTTTAATCAGAAAGGAAACAAAATACCAGACTCCATTTAGGATGTTTTCATGTTGTGTTTTTWAATGTACTGCATTACATTAGCAAAATGCTACCTGGTTATTATTTATATTTCAGATGATGCCATTCATTTATAGGCTGTATTTTTGACATTATGGTAATGCTTCAGAAATCAGTCAAGCATTGGCACTCTTGTCATGTCAGGAATTGTACTATTAAGTAACAAATTCTCTATTCCAGAAAACTGGCTATGAGGCAGAGTGTGGTAGGTCTATCAAATAGGCCAACAGATAAAAAAGAGGGCTGGGAAAAAAAGCCAAAGACAAAAGACATAGAATTGATTAGGAAAGCAAAGCTCCAGCAAGGTAGCCCAACAAAAGGCTTGGTAAATCTCATACCATGATTCATATTCATAGGGAGCTGCAGCAAGCAAGTGAAGGGCATTACCTGGGACACATCTTACATATTAAAATGTAGAGCTTGGATCTCAGTAAGAAAATGAGAACCCACAAATTGTTTAAGTTTTTGAGTAAAAAACCCCACATGTAAGTGTTTGTAAAGAATTGTGGTGAAAGCATATTGCTGCTGGGACAGTTATGGGAGGGTGAGAAGTCTTTAGATAAGAGATCTGCAGCCTTCTTCTGATCGTGCTGAGTTCAGACACTTTAAAATGATACCTAAACTTCTAGCAGAGTTTGGAGAGAGGGAGGTGATTATATCCTGGTCATTCAAAACATTCTTGAGGTATTTTCCTTGGAGTTTGGCTTTAGATCTCACTTTATTACAAAAATGACTCTGCTATGTTAACAGGGTGCAGTGGCACACATCTGGTATAACAAAAGGAGAACTGAGCTTGACTGTATGCAACTACGAAGGTTATATGCACTCTAGCTTGTTATATGAGCTGTTTGCATGGTACTGCTGCAGAGGTTTCTTTTCTCAGCATGTAGATGTGATGTATTTTCTGAAAAATAATACTTATTTGGAAACTGAGCAATTCTCATGAGTCCTTAATTATCTACCCTGGATCTGTGGGCAACCTCACCACTCTTGTAGGGAAGAGCACTGATATATGCATGCAGCAGCAGCTCACACAGGCAGTGAGCCTATGACTTAGAGCAGCCTTGCACTAACCACTGGTTGCAAGTGGGGCTGGATTAAAAGAGAAAATAAAGAGATAGCCAAAAGCCTGGCTGTTGAGCCAGGGAAGACAACTAAACCCCCTGCATGTAAGTATAATGCCCTGGATATTTTCACTGAATATCAATATATTGCTCAGGGAAAAGGTGCCCATTGGCAATCATCAGCTTTCCGCAGTAGACAAAAGTGCTCCATCTCACTCCAGGCTCACAATGTTATTGCTCTCTGCCATCTGTCTCTCTATCAGCCCTTGTGGAAAGTCTTGTGCAGAGAGGACACTGTTTCTTCAGCCAAATAATTGTTTATAGTAGATAGTGGGGAAAATTGGATACCCAGGCTCCACTGGTGAAATCTAGTCCTTTGATGCTATAGCTTTCATTGATTCCATAGTTTCCATTGCTAGGGCCAAGAAATCACACTGTGTCCAGAAGACTGAGAAGACTGTTGGCAAGAGTTGGATGTTAGATTTCTACCTTCCCAAATAAGATGGAAAAACAAGGGCCTGCTCAATGTGAGGTTTCTCTTGCAGTGAAGGTCCCACAGGAGAGCTTCAGCGGAGAGCTCTGTGCACTCCGTTCGCTGAAGCTTTGGGTAGGATCCAGCTTTGCCTCTCCTAGACTGTCTGTGTCTGTGAATTTTGATTGCGTTTTCCTATTAAAGTGCAAGGTCTAATTGTTACTTGGAGGAATATCGAGTCATTATTATATGGCTCATTTAGTCAATATGCCTGTAGTCATAAATCCACTGCCTCTGCCTTTACTTCTTTAATCCTTACTTGTTGCTGCAATTTAATCTTATCATTTCTCAAACCAAACTGCTTGTTCCGTAAAACAGTTGACCCCTTGATTAATTTACGTTCCTGATGTTCTCATGGCCACAGGAATTGCACGGTATTTACTTATCCAGCTACTAGGTGGAAGGACCCATGGTGTTCCTTGAACATATGGTTCTGTTCCCACTGAGGTAATCAGCCAAGCTCTCATTAGCTTTAGTGATGTAGCATGGTATCCCAAAGACATAGCTTAACTTTTCAGACCACAGAGAATAATCATCAACCCAAACAATCTAGATCTGATCAATCTGAAAGTGTGGCACAGAACTACTTTGGAAAGAGAAGGAAATGAAATAACTATGCTTCAGGACTAAGGCTTCTCCAAGAGTGGGCTATATTACATAGATTTTTAAAACCTAACATTGGTACCAGACTTTTGTGAAGGCAGCTTGGTATTCAGTATAGAACTTCACTAAAGAGGAAGGAAAGCAGTTTTCTTTAAAAGATTTTTCTCTCTCTTTTTAAAAATCCTTTTTCCTGTGAGTTAAATTATTCTTTACTAAAGTTTCAGCAAGGGCTTTGAGAGAACAAAATCTATTTTCTTGAACTTCAGCTATCTTTGAAAAACAATCACAGTCTAATTCTAAAGGTGAATGAGTAGAGAGAAATTTGTAAAATATCCAATTGACTAGGAATAGTAGCTTCTACTTCTGGCAAATATTTAGTTGAGAGACTCCTATTCTGACCTCTGATATTGGAGGATCCCTTCTAGTTTCCTAAAATTTTAGTTTCATTACAAAGCATTTTACAAGAAATAGAGACAAATAGAAGCAATGCCATGGGAAATACATGGAGACCATAGTTTGCTATCCAGTGATGTCAGTGATGGTCGATGCAGTGTTAAAGTCAAACTGGGGCCAAAAGCTCAGACAAGGAGCAGATGGGGGCCATGCTGGAAAACTAGAAGAGAGGATTCTGGGAAACAAAACAATGGAAGTGCCTATCATCTCACACCCTGACCCTGTACAAAGGAGGTGTAGGGTGAATCTATCCCAGATGTATCGAGCAGACTAAGTAGTCTACCAGAATGCTGAAGAAGGGTGTCTATCAGGCAGAGGGACAAACAGTTCCCACATGTTCCTCACCCTCTCCCTTAGCTTATCCCAGGCCAGCTCCTCATTTTGAACAGATTAGCACCCAAGCCTCTTTTTCCTGTCTGGCACTTTGGTGCTTGTTAAGACTGTTCCCTCTTTCTCACTTGCAGTTGGGCCAGCTGCAGCCTGTGACCTTCTGGTTCTGCACAGGTTGCTGCATTTGGAAACAGCTCATGCTTTGGCATCAGTTCATCTTGCTCCCTTCTGGTTTGCTCAGAGGCCAAGGCGTCTGGCAAATCTCCTTTGTAACTTACACCTCCAACTGCAGCAACTGTAACAGATGCAAGCTTTACTTTCTCTGCCGCTCTCAACTGCTGAATTGAGTTTAGTTGGGGTTCTGTGGAAATTGGAAGACATTTTTTTTCTTGTGTTTTGTGTGCATCTTGCTTTGCTGCTGAGACTCACAAGGCAGCAGGTATCATCAGCCACAGAAGGGAAAAAGGCATAGCCTGTCCCTTTTCAGGGACAGCAGCAGGGCTCTGAATTCAAATTTGCTTCAAGGCGTAGGTGAATGCATGCCCCAACCCTGGGATCAGCTGAGTCAACCTGGAACTGTTTTGCTTGTTTGACCAGATATTTTAATTAGGTTTTTCTTTACTGCAACATTCTTAATAATGGGGAAGTGTAGAATATTTTGGCATTCTATTTTTATTTTTGATTGTCTAGAAATTCTATGATTATCACTACATTTGAATTTCATATGCTCTCTAACTATGTATGCCTGGCATATCTTTGTATGCTCTGACATCAGATGACGTGCTGGATAGCTACCCCAAGTGAGGATCTGTTGACATTTTTCTTAAAGCAGAAGTGTTGAATCTAATGTCCTGGATCAGTTTCAACTTGGATAGCTGATCTGTACTCAGTAAAATTCTCCCATTCACTCAAGATGACCGTAAGATTATTTATCTTCCTGTCTTAATCCATAGTTACGTTGTCTGTTGTTAAAGAGTCGCCTCTGCTTCAGCTCAGATATGACTACGTTTCAGCAACAGATAAAGCAATTCTCAGCTAAAGTCTGTAAATCTGATTGTGCTTATCTTGTAAGTAAATAAATATGAGGTGCCGTTATCCTTCACCCTTGTCTGAACCTTCATGGCAGCAGGAGCGCAAGCAGCGATTGAAGGGCTCGGCAGGTGCTGCTACAGAACATCTGGTGAGCTGTGTTGAGACAGGCTTCCAAGTGGTGCTTTCTGGTGGAAGTGTTAGAGTTACTCGCTCTGTTAGAGTTACTGTTAGAGATCATTTTTATATGCATAAATAATGAAGAGAAATTATCTCAGCAGGAAGGCAATATGTACACAAAGACAAATACAATGTGCACGGCTGCTGAGCCCATCTTAAGATCTGTTTCTAGGACCATTCCTTTTCACAACATATCCTGCAAACTGAATTACTTTCAATTCTGGGTGCATGCTCAGCTGGACTAGTGAATGTAACTGCCCAAAGAGGAAGATGGATATTGATAAATCATCTCAGAAATGGAGAGAAAGCTAGAAGTAGGGAATTTCAGAAACAGGACAAGAAAAGGAAAAGAAAGAAAAGAGAAGAATAAAAAATAGGAAAAGAATTGTGTTGGTTTCTGATCTCAAAAATATAAATGCAAGCACTGATTCTGTTACTTTTAATCATGTTGTTTACAGTAGGACTAATCTTTATGTAGGAATGCAGTTTCAAACCCAAAAATGTTACGAGGTGTGCCATGGGAAATCTGTATCTCAAATGGTCGATACCCTGAGATGAAAGCCTTTGTATGGAGGAATCTCATCCAAATTAATCACATACCTAAACCATGTAAATGATCAGCTTGAAGAAGGCTTGAAGAAGGCCTGAAAACTTCCATGCCYCCCTTTTYCCCCCCCCCCCCCCCCCCCCCAGTTTTATTGGATGGATTAAAAAGAGATATTGCCTCTGCCTACAGATTTTGCCTTGTTCAAATCACTCATAACTGGTCAAGGTAATTAATGTGCATGTTGATCAGTGCTGTGAAAGCCCTGAGCTCTGCTCCATTTCCAAAGCAGTTGCATCACAGTTGCAGTTGTGGTGAATGACACAACTGACAGCACAGTGCTGGGTGGCAAGCACTGGAAGATTGTCCTTGATAGTTTCCCAACTGGTGTAAAACAGCACAGTGCAAGTTAGATCAACACAACTGTATTGATTTGCACTGGCTACTATTTTAAATAGCCTGTGAAGTTCTCTGAGAGGGAAGGGTTTGGGAAAAAAATTAAAAAGTTAAGTTAATAAACAGTGGCATCATAATTTTCCCAAGTCTTAAAACTCCCAGTGGAAAAGCTATATGGGAGACTTAAGACCAAAGAAAAGCACTAGAAAGCTTTTTCTGTGGAAGATGTTATGCCTGTTAGAATAACTTAATTAACTGTTTAGAGCCATTAAAAAGCCTACACAAGAGTGTAATGAAAACTGCTCCATGAGACATTCTGGAGTTGGATCAGAATTCCAAAAATCTAATATGGCTCCTGTCTGTGCTGCAAAACACAATTTATTTAAGTAATTAGTCGTAAGGGATACTACAAATTAGATCAGTCTGACAGCAACAGAAAGTTAATGCTTCTCTTCCACTGCCTCTTCCCACTTGTGTTTTCAGAATAGACTTTGAAAGAAGGCATACTTCCAAAAAAACATTATAACAACACACTAGGATGCATTTGGTTATTGCACCACAAAGCTGTTTGTATTCAGTGTTTCTGGATTGTCATAATGAACAAAACAAATTTCAAGATTTTTTTGAGCCCCATATCCTGTTGAGTTTAACACAATTATAGATTTTTTTTAAATAGGACCTGACAGCTAACGCTGTCAGGAAAACACAACTTTTATAACAGAAAAAAAGAACCAGAAAGAAAATCTGTACAAACTGTCTTTGGTTTTACAATGGTATTTGAACCCTTATCTATATTTAGGGTACCTACAAGCCCTTTTCCCCTCTAAACCCCTCTCTGCTATTGTTTAATCTGAACACCTTCTTGAGGTTTTTAGATATACACATGCCTCTTGAGCTACCCAGTACTGCAGTTCCATAAGCAGGTTAAGCTGATAAACCCTGATATTGCTGTCCCACCTTTTACTTGAATCGGATACTCAGCCTTACTTCCTCACCGTTCCCCCCACTCACTTGAGATCCCATTTTGGCATTAGCATTTGTGGCCATGCAGTGAACTAGAGCAAGTTATGATTAACATTTTTTTTTCCTAAGGATCATTTCCTTGGTCCACCTCACTCACTGCTATATACACTGCTGCGCTGGCACAAGAGAGGGAGGAGATATGGGAAATGAGCAATTGGAAAAAGGCAGCCAAGAAGACCCTCCGCTTGCAGCAGCAGTGATGGCTTATATCAGTTCAAGCTGCACTTGGAACTACAGTCTAAATTCATTTCAGTAAGTCACATGAAGTGTAGTTATAAGGCACAGCCTAATGCATCATTGGCACTACTGGGGAGAGATCCTACTCCACCCTGCTATTTCACCCTTCTCCTCTTTCCAGGCACAGCCATGCCTTTCTTGAACTGGCTTTGGTGCTTGCCAGACTCAGCAGTGAGCTGATTCAAATTCCTAAATCAGCAGTCACCTGCACTAGCAAGAGAAAGTAAATGGATTTCTGCAGGTTACAGAGTTGAATTGGCTCAGAAAAGGGCCCGACAAGCACCAGAACTGGTATGAAGGAGGGGTAGGATCATGTAGTCAAGAGAAGGAACAAGTCCTCCCCTTTTGACAATGGTAAGCTGTTACATTGGCTCAAAAATAATGGGCACAAATAAACTATTATATTAAACATTCCCAGGAACATTCCCAGACAATTAGGCCAACTGGCACACAATGGCCCATTGACCATGCTAACAAACTCTCGTAAACTCCAAAACAGGCTGGCTGCATGCAAACTGCCTATTGGGAAACGTCCCTGGAATGAGCTGTCCTTGCGAGAGAGTTAGTTATGACCTGCCAAAATTGTAGCAGGCAATGTTTTAATAGTTTTCTAGTATGGATGTGTCGAGTTCCAGTGCCTGGGAATGTTCCCAGATGCTTTACATGTAGCCAGCGTGTCTAACACTGTAGGAACCCGGATCCCTAAATACTAGAGATTTGCCCAATAGCTTGATGCCCCCAAATCTTGGTTTTCAGTGTACTCTCTTGGGGTTCTGGAGTTGCTTGGATTTGAACCCATGTATAAGAGGAACACTTTACGCACTGGTATCCTGACAATTTTGGTGACTCTTATTCTGGTTTTCCTATGGATTTTGCTTATATTAGGTATTCACATGCTTAAGCTTGTCTGTCTAGCTCCAGAAAAATATTCCAAATGCTGAAAGAAACCTCCCTCTGACCAGTTGAGTGTCCATATTCTATTCTGATTTATTTTTCTACGTAGTCTAGGCAATTGTTTGATTTCTGAGCATCCTTTTCCTTAAGTGGTTAAATATTCTAATAGGTTAAATGTAGAGCTGGAGAGTGCCAGTAGGCAACAACATCAGCTACCACAAATGATCTGGGGTCTTCCAACTTTTTGAAACGTCATTGAGCCACATATAACTTAGCTACATGTGAGCGCACTAAGCATGCATTAAGCCATTTTCCCACTGATGCTCCTGAATGATGTAGCTCACTGGGTCCCTACCCTACTACAGCAGGAAGCAGCACTGTAGGCAGATCACTTTCAGAAGACGGTGACCTTCTATGTGTCTTTGCAATTCATGCCCCCCCCCTCCACTTTCAAGACCCCGAATCTCATCAGCTTCAGGTGTAGATGTTTTCAGGTGTTTTCAAATGAGAGAGAAATTGTTTGATTAGAAAGTAGTCCTATCAATATGAGAAGGAAAGACTGCCCTTTGCTTTAAGATGTCTTCCTTTATCTGGTATCTTTATATGTTTATCTAAATAAATAAACCTTGAAAAGCAGAAGATGCATTCTAGCAAGGCCTGACTAAGCACCTTTTCTTCATCACCCATATTTTTCCTTTGTTAGATGCAAGTTTGCATCGGATGCTGTAAGCTGTCCTAAACTGGTGTAAACAGGACAACGTGGTAACTTCCACCAATTTGTGTGCAAAACTCACACAACTTGCATGCTGATAGAGTTGGAAAGGTCAGCCCTGGAAAAACAGAGAACAAGAGAACAACAAGGGAGATGGTGTTATTCACTGAATGTGTCTCTATCTGCTGTATCTGCCTTGTGTGAGAAGGACAAAGGATAACTGTCTATTACTGCTTCCCCTGACTAGGGACTCACAGACTTKCCAGCTCTTATCATTTCAGCACCAGTCTCGCACAGGCGTCTTGCCAGGAGCAGAAGGGAGAGTATAAGGGGTCAGCACGTGCACAGTCCTGATCCAGTTGGGGATTTAAAGTTGTCTCTGGGCAGTCTAGCAAAGACTACTGCAACCCGACTGCAGTCTCTCAGGGGCTCAGAACACCATTGCATGCCATTAGTTCAGTCTAAGGATGCCTCCTCCTACTCTCCTCCCTGTCACAGCTTTAAAGGGTTCAGATTTTTTTTTTTTTTTCTGATGAAGACCTGTTGTTAGGAACAGGAATTAGGAGTAGTCATTCTTTCAATTTCAGTGACTGACATGGCTGTCAAAATCCCTTATGAACTGTGACCTACTTTGACTCAGACTGTGGCTGTATATTTTCAGGGTCTAATGAGGAGCTGTTATGTTGTACTGCTAAAGATAGGAGCAATCTCACATTTAACCATCGGTTAAACTAGATGACAGTATGTGCTGGCTGAAACTGTGATCTTGGTTTTGCTGCAGTGAGTGATCTTGTTATTTTGCTTTTCAGATCTTTAAAAAAAAAAAAAAAAATTAAAGGTGATATGAACTTCTGATAATTTAAATAATCCTACCCACCCCATCTCTCCAGGTGCTCCATTGATTTTTCATTGACAATCTAGATTAGTAAAGCAAATTCAGGCACCTCTGTCTCTTTATCACTGTGTGTGTTTTTCACATATGTCTCTGTTTATGAGGAGCTTTCTGCAGAAATTAAATCTAAGAAAATTTTTATTTTTAAGATCCGATTAATGGGAAAAGCATGTAGGTAGCAAGAGAGGGATCCTAGGTACAAAAACTTATTTCCTAAATGAGACAAACCCAAGATGGGTTACAAACTGAAATGTTCAGATTCTACAAGGCCAAGAGTGTATTTAACTTTATTTCTGTTGTAGTTTCAAATGAATTTGTCATAAATATTTCATTTGACTCAGGATCTCAGCTAAGATATGCTGATGTCAACAGCAGTTCCTTCTTCACCCTCAAAAGACAGGTCATGAGGATATAATGCTACCATTTCATTTTTCACTGAGCATCTGTATTCTTTATGATAGCTTCATTTCCCTTTTTAAACATCCCTTTTGCTGAATTCCATTCTCAGTATAAATCATTACTCTCATACCTTGTGTAATACTGTATCTCAGTGCTTTGCCGAAATGGGGCCATTGGTATGATCTGGTTGGTAGCAACCATATCTTTCTGCTCTGATTTAAGGTAATCCAGAATAATGGTCAGCACCAAGCTACCATGATAAAAACACTTGGTGAAAGAAAGATATAGTTTATACATTTCATGATGTTGCAGAGACATGGGACATGCAGAGCAGAGATAATATTTTGCGTGCTCCAAATATAAGGCCATTTGATGGCCATAGGAAAACAGAGGAATGACAAGCCTCCAGACTGTACATACTACTCATTTGTGGGAATATTCAGAAGAATTCAAAGTGCAATGCAGCCAGCTAGTCAGCAGAATCAATGTAATGTGATCACAAAATCTTCTGTATAGTACAAGCAGCTGTCTGTGAGACAGAAAGGATTTCAGGAAATGTAATGGACCAGACAAGGTCTCTCTACCCCTCAGCTTGCTTCTTGGTTCCTACGGTATGTACAATAATGTATCCATTAGATCAAAAATGTAATCAGGCAGCTGTAACAGGAGCTAGAGGCTGTGTTATCCATCCAGAAAGCCTACAACAGTCATTCCTCAGTCTCAATGCCAGGCTTGTCTCCTGGAATGGATGAATTTAGATCATTATCTTTTAGATGATATGTAAAACTAGTTTTGGCTCTGATTTTCTAAGATCATTTGACCTCATGTGCCAGGCTAAATTCTTACTAGGGTTGCCAAAAGCCTGTCTTTCAGTTTCCCTGTGCATCTGGTGAAAGCTATGGCTTTTTTTTTTTTTTTTTTTTTTTTTTTTTTTTTTTTCTTTCCTTTCCCTGAATTTTTGTGTGGTGCTCCAGGGAGCTGACAGAGAGCTGCTGTGTTTCTGTGTCAAAATGGCTGGATTCCAAGCTTGGGAGAAGCAATTTACATGAGCTGATCCATCAGTTACCCACAGTCCTCTCTTTTGGTTCATTTGGTTGTTTAATAGGAATGGAACCCTTACATAGGTATTAAAATATGATTGTTATAACATACTTCTGTAGAACATGCCATTACAGGTCATTATTTAAAAGCCATTCTCCACATTCATCTTGAAACCTTTTATGTCAGTTAAAACACACAAGTAGTACAAAAAAACCCCTAAAATAGCCCTGCTGTGACTTTTTCATACTCTGTGGGCTGGATTATACAATCCCCACTTTCACCTTCTGTCTTGCAGGTTCTCAGATAATAGTTCACCCAGTGGCTCTGAGGTATCTCACAGCTCTACCTTTTTCTTCAGGTGACAAGGGGCAGGGGACTCTCAGCCTCCTGTGGATTAACCCATATGACTCTTTCTACAGTGTATTCTCCTCCCAGATGACCCTTGCCACAGCTGGCAGAGTTCTTCCCACACCTTTCCAAAATGTATTTGAAGTAGATTAAAAGCACAGTGTTGAGCAGTTCTATAAATATGAAGCTAACTTTGTGGCCAGAATAGAAACTCTTGGATGCTGTAGAGAAAGACTTCGAAATACTTTTAATGTGTCCATAAATCGAATGAGCAGCTTGTAGAAGTTCTCTGTATTCTCTGGGAATGACTATCTGCCTTGGTAAGGCATCACCTGCATTTGAGCTGTCAAATGCTCTTAGTCACGCTAGGCTTTACTTGGCTGACTGAGTGGTACTGAGCAAGTCAGTATCCTCCTCTGAGCCTTCTATTCTCCTGGCTGAACAATCCCAGCTATCTTGGCCTTTCCTCATAGGAGAGATGCTCCAGTCCCTTCATCATCTTCATGGCCCTTTGCTGGACTGTCTCCAGTATGTATGTCCATGTCTTTCTTGTACTAGGGAGCCCTGAACTGGACACAGTAATCCAGGTGTGGCCTCACCAGTCCTGAGCAGAAGGGAAGAAGGATCAGCTCCCTTGACCTGCAGGCAACACTCCTCCTAATACAGCCCAGGATACCATTGTCCTTCTTGGCAGAAAGGGCACATTGCTGGCTCAGGTTCAACTTGGTGTCCACCACAACCCCTAGGTCCTATTCTGCAAAGCTTAGTAATTGATTACTAAGTGATATTACTTTACCAGACATTCCTCAGAAATAGGTGTCTGTGTCAATAAATATATGTAGACAACAACTCAGAAAATAAATAAGACTGACACAGGTGCACTGGTGAAGGGAGCGTTACGTATGAGTGAGGTCCCCTCCTAGCCTTCATATGATAAGCCTTTCTGCATTTCAGAATGTGGTCTTAGGTCTGCAGCTGTGGAAGCAGGTTTCACTTGCCTCACAATAATGCAGTCATGTCCCTGAGAACAGGTTTATTGTTTGTACTGAAATCAACAGATCTTGCTTAGGACGCCAAAGTCGGGAAGACAGAATTTGTTTGTCTGCTACTCACATAAATTTTAATATGATCCTTTTACTAGGAAAAAAAATGAACAAGTGGTAACTAACACTAGCTTAGGTGAAAATCCTAGTATAGACAGGACTGTTGTAGACATGACCTCTGCTAGCTGACTTCTGAAGTAGTGGTCATTGAAAATACAGGTGACAAAGTGCTAGTAGTGATGCAAAGGTAGTACTAAACTGGTCAGTTGTGGTTGACCTCACATTACATTTTCTTGTTCTTTCTTCATCAGCAAAGCTAGATTGAGAGTTTTCATCCCGAGCCTTCTGCCAGCTGCCTGGTCCTCAGTTTGCTGCCCTGATCCAGGGTGCTCTCTTGAACTACACAGTCAAAGAAGGAAACAACTGATGTTGAACACTTTAGCCAACATCTCAGCCTGCCATGCTTGCCTTCCTACTCTTTTTTTCCATCGCACAGAATCTTTCTTTCTGTTTGCTTTCTCAGAGCTAGGTGCAGACCACAGGAACAAGCACAGCCCAAGGCATAATTTGAAACATTTGCATGTTCCTTTTAGGTATGCTGACAAATGAGCTTGCAAGCAGGGATGTATGGGAAAAAGTTCTTTTTCCTGGTGGAAAAACTGAAGGTAAATCATGAAAAGCAAATGATGAGTTTGTGAACATGAACATTAGCCCTGGAAACCTGATTTTAAGACTTAGGCCATTATAACGAGGGAACAGAAACAGACAGTAATCTGTAGGCCCAGTCAAAACCAGCCAACACTTCTAGAGCTTTGTAAACTTGAGTGCTTATAAATAAGCTGAAGGCCAAGAATTAGTCCTGAAGTCTGCGATGAATAATCCTACACAATGGATACCTACGAAAAAATCATCAAGTGTTCCTGAGAAAATTGGGATAGAAAAAGGTCCAAGTTTGTAAAATAAATTGCCATTAAGAACTACTGTCTCATTTCACCTTCCTCAGCATAATGGTCTGCTATAGCTCTTCTCATCTATAAGTGTCCCTCATGCACTCTTCCGGAAAGTCCTTTCTCAGCAGGAAATGCAGCAAAACTTGCACGCCAGCACTGCAAGTAATGTTTGTAAGAAAAGGGGTAAAAAATAGCTTGTCCAGTTGAAGCCATCTGGGGAATATAGGTAGTCAGACTGTAGTTTTCCAACCTGGAAAGTCKCCAGGATGCTGGTGCTTTCATCTCTCTTCTGGCAACATGACAAATGAAGGTGGCCAAGAGCAGAGAAGAGATAAAGCAAAGATGTACGATATTGTAGCCTCATACAATACACAGTAAAGCAGTTGCACATTGGTATGATCCCACTATTTTGCTGTGCTTTATTTCATTAAGAGATGAATATTGTCATTTTATCTATGTGTATCTCAACTAGCTGAGAGAGACCATGAGGAGTTAAATAGGCAGAGAGAGTGTCTGGCCTGCCTGAAATCACCCAACAGTTCAGGTGGAAGGGCTAAAACAACCAGCTCACTGTGTTGCTGTTCTGGACAGTCTGTTCTGCAGGCAATACTGAGAAAGGGGAGAAGGATGCTGATTAAACAGCAAGCTGCCAATGGAGAGCAAGCAGTGTTAGGTCTTGACCAYCTGGCTGTGGAAGGAGTCTCAGACATAGTGTGCTACTTGTGTAATCAGCCAGTGACATCATTAGAAGAACTTAATGGGCCTGAGACTGCAGGGATGGCTTCTCATTCTACTGCTTTGCCGATATGATATGCAGAAATTATGTTAATATTATATTGACATTACTAGGAACTCAGACAGCCTAACCAAGAGAATAGGCAACTTGACTCCTTATTGTTTTCTTGTAGCACTGTACCATACTGAAACTTTCAGGGCGCCTATGCCAAACCACTTATTTTGTGTAGAAGGAAGTTTATTGAAATGCTGTGTGTAGTTTGGAGTTTCAATTTAATGGGGTGTGTGTGGAAGATTTGATAGCTATAAATGGGTCCAAGAAAAGACTGTTTGAAGCAATTCAGGAGAAACAGGTATTGATGACTTCATAGGGTAGTTTCAGAGGCATCAACACACAGTACCGAATATTCTCTGAGGTACCCTTATATGAATAGGAAAAATGATCCTCTGTGTAAGACATTACTTGAACTGTCTACACAAGTGTTTTCTTTAGAATTGATGTTGGATTCCTCAGCGGGATAACAAAGGGACAAAGTTTCTACTAAATTTGCAAATTTTTCTGTGTAATCTAGTCCACAAGCATGATATTCCTCTCCCCTTGTGTTTATGAATAGGCTTCTTTATATGAGCTAATCACCTTAGGCTCTTTCCAGACACTGAAACGAAATAGGCACTGTTAGGGTGCAAGTCACTTAATCTAAAGTTGCTCACATAATAAGAGATATGACAGTTCAGTGTTCCTTCACAGTTCTCTGTGGTTGGCCTCTGACATATGAAGTAAGGGGAAGATTTTTCTCTTCTTGGGTGTTTCCAAGAGTTAACACTCCTACTATGTTCCTTAATTCCATCCATACAGAGTAGCTGTTCTGCTGTTTATAATATTTTCATGGAAGTTTCAACAGTCTATAAAGCATATTTCCTCAGATTTTCCTAATATTATCATATCTACATCTTAGGAAGTTTGGACTCTTGCTAACAGCAAGCTTTTCATGGAAATCACATACAATATACGACTCTGGCTCTCTAAATGATAGATTTACCATTTAGCATGTATTTTTCTATATAACTTTCCTCTCTACCTTATCCAACTTTTAGAGGTTCATGTCATCATAGGTCCTATTGTTCTTGGGTTTTATAGTTACAGATAGAGAGATAATTCCTGCCATGGATTGACTGCAGTCTGAATCATTGAAACACTTCCTACAGTGATAAGAAAAGGAAAGTAATGAAGAATTGTCTCAGTGTTTCTCGTATATTTTGTGATTGTTCCAGTAATAATCATGACTATTCTTTTTAACTGCAGGGTATACAAAATATGAGTAGGACATCATGAGTGAATTAGAGGAAAGGAATAGAAATGTTAAGGAAGGGAAGATGTACAACATATCACTTCCCAGGCATGATATTATGTATGTGTGTGTGTGTGTATGTATTTATGTATAAACACAACATGATGCTACTGTTATTTCTTCTTCTCTGTTACAAATGAGAGAGTGTCCTGAAGGTGTTGATTAGTGAAAATTGTATTTAGATGTGAAGTTGAAATCTTTATCAAATTCAGGTGGAGTATTTACCACTGTGAGGGGTTCTGACCAGAATTTCTAGCAAAAGTGATAGAGCTTATGATCCTTATACTCTCCCTGGATGGGACTAAAGCTGCTGTAATTTGTGTAATATCTACATGCTGCACATGGAACTTGGTGCAATGATCCATTTTAAATAGGCTGGAACATCCACACCCTTTGCAACAAAAAATACTTTTGATGCCAAAAGGCAGCTATGTTAGTGGAGCCTCCTTATGTCTGAACTAGCAAGACTAGGCTGCCAGCAAATCTAGTTAACTCAAGGACAGTTTCATGTTAATGTAGTCATTTTCAGAACTTGTGCGGATGTTACTCAGTATTGCTTTCTTGTGTAGGGACATCCTTTAAACATACAGACATGTCCAGTTTTCCCACTCAGCTGCTGAGAATTCTGTTGCATTATGTATGAAAGGGAGAGAAAGAACAATACAAAATGTCTGACTTGCATTGCTTAATTGTATTTGTACCTGATCTTCTTGTTCCCATTTTAACAGTTTCAATTTATTTGCAGTCACATGCCCCAGCACAGCCTTTTAGTCTTCTCAAGAAGAGCTGTCACTGACATCCACTTTTCTTATGGAGGGAGTTGTTGCTTTGTGCTTAGCTTATTCTCTTGTTAGTGCCAGAGATAACATTTATCAGCAATTTCATTCATAAGAAGTGACCTTAGCGGCTCTTGCCTGCAGTTCTCACTCCTGCCTTTTTGTCACAAGAACGACTGATTGGCATATTTCTGCTTTTACCTTACAGATTTATCGATGATACTATCAATCACACTCAGGCAGGATGACAGCTCAGAATCAGACTCACTTTCTTGGCAGCTTCTGCAGCTAGCCTTCAGCAAAGTGATAGCTCCAGACCTTTGTCAAATGCCCAGCAATCTGGATTCCAAAAGACAGTTTTCAGATTCTAGACCTGAAAGTCTTGAGCATCAAGCTATTAGAAAACTTTGTGTGTGGTAATACGTTGGGAAGCCTTTTTCTAGCAAGGAAACTGCTATTTAAAGCCAAACATAGTTGTTAGACTAAACTGCACTGCCTCCCTTTGACAAAAGTGTCAGCTGGCATTAGATTTTTCATGCCATTAATTATTAATAGTGCTGATTACCCATATGTCCAAGAGTTAGAAACAATCATTTAGGTCATGAGATATGCCTATCTGCCAATAGTAAAGACAGAAAAACCAAATAATACCTGTAAGTATCATTGAATTTGTAGGGTCCTGATTACTCTAGGCAATTAGTTAGCTTCAAACCACAACTTTCTCAATTGATTCTGAAAGAGGACTTTAACAGCATTTTCAAAAGGATACTTTCCAGACCGTAAGTCACTTTTTATAGGCACATATTGTTTGGCTGATTCTTTCTTCCCCATCCTACTGCTACACTTGAAAGCTTGACTACAGCAAAGAAATTCATTCCCACTAATCCCTAAAAGATGTTTATATTAGCATATAAGTATGTTGCATATATTATATAAGCATATAGTATATTGGCATATACCCAAGTAAACTGTACATATGGATGCTATGGATTTACATAAAGATATCACCTAACAGAATTGTGATTGAATTTATAACACTGTATAATACATGAAAAGGACTGATTTCAGCAGTCTCAATCTCTAAATGATAAACATACTCACAGAGTCCAGACAGCAGTGGAGCAGAGGTCTAGGAACAAGAAAGAGTTGGGTTTGTGTAGACTAGAGGAAAAAAGAGCAAGGGAAAATACAATAAATATCTTTCAAGTTTCATATATTTGAGAATACATGTTCTTCAAGTATCTAGCAAGATGTTACAAAGAAGGGCCTATCACGTCTACTGTAGAAGTGAGAATCAAATATTGGTTTAGGTAAAACCTTTCTAACTGCAAGGATAGTTACGAAACAGAATGGATTCCTTAAGGAGGTTGTGGAATCAAATGTTGGATATTGTTATGAAAAGGTTAAACAAACTTGTGTTGAGAATGGTTTGGGGATAGTTGATCCTTTCTTAGGCCAAAGAGACAAAATATTGTCCCAGTTCCCCTCCATCCCTGTGCACCCTGTTCTATGTTAAATCATTTTCTGATTTCTTTGATAGACTGATTTAAACAAGAACGACCTATACTCCTGAACATACAGACTTGACTGGTTGATAAGTGAGATAGATATCAATTTTGTTTGTTGCATATTAAAATAATTAGATCACTACAAATCTTACTGTGGATGCACCACAGTAGAATCATAGAATCATAGAATAGTTTGGGTTGGAAGGGACCTTTAAAGGTCATCTAGTCCAACCCCCCCTGCAATAAGCAGGGACATCTTCAACTAGATCAAGTTGCTCAGAGCCCCCTTCAACCTGACCTTGAATGTTTCCAGGGATGGGGCATCTACCACCTCTCTGGGCAACCTGTGCCAGTGTTTCATACTCTTCATAAAAAATTTCTTCCTTATATCTAGTTTGAATCTACCTTCTTTTAGTTTAAAACCATTACCCCTTGTCCTATCGCTACAGGTCCTACTAAAAAGTCTGTCCCCATCTTTCTCATAAGCCCCCTTTAAGTATTGAAAGGCTGCAATAAGGTCTCCCCAGAGCCTTCTCTTCTCCAGGCTAAACAACCTGTGGTTGCTTATGCTGCTGCAATATACTCTACTTACCATGGGGAAAGTGCTGTGATGGACTAGCTATGTCTGCATGATTACAGCTGTACCCACGCTGGGAGCAAGAATATTGCCTTTTACCTGACTAGTGTAGTTAAAACAATGTATTATTTGTGTGCACAAACTTGAAGATTACTTTTGTACTGCCTATGTTATGTAGAGGGGCTATAGTAAAAGTTGGCTTAAGGAAAGATTATGTTTTCCCAATTCAGGGCACAGCTGAGAAGAAACATGGTGACTACCACAGTGAGGATAAAATATGAACTCCGGCTTTCAAGCATCTCATGGAATAATTGGTAGGGGTTATATTTTAGCTTAGCAGTGAATATAGAAACTGTGTTGCACAGTTTTTAATAACAACAGTTGCTTAAAAACATTCTTCTGTTCATAGATTCTTTTGCAAAGAATCTACAAAAACATTCTTAAAATGGTAGATAAAGGGCTGAGAATAAATTGTTCAAGCAGACCTAATCTTAACTATGGAAAAACCTGGCTCTATTTAGAAACAAAGACATAAAATTATTGGAAGGAAAAAGGAAATAATACAGCTGCAAAAGAATTCAGTGTAAATTTTGTCTTGAGAACGGTCTTATTAGCAGATATATTTTAAAACAAAATTTTATTGGCAAATGCATTTGATTCCAAATGAAAGCTGATATTGAATTACCAGAAGGAAGTATCATCTGGCTTGTCTATATCTGAATTCTCACATACTTAAGCTATGAATGGCAAACCAAAAGTCAGATGCTTTTGCCTTAACACAGTAAGTGAATATCACAGTACCAATCCTTCCAGTTGAATGTCCATTCAAAATTCCTGCCGTATGGGCCAAAACCGTATTGTTCCTTACTTTGTGTTATTCACAGGTAACATGGTGTTTCCAAAACATGGCTGAAGCTAAACTCCTACTGTATTTAGTAAAGATCATAGGAACTAAGGCTTACAGGCACCTATGAATGGAGCCAAGTTGTGACGTTCAGAGGAAGAGATGGCACGACATGATACCTGAGTTCATGCTCATTTTAATGGAGCATTCTGCAGCTAAAGCCTGCAATGAAAAATCGCCATTGACCTCAGTCAATAGACAGGATCAAGTCTATGAAAGTCTATGCGTGAGAAAGAAAATCCAAGATTTTTTATGCTCTGGACTAGATACAGACAATGATCTCAGTTTAATCTCACTTAGGAAAAAGTATAGTGGCACACAGGATCCAGCCTCCCTGAGCAGATGGTGAAAACTGTTGATGTAACATCTCCTTTCACAAATCTAGCAGAAAGACTAGTTGAAGATGTTACTGAGGGAAGAAAAGCCCTCATAATGCAAGGCAATGTGGAGATTTTAGGCTGATAAGGAAGCTTTATGGAGCATTTTTGGGGAGACTCAGATGGTAGGCTAAATAGTCTAGAATTGCTATTCCATCCCCCATTGATTATAGAGAGCACTTAGGCTCTTGATGTGAGTATTTCAGCTAGGAAATGGAAGCGAAAGGGGATGAATCCAAGCCATTATGTTCAGCCAGGTAGGATTCAATGTGGCACAATTTGTTCTTAAATTATTTTGCTAACTGTCATCGTTTGTTGTAGTTCTTAAATAATACAGTGAAAAAAGCCTTATGTAGATAGATTATTTAGTCATTGGTGGAAATGAGATTTGGGAGAATAATTTGAAGAGAATAATTTATTGGAGGATTTTTGTCTTTTTCTCTGTTCTGAATTATCCAGGAACATAACATTGTTCTGGAAGTTGTTAATGACTGTCATAGGGTGGGTCTTTGATTTATTCACAGTTACAGACCTGGTTAGAGCTGACAAATGTGCAAGGCAGCTTTCTTTCAAGATCTTTAGAGGAGCAATTAAGATATTTAAGTAATGAGATAGAGGAAGACCCTGTAAGGCACCACTGAAAGTAACAAGCAAATGTCCAGACTTTGGTGATATGTAATGTTTGACAAGTAATATGGCAAAGGGGTATATTAGTAAGTCATGAATGTACCAGAAATAAAAGGCAAAGAAAAGTATGTCCTTGTGGAGGAACAGAAGCAACTTCTGTGTCAACTTATTGGAGAGCAGACTTAGAAGTTGTGAGGAACAAAATTGTGTTCTCTTCCTCTTTAAGTTTGGAAGCATAGGAGTGTAGTAGAGAAACAGGTCTGTACTAAACAATATCTTTGACTTGTTTTCTGTTTTTTTCATGTGAATAGGAATGACCTAGCAGAACTCCAAAATACATTTTTTGGAACAAGTAGGACAATATTTCCTCAGATGTAATTTTCCAGTAATTATTGTTCTAAGTTCTTTGAGGAGAACTAAACTGCTTAAAGATTTGATTCCTTCCCTTCAAGCTATTTGGTAAATTATTTGAAAAGCTGTTTTCAGAGGTCAGATTATTTTTTATTTTGACTGGATTAGCAGTGATTTTAGAACCTGTTTCTTGGTGCAAATACTCAGGATTTTTTAATTCTGATTTGTATTCTGTAAGTATTTATCTTCATTTAAAATTCTCTATTTGCATGAAGATTTCTTCCAGTAAACTAATTTCCTAGCATATTTGCAGGAGGCAAAGGCAACAGGGTCATCAAAAGAGTCCAAATAAGTTAACTTAAAAATGAAAACAAATAAAGCAAATACCTGGCCTTGTTTTCCCTGTGCTGATGAAGTTGCTAAATGAGAACAAGGCTAGTAGTGATCGATACAGTAATTGCTAGACCCATCCCGCTCATTGTGATGAACTGCTGTTTATCTGCATTCTCACTGACCCTTGTTTATGGCCCTTTTGCCAGTTTCCAATTCGTATGAAAGTGTTTCTAATCCAGAGCAATTGAAATTAATCTCTCCTGCAAGATTTCATGAGCTACTGTAACAAATGCCAGTCTTTTATGATCTTGAGAATATATTGCAATACATCTATTACATTCCCCTCAYCTATTAATTTCAGCTAATTTAGATAATTGTCTATTTCTTGCACAGTGATTTGAAAAATTTAAAGATCTACACAGAGCACTGTTTTGTTGGGTTGGACCCATTACATCTTTGCAGTGGCATAACTCAGACAAAGAAATTTACTTAAGAATAATTTTTTATATGTATAAACTTGTATGCAATTTTACTTGTGAAAATACAACTATTAAAAAGAAATTATCAAGATCTAGTCCTGAATTAAAAGCAGTCAAGGTAGGTTTGGATTCAGAGATTGGAATTCCTTTCTTTTCCAGATTTAATATATTTAATTCACCCTTAATATATATGATGAACAAAACAGGAACTGAAAAATGACCTGGATGTGCCTATGAAGAACATGTTAGATGCTAGCCTGGAAAATAACCAAATGCTGTATAAGAGTAGTAAGAAGAGAAGTAGGAAGGGTTTATTCTGCTCAGAAAAGAACATGCATTCCACACAAGCCCACATGGTCTACAAAATTTAAGCCTTGAATGTGGATTTTTCTCATCATCATAATGACTTAGTTCCTTTTTTTTTTTTTTTTTAATTTTTCAACTGCCTGTTTGGGCATCTTTCTCCATGAGCTGCGAAATTACACATTTTTCACTCATTCTGGGATAGCTGGTCTTCCTCCTTTCTTTTCAGTGTTTCTCCAATGCAAAAGAAAAGCCATCCATTGTATAAAAGGTTTTTTTGAGGGTTTGTTTTGTTCTAAAGAACAAGCTATAGTACTCACTGTCATGTACTTTTACCAATGCAGAAAATCATCATTCTTGTACCCTTATCCTCTGGAATAAAATAAAGCTCTTCCTGAGAATCCCTTTGAGCTGGTGAGTTCACCTTCATTTACTATTTCCCTTTCTTTCACATTTCTCAGCAAAATCCATAAGCATCTCCACGAGGTTTTCTTAGTGTGATTTGCTTTATTTTTGTTCTTTTTCGAAAGTGGGATATGGGCATAAACGTAGTCTCCAGATAGTCCTGCTGTCATGTTTCTGGCTTCGTGTATGCCTGGTCAGTTCCTAAAAGTCTCTCCCCACAGCTTACGATGAGATGGCTGGTTTTAAAATGGCCAACATGCTGCTTGTGTTCAGAACGTATGAAATGGCTTCTCTCCACAAAGAACAGCTATTTTATGGCATCTTAAAAAGCTCTTCTGTGTGCAAATGCTATTTCCTATGCTACAGCCTGGCTCATGTACTGGTTAAAAAACTGTGCTTTATTTTCAGTTCTGAATCTCATAGAATTTGATTCAACCAACCTGTGAGATGTAGGCTGTCCATTTTAATTCAGAGCATCTTCCCCATTGCCTAGTTCCCCTAACCTGTACTCTGTGAAGAAAGGTATCCTGTCGCATCTTTCTCCCACTCATTTAACGTCTGAAGCAGGCCCTCCTTTAGATTGGGCCATCTTCAAATGATAGTAATGTCTATTTTTACACTAGGCTGAACAGAAGGACCAGATCTAATTAACAACAAATTTTGGTTGTGAATATGAATTTGTCACCGATCTTACAGCTCATCCTTTTTCTATTTATCCAGCCCCTGTTCATTCTTGAATGTCAGTTATTTTTTATAGTTGTAGGAGCCTAGACCATCCTGTTCCTATAAATGCCACGGAACAGCTTTACGCAGTCAGGTCAACAGCAGTCTCACTTTTTCTCTTTGAGCTGAAATCCTGCAGGCTAGATGTTGTTTAACATATTTCTTTCTCATTTTAAATGCTTTGGCAGAGGATTTCACATCAGCCTTTTTCCACAAAGGAATTCAAAAATATGCAGAGAAGAAGCCAAATATTTCAAAAAGAACAAAATCAAGAGTACATTAAGAAGTGTCCCTGCTACATTTTTTTTAAGGCACCATACCTAAAATTTTTTAGGTAGCCCTGTGCTGCTACCTATCCAGAAAGCCAAATTTACTTAAAATCAAGAAAAGAAAACAGGTAGCTTCCACTTTACTGAACAGGACATTTGAATCAGTCTTTGAAGTAAGCTTAGGTCTGATCTGTTCCCGTTTGGCTCCTTTCCCAGCCTTCAGGACTCACAACAGCAGGCTTTAGTTTCCAGACTGCATCTCACACTGAATGGACTCATATGTTTATTCTCCCATTTGGTGGGAGAGAAAGCAGCATTAGTCACATGTCTGCTCAGCTGGAAAAAAAGAAAAGGGAAGAAGGAAGTCTGAAGTTATTCCTTGTGAAGGGCAATTAATTTCCTAAGCTTGCTACTTTCTTCATATCCAGAAAACAGGTTTGTTTAAACTGGTTTTGTTTTCCTAACTGAGAAAGTATGGACCGTCCATGTCTCTCCCTCATCCTGTGGGTAGTGGCACCTGATTTTCTTCATTATCTCTTATATTACAGTGAGGGGTTAATCCTACCAAGCACAACTGAAAACCTTGCTCACTGGCTTCCCAACTTCAGCGTTTTGTGGAACAATAATTAATGTTTGTCAGGTGAAGCAGGTTGGGAATTGTGGAGTTCCTCATGTGAGCCTTTATTAGTATCATCACTCACACATTGTAATGAAGCAAAAATGATTCTTCTTGGAAATTGTTCCCAGTGAGATCACAATTATTAAATACCATCATTGCTTATAATAAACTTTTATTATCTAGGTTCCAACCCCGTCAGTTTGGTCTCCCCTGAGAGCCTGTTGTTTGTTAGCCAAAAGCTGTGGGGGGACGTGTTGTGAATAATGCCATTTTCAAACATATATTGTGATGAAGAAACAGCAGGGCTTCTAATCAGGGGTGATGAATTTCCTAGTGATGGACAGGCAGTGGAGACACTGATGATTTGAAAGATGCAATGAAAGTTGGTCCCTTTGTGATATGGATATCTTTATTCAAACAGTGCTGAGTGTAATGAGATGGGCCAGTTTAAATGAACTCATGCACTAAGTTTAACAAAGAAGAATAATGTGGACCTTAATCATGGACAGGTGAAGAAAGGCCCTGGAACCTGGAAAGGTAAAGTTTTGCAGGAACCAGAGGCAAAGGAATTGGGCTAGTAACTCTATAGGATCTATGTTTAACTGTTGCTTCGACTACTAAAAAAAAAGGTGAAAAATGTTATTTGCCATATTCAGGAAATAACTTTTTACAGATCCCCAAGATTAGATCAGCAATGGATTCTGCCATCAAAGTAAAGTTGTATGGACTTAGCAGAATAATCTGGTTTAAGAGGAAACAGAGGTAGCTGGGTCACTAACACAGCATTTGTGGCTGCAGGTTAGAGTATTTGGTAGAGCTGTTAGGAGTCCTGGGAGATGTGTAGACGGCAGATCTGTAGAAGAATGCTGAAGTGCACTGTCAAGTCTATGGGAAACRTACAGTGTCTGCTTACATGAGAATAAAATCCAGGTTCACTGAAACCAGGAACTGACTCATGATCACTGAGTTCAGCCTCTCACTTTAACATACACTGTCGAACTAGAACAGTAGAGAAAGTCTTCCAGACAAAAGCATCAAAGTGTTGCTTCTGTAACATGGAGGTAAAACTGCAGTTTCTAAAATCTGACATAATGAGGTTGATTGATAGCATTGAAATGGACACATTAAAATAATATTGAACATATGTCAGGACGGATTTACAAACTCTTCTGTTTCTGTTCTGTGTGCCAAAATGCAATGCTAAACTCATGAATATCTAGGAATAAATCTATTGGAGAGAAAAGCGAGCACTGATTTCGTCAGTTATCATGGCTAAGCTGCAAAATATAAATACCCAGCCAACATTGTTAAAGGAGGATTTTAATGTATGTTCCTTTTCTTACTATTACTCATTATTGACATCATTGTAAATTCAGTTCCCTCAGTTCCACTACATGGCCTTGTACAGACCTATCTGAAAACATGGACTTTGCCTCCAAACAGTTAAAGATCCCATTTCAAAAGTTCCCATCTTCATTTTATAGAATTGAATTCATTAATCTCAGTGGAATTCCATACAGAGCTCTCTTTGCAGAGGACAAACTGAAGAATCAGGACCTGATTTAAGAGAAAACATGAGGAATGGATACGAAAACCAATGAGAGGGAAAAGAACCACTAATGAAAGTAATATAGTTTTAAGCTTCCCTAACACAGCTGTGTTAGCTGTGCACAGTGGAAAAATTTAGGTTCTGCTGGAGCACAAAAGAATATCACCACAAAATACTCAAAGACGATATCTTTCACGTCTTATATTTTCCTCTCGGGATTTCTCATGCAGTTCTCTCCTACATATCTAGGATCACTAAAATAAGAAGTCAAGTATTTCTTTCTAAGGCTTGTTGAATTGTTCTGCTGGGAAAAGAAAGGCACCTCTAGAGCATTGATTTGACCCTGGTCTGGGTGTGAAAGAGCACTTACATGTATCTCGAATCCAAAATGATCAAGGTGATGTGAGACAGGTGTACTTATAAGGTTTTCACATTTAGACACAAGGGGAAAGTGGTATCCTACTTGAGTTTTGGGAGTTCGGGATAAAAAGCAAGTAGTGGTATTTCTAGTGCCTCTGTACTTGTGATCATTGAACTGCTTTTGGGTACCAGCAGTTTAGTTTTCATTTACGTTCTTCCTGCCACATTCTCTGATCACTTACACACACATAAAAAATGAAGCAGCTTCTTAAGTCAAGAGCTTCCATTTTCCAAAAGAGACAATAGACCCTGAACCTGAGTAAAGCCTGGCTTTGTAGTTTGTTAGAACAAGAACACTGAAGAAGGAAACCTCATTTGGCTTGTGCGACATCCTGTGTGCGGAACTTTTCTCTATTCACTGTGACTTCATACACGTCTCAAAGAAAGATGAAAAATAGTTCAGGTCCCTGCCAGTGCAGTTCTATCGCTTGTGGGATAGTTTCCACTGTCTTGTCTTGTCTGGTTTGAAATTAGTACTTTCTTGGAAATTGTTCCCTAATGGAATAGAAATTATTTTTGGGAGCTTTAGCCTGATACCTAAATGAACCTAACTTTTCTCCTTTCAACAGATTTGATGAAGGACGTGGGCACTGCATTTACCCTATAAAGGCACCCTATCCCAAATTTGGGTTTACAAAGATCTGTCTCCCCTAGGATGTGCTTATATCTTGTGAATACTGCAGATGGTGATTTTAAAACTCCTATGCCACTTGAAAGTCTTGCTTCTTCAGTTTGACAAACAAAGCAGCTTGTGATATAGGTACATACCTGAGCCTAACTGGGATTGAGAAACCAGCCACTGTTTTGGGCTTCATCCAGATTTCAGAACTTTTCTAGTTGGGGAATCAGGGTTCCAGGTGGCTCTTTCTTTGTGTTGAGCTTTGTGACTGCCCGCACAATTAAAATAACTGTGGGATGTGGTCCAGAGCCCTTTCAGAGCAATATTACTCCCTACAGCAAGCATGTCTCTGACATCTCTCACATCAGCTTTAGTCTACTTTGGATACATGTACACTTCATCTTTGCTACTGATGTCATGTTAATCCATATAAATAATTAAGCATTTTAGGTGGGATAAATTTCCTGATCTTGGATTCTGTGTGCAGACAGACACTTTTCTAAAGTCCTGAAAAATCTTTTGAGTAAGGGTGAGAAGGGCAAAATGATGTTATCTCTGTGTTCTGTGGTATATTAAATTTAGACTACTTTTTAGTCAGGATGCTGGATCTTTTGAATTTTAACCTCAGGTATTTAGCTGTTCCTTTTTACCATGTAGAACTGAAATAGCAATGCGTAGGACCTTTATTAAAGCCAGTACCATCTTGCAACTGACCTCCATGCCCTATCAATTTCAGACAAGGTATGTCCATCTTCAGTGAGTCCYGAGGTCACATAAAACATCAGAACTAATCTTTTTTTTATCTCATTAGCTAAAAAAGAGAGGATGAGTAGCAGCAGAAAAGGAAGTCTCTATAATTCAGGTTACTGAATTTAATTCAGCTTACAGCTGGTCTTAAGGAAGATTAAATTCAGCTGTTTGTATATTTTGACAGGTCTAACTGTAATGCTGCTAAAACACTTCCTCCATCACCATTACCACAGTGACTTAAAAATCTCCTTAACTGCTCCCAAATCATCTTTGTTTTGAGATAGTTTCTACAAGAGAAGCCATAATCAGAAGACATAGCAATAGGGCTTTTCTCTCTTTCTGTAAGGCCCTCATGTTTGAAGCATATGGATCTTGGACTACCTAGGAGCTCTGTTCTCCTTTGTGTATCAAGAAAGAACCTCCACGGTACTCTCAGCAGAGCTGTTTTCATCAACACAAATTTCTGCTTAGAAAGAAAAGTACTTTTAAATGAGAAGTGGTGGGAAGACAAGAAAAAAATTTGTCTCTAGTTTCTTTCCCAGAAGGCAAATAATACAGTAAGTCTATGGCAGTTTCAGCCTGATTCTTGCAACACGAGGGAAAAAAAAAAAATCTCCCCAAGACCATTAAATGACTTTTTAAAGTGATTAGAGAGGCAGCATTTAGCTTCATTCTCTGCTCATGGTGAAAGAACTCTGTTCAAGGCTGACTTCACGCAGCAGACAAGACATATGTTGAAACATACCGAAATAAATGCATCTAATTACTTTGTTATTAAACTTTTACTGTTATATGGTAAAAAAGAAAGAAACAAAAAGCCAGAATCAAATAGTTAATAGAAAGAAACTCAAGTTAACTTCCAGAGGTGCCTTTTCAGAGCTCAGGCTAAATCTTTGTAGTAAACAAACAGCAGGAAGAGACTGAATTGGAAAATGTGTGCAGCTTTATTCCTAGATACAGGGTACTTATTGGAAAACACAGAAGCATTTGAAGTTAATTAAAATCATTAATAACATAATTAATGTTATTTTGAATGTGTCTATCACTAAACATTAATTATCTTATAGCCACTGGAACAACATAATGATAGCATCATTCTTACTGATTAGCGTAATGCTGTATTCCTTTGCTACAATTTGAATGTTACCAAATGAAGATAAATGTGGTACCAGACTATATATTTACTCAACAAAAGCATGTCTGTGTTACTTGGTTTGAGAGGTCTTGAGAACAAAACCTCCTGGTGAAGAAGTTTAGTTGCTGGCCCTGTGCTCGTTAATCCAGCCTGGCAAATGGCCCACGTTAAGTGAGGAAGGGAATGAAAACAAGTAACAGAAAGAAGAAATTACTGACTACCTTTTATAGTCCTAAAATAGTCTTAAGTCCTTGATAGAAGGTAAGGAAAAAAGAATCCTCCAAACTGGAAATATTGGTATTATAGTTTTCTGTGTATGATGGGACTTCCTTTTCTAACCTTCCCTCTGCCTCAGAAAGGCAGCAAATTTGTATGACAAAGTTGCATGTCTTTAACATTTATCTTCTTTCATGGAGGATCTCAGAATTAGAATAAGCCTCACACTCACAGTACCTGAGCATTTCTACTTGCAGCAAGGGTTTCTCTCTAGAAATATGACAGCCAAGCTTTAAAATGGCTCTCCCAGGATCCAGCATGCTTATACAGGACCATGCAGGATACCAGGAGTGCATTACCTTTTTTCCTGGCCTTAGTTCGCAGGTGAACTCAATTATGGTAAATATCTCAGCCCTATGTAGCCCAAGCTGTCTGGTAGTCAACCTCATTACCTATAACCAGCTGATTTCCCTTGGAGAAAAGAGACTTCTGCCACTGATGGGAGACTAAAGCCTGGCTTATCTTTATATGGCTAAAGTGGGCTACTCCTGAAAGAACTCAAAATGGATGTGAATTGCTTTCCCTTTAAAATACTAAGCCTATCTCTGTCATCCAGAGGTAAAGAAAGCAGCTTTCTTTTTAGTGATCATTTTGCAAGTGAACAAGACAGGTTTGTGTGGGGCCTTGTGATTGAGAGCTGCAGAATGAGACAAATATTGCTTACTTAATCTGTCTACCAGGGTCTTTTTGCAGAACCTGAGAACTTGTGGTTACTTAAGCTCTCCAGAAATATTTGGCTTCACGTAGAGATCCAGGTCCTAACTCCCATATTCAGCTTCCAATACGAGCTTATTTTGTACAGCTGCTGGAACCAGGGGGTGGTGAGGGGCTTATATTTACCACTTTTGTGAGGAACTGTGTAAGATTCAGTTCGTATCTGTTATCTTAGAAATGGGGAAAATAGCAGAGTTTTCACAAATTGTGATAGAGAGAAACACAGATGACATTAAACAGTCAAAAACCCGAATGCATTAACCTTGAAATAAGATCAGACTCCTGGGACTCAGTGCTTTCATAGAAGCCTGTGACGTAGCATTGTCTGTAGTGTGTAGATATAGAACCTGAGAGTTTATAAGTAGGTACTTGTAGGTATGTAAATAAATAACTAAATATACCATAAGTGGAACTAGCATAAGTAAGATGTGTTCCTGTAAAACTGTGGGATTTATTACTCTTTCTGTCCATATATGTCTATCTAAGAGTTATTTACCAAGTGGTTTGGAAATGTAAATCTCCTTTATTCTTTAATTTGTATTATGTTAATTCCTAGTGGTGCTTTTTTTTTGCCATTTGCTCCTTGGGCTTGTCTCTTGTTCTTCTCATTCCCTCATCCATCTGACGGCAACAGCAGGTAGCAAAGTGACAAAAAGAACTGTTGCTCTAGAGCTTTATCTATGACTCATGAGAAATATATGCATCACTCAGATGTTTTCTACCTTTTGTGACGTATGTATTCCCTCCTCTCCATGGGATGCATTTAGGATCCCATTGGAAGCAATTAGATATGAAATACCAACATGTATTTATTAAATAGGCACTGTTTTCATTGTTCCCTCAAGTGTGATTTAGCAGCACTACAAACTCAAGACTTGATGTAATGTATTTCCTCTCATTGCTCAAACAAAAGGAAAATAAACACACGCAGCAGGTACAGATTGTATATTGCTGCTGAGCTCCTCTGTCAGTGGTAAGTTAATGAGAGAGAATGTGGTAGTCTGATGAGAGGTACTGCCTTTCGATGGGGCTGGAGTTGTACATGAAGTGGCATGAAGTGGATTCTTGGAGGGTTTTTTTGTGGGTGGTTTGTTTGTGGGTTTTTTTTGGGTTTTTTTTGTTGTTTTTTTTTTGTTTGTTTGTTTGTTTGGTTTTTTTTAACTCCAGCTATCTTCAGAGAGAATGTGCAGACCTGACCATCTGAGAAATTGCCATGTGGACAATTTCCACCCTGTATATCAAGCTGCCTGGTTTCATTATAACCTCTCTGCCAAACATCAGCCCAGCCCGTCAGTCACAGCTTCTAGGGGTAATGATGAGCACAGACTGGAACTGATAGTTCAGCTGGAGATGGAGGCAAATTTGATGCTTTCCTGTGTATTTGCAAAGTGGCACAAACCTTTGTTCTACACTGTGGGCCAGCAAACAGTGGTGAGGCATTTGCAAAAATGCCACAGATATTAATGGAGAAAAATCAACATTGAAACATATTCTGATATAATCGACATTAACAGATACTGCACTCTTTCCTTAATAATGTGATTGAATAGGGAGTAGCTGGATCTTATTGCAAATGCATAAATATATATATACATATGTATTTCTATATCTGTCTATATTCAGACAATCAGAAATCACTGTGATGGGAATGTTTGAAAGACTGACAAGTCAGGACAATTTTAAACTTCAAGACTAAAATTTACTAAATTTGCTCATTAACAACACACTTTGCTCTAATAGTTAAATCTCACACAATATTGATCATCACTACATACACAAAACTGTTAACTCTCATCATCTAAATTAGCTATAAGTACCCAGCACCGTGGGGCTGATGCTGTACAATTAGCATTGATGGCTATATCCCTTGATGGCTCCTAGGTGAAGAGGAAGGTGACCGGCTCAGTGTGAGAGCTCATCTGTGAGACTAGTCAAAACTGAAGTAGAATTGCCTTCTTTCATCTTTTTCCTTCCCTGATATTTTAATGCTATTGCCCCCTCACAAATAAGGGGTTCTCCTGTGCTCTTGCTTCTGCTTGTATCATTTTCTTTTGTCCTGTCAGACATCCTTGTGTATTCTGGAGGACGTTCTGCCTGTTTGCAGTCACTTATCTTATCCCCTGTCTGGCAACTTTTTCTTACTTGGATGGCTCCTAGCGCAACTACACCCTTCCTTGTCCCTTCGGTGATCCCATTGCTCACATACTTAGTAAAATGCTTATACATTGTGTCTGATATTGCCATCACAGTGTTACTAAATACACGCATACTATTGATAGTTACACTATTTTGTTCATTTATATTTGGGTTCAAGGCAAGTGGATATTAATTATATCCTGTTTAATACATTTTGAATTCATAGGTGTCACATATCTCTGTTTTGGCTACAGTCTGGTTTAGATGTGACTTTCTTTTGACATTCATTCATTTCATACAAGTATACCCCTGCTGAGTTTGGTTATGTGTGATTTTTTCCCCCTCCCATGGCTCAGAACTTTTACTTTTACCTATAGAATTAAACCATGCTATTAGTTTGAAAATGTCCTGGTTTTCACTGACAGATTTGCTACTGTTAGGTTTGCCTATTGTGGAGAGATGGATTTAAACTCTCTCCACTTGTTCATCCATACTTAAGGTTGCAGCAGAAACTAAAATTGCTAGTTGGCTAAATATACTGTTAGGCATTCAGATCTCTCAAAGTTGCTGCAGCTTTCATTGGCTTGTGTGTGCTTAGTAACTCAGTCCGTGCTAAAGATGTCACTTAATTTTTTACAGGAATAACCCTGCCATAAGAAGGAACACACTGCCACTGTTACATCTAGGATTATAATCAACTGTCATGAAGAATGGGGTTTAGTTTTCTCAAAGGCAAATACAATGGGACTTTACAGACCTTGTTTCCCGAAAGCATAAAGTATTTTCATTTAGTAGACATGTCGTATGATAACATACCTTGCAAGAAAAAAGATACATGCTTGTTTCTGAATCAGGTAAAAATAAATAATAAAGGACTTTATTTTACCACTTCTACTTGTACTGATTTCTCACCAAAGATTAGGAATAGATGATTGCCTTTCCTATTGGCAAGAGCTCAATAGTGGAATCCAAAAGAGATCTCTGGAAAAGGTTTTGTTCAACACATACTTAAACGATATTAAGAAGTTGGTAACTACTGAGGAGGCAGTATCTGCTGACAACATAAATTATTCAAGAATTAATATCCAGGGTAGCAAAGACATGGACTGTGAAGGAAGGCAGATGTATCCTAGCTACCGAGTGAAAAAGACAATAAATAGAAAATGAAAATCAATGTAGGTATATAAAGTGATGTAATAAGGAAAAAAAATCTTTACTTAACATTTCAAGTGTTGGTCTCTGAGTTAACCACTGTTACTCAGTAATGGGGTCTTGGGATTTTAATAGATAGTTCTCCAGAAACATCAGCTCGGTGTGTTCAAAAAAGCAATCAAAGAGTTTAAGAAACTATTAGGAAAGAAATAGAGGAAAACGAAACAAAACAAAGAACATCATTATGCTGCTGAATAGCCCTGTGGTACAACTGAATCTTAAATACCTTATATGCACTTCTGGTCTTCCCTTTGCCACATTGAAAAGAAGGGTGCAACTGGGAAAAGTACAGAGAATTAAAGGTTGCATTGAGAGAATCAAGGGACAATTAAAGGTATATAACAATTCCTCTATTAGGAATAACTGAATGAACTACCATTCACAACTTTAAAAAATGCTAGTATACAGACCATTTTCTTAATCTGCAATAATGATTTCCAAAATCTGACTTTTAATACAGCTAGATGGGCATTGCCCTCCTTGTTGCTTACCCCCTTTGCATCACTTTGCCAGGAAACTGGGTTTTTTGTTGAAGAAAATAGATATACTGCTCTGAATCATAGTATCAAAGGGCTAGAAAAGACTGCAGGGGGTCATCCTATGCAGTGTTTCTTAAGTAGTGGGAATTTAGCTTTATGCTTTGGAAAGAAAATTAGATTCCCTGCACATCATTTACTCCTGACAAATCCACATTGTCTTTTAACCCTTTGCTTATTATCAACTACTTACTCAGGAGTTTTTAGGTTTGTTCTGAAAAATTTCCTGGGAGTCAGAATTGAGCTGACTGATCTATAAATCTCTGGCCTCCTACTTTTTGCCATTTAAAAAGTCCAAACCAACTGAATTTGCCATTTTCTAGGGTTCTGAGAGTTCAGACATCCTTCAAGATTTTCCACAGATAATAGGTAATGGTTTAGAGATCTCACTAATATATCTTTGCATCAATTTTTCAGCCCAATTGGTATGAAAACTAACATCTCTAACTACTATCTAAACTATTCCTTTACATATTTGAGTTTGAGATACTACCCTTTTATCATGCATATAGTGACAGATGCCTTGTTACAACCATACATGGGAGTAAAATAGTCATTAAAAACTCTCTGCAGAGTAAGTGGACCAATCCCTTCCTAGGTCTTCCTCTTAATACTAATGCACTTATAGAATGATTTCTCATTACTTTTAGTGTTCCTTGGTAGTAACATTGATCTTCTGTTTTCACCTTTCCAAATTTGCCCCTACATGCTTCTGCTACAATTTTGTACTCTTCCTTTGTAACCTCATCTAATTTTCAGTGCATGTTTGTCTCTTGAGCTCAAGTCAATGAAGAACTTGTAATTTTTTTCAGGGGGTTGTGTTATGATTTCAGTGTCTCACTTGCAGTGAGAGAAATTTATTGTCCAACTGTGACTTCAGTATTTTTTCTTTACAGAACATCCAGCTCTCCTTAACTTTTTTTTCTCAGACCAAGCTCCTTATGAAAGCTTATCTACTAGTCATGTAGTTTAGTAAAGTTTGTTTTCCTGAAGGCCATGACATTTTTTAATTGTTATTTATCTCATTTCAAAAATCATAAATGTTGTAATTTCATTGCTGCTCTGAGCTGCCTTCTAAGAATGGTATTCTCAGCCAGTTCTTTCCTCCTAGTTTGAGTAAAACACACAAAACATTTTCTTTTCTACCTCTAAATCAATTGCTGTCGATGGATTCTAAGAGCTTGCTGGACAGACTGAATTCATTTCTATTCCTGGAATTGTCTGCACAGCTAATACCCCTCATTATCATGGGCTTTTGTTCTCTGGATGAATCTGCTAATTCCTTTTTACATATGATCTTGGTTTGCTGGTTTATGTTAGACCTACATAATGACAGCTGTGCACAGCTTTTTATATTTTCATCATTGCTCAGTTTTTCAGCAGAGATGTCTTCATTTAAAGTGTTGACCTAAAGCAAATGTATGTGTTAGTGATCATCATCCTTTATTCCCCTGCCTGCAATTCTTGAACAAGCTTTTTCACTTTGAATTAATTTTCCAGTCTTATGGATTATCCCATCAAGTCTCTGTTATACCAATTGGATCATAAACCTGCCATATATTGAGAATATTATCCCTTTATTCTTATTTTCCATGTTTCTTGGCTCAATGTTCACATGCTTTAGAGGTTTAGTATCCATTATCATCTTCCTTGTTTCTCTTCTGGTGCTACTGTGAACACCACCTTCCTTTTTTTTTTCTACCTCACAGATATTCTTTGGGATAAACTGTGTATTCTTCTTCTGTTGATCTGATCATAAGAAATAAAGGCAAGAAAGCAAATACAATCTGATAAGACTTCTGACAAAACCTCAGGCTCAAACTATTTAGAGTACAGAGACATGGTGAAATATTCTGAAGCTGAGAAAGAAACTTGAAGTGATATAAAACTATTGAGTTATCTTATGGAATGTCCATAATAGGCAGCAAGTAAGGGTTGTATCAGTAACTGTAATTACATACAGTCTATTTGCTCCTACTTCCAAGATTTGATATTAAAGATGATTAATCTCCCTCCATCCCTGAAGCAGGTTAAACAAAAACAATAACAGAAAAATCTTGTAATACTATAGAAAAGCCTTTTGTTCTTTTGCAGATATTCAGTGACATTCTCTTCCAATATTACAATAAAATTGGGTAGGATAGACCACTTACTCGTGAGTAATTTGCTTCTGCCTTCTAATTTATCCTTTATACATTACCTTGTATAGAGATTGGATAACAGAGGGTGGTGTAGTGGAGGGACGTGTTTCTGGAAGAGGGGCCTCCATGCAGGTTGCTAGCCTGGTGACCTTGCTTTTGATCCACCTTGCTGCCTCCCAGAGACCCTGCAGACTGTGTGAACTCTCTGTGCTGCCCTTCCAGACTCAAATGTGTGTAAGGTTAAGTGGGGGGAGGGTGAAATGGGGGAGGTCTCCCAGTAACTGTAGCACCCACTTCTCTTTGACATGTAAGCCATAAGTAAGCTGGACAAGAAGGGGGGGTGCTACATAGTATCCCACATCATTGTGGTTGTTAGTGGGGAAAAAACAACTGGATTTTAGTGAAAGAATGGTAAGTGCCCTTTCTTCCAGGTTACATGAACAAAATACATTATGCAGGCTTCGCTTTCCACAAAGCTGAACATGTTTTGACAGACAGGCTGAGAACTGAAACCAAACATGATTTTGGTAAATGAATCCATCTGCTAGTGCTGCAGAAGCCATATGCTGAAGTGCCAAGCTGTAAGTGACTGCATGGATTTTTAGACTATGAGTTTCTGCTTCATTCCTTTGGATACTGATGTTGTTATGAGAAAGATGAATGGGAAGACTGAGGAGGAAAAAGTTAAACATTATAATCACATGGGCTCACACCTTGGCACATTTATGTCGCACAACGAAATTAGAGAGGAAGTGAAGAACATTCTATCAAACTCACGTGTCAGAGTAACCAAGAACTGCAGAAAAAATGACCAGTTAATATTTTCCCTTCTGTGGGAACCTGTTCTTAAAAATGTGTATGCTTTTGTATTTTTTAGTATCTTGCAGTGACATTCATATGCCCACTTGCATAAATGCTATACATAAGTTTCCTGATGGAAGTGGGAACTTCTGATTTCATATATTTATAAGGTGAACACTTCACCTGCAAACAAGTTGGAAAATGAATATTATTACATGACATCATTACCTACAATAAGTGTTTTTAAATTTAAACCCTTTTTAAATACAATTGGAACATTATTTATTACTGTCCTCTAATGAAATCATCTTTTGAGATGCCATCAATAAAGATAAGCATTTCTTATATAAAAAAATGACATAGCAGAAAGATTTTCTACAGATATGTAAGAAATAGTGTTGTATGACTTATGTTTCTACAGTGCTTTTAATCATGTGGACCAGTTCCTCAGGGTCTTAAGTGATACAGTTCTTGTTAAAGTCATTATTGCTACAATTTTGGCAATCTTCTCCTGAATAAAGAATTCTAGTACTGTATACCATACCCTGTCTATAGCAACAGAAGTAGAATTCAAAATCTCAGTCACCATGCAGGAGGTACCAACCTAATGTAGCTCAATGACCTTCCACAGGAAAATCCCATTGGCCTGACAGTGTCCAGGCTAAATGAAACTTTGCACATAAACATGCAATTGCAGAGTGAAAAAAACAGTGAGGGTTGAAAGGTAGTAAAGAGTGGTGGGGAGGGGATAATTAGCATTTGTGCATGATAAAGTTCAGTCAGTAACTGGTTGTTCTGGTTTTGTTTAAATATTTTTGCTATAAAATTATTCTTAAAAAAAGTCTCATAATCAGCAAATGTGATATATTACACAGAAATTTAGGCAGATTTCTATGACAGGGAGAAATCTGGTAGTTGGTAGTAATATACAAAATTTTCCTTATTGTCTGTTGGAAAGAAAGGTGTCATTATGTTGCTCTCTTGATTCTCAAAGATAATGTACCTGCCCATGGTTTCCTGCATTGGCTGAGGTGACTTCTCTCAGGAGAGTTCTGGTGTGGCAATTTCAGAGCTGTCTTGCTCATTTAAAAGCAAGGGGCCTAGCTTCTGCAAACCCTACTTTTTCATAGTTCATCTGCCAAAGTACAATTCTCTAAGAATGTAATGGAGATAATGTGTTTGAATAGATATGTTTTATTTTGCCTCCACCTCAGAAAAATAATGGTGTAACTAATGAGCCTCAGAATAAGTAATTTGCAGGCAACTGAACCTAAGACCTTAAACAACAGAGCAGAGGCTTCTGCCACTTGGTTTAAAAGAGTAGTAGACTGCATTAGGCGGATACAGCAGAAGGTTGTTTTTCTCTATTATTGACTTGCCAATTAGAGGAGTGCAAAACACACTGAAGTGGTGGGTGGATATTTTTGAAAGCATTCATCGTTGACTTTAATGGGAGAGGAAGCAGACAAAGGCTAACCCATTTTAAGTGTGCGATCTACAGGTCTTTACAGAGGTACTCATGCATATGCACCACTGTTTGTGTGTGCAAAAGGGTCTGCCATGACAGGCACCAACTAAATGAAAAGAAGAAACATTAACTTAGTAGTACCTTAAATGAACCTGAATAAATAGCAGATATGCATTAAGTGTTTGCCTCTTGCAGAAGTTCTACACTGTCTGGGCACACTGAAATCAGTGTGGCTGACACTACTCAAAATAACATGCCTCCAGCTTCCTAAAATAAAAGAATCAGATTCTGGTGGCACAGAATTTGCATAGGCAAATGAAGAATATGCCTTATAGCAGTTTTCAAACAACAGTAGATATATAAGAAAAAAGAGGAGAGTCACAGAAACACCTAGCTGAGAATCTGAAATTATCTCACTTTGAATAATGCCCTAGGAATCCTTGGCTTCCACTTTAAGATCCTAGTCAAAACCTTACGGCAAGGGAAAACCTTCAAAACCTGTCTATTAACATTTCGTTTCAGGAAACAGCAAGGACAAAGCTTAGAAAGCAAACATTTTAAGGAAAGGCACACACAATTGAGAACAAATTTCTCCACTAATAAAGCAATGTCACTGTTGACTGTGTTGATTACGAGGGAAAAACATATTTGGGGTACATAGATTTATACAGCAAATTCATACGACTGTAAGGTCTGTTAGGTCCTTCGTATTGCAAAAACTAAGTAACTGTGCTTAGTAAAAGTTACAGCTCCCATGACTGTAGTCATGAAATTTAATGCATATTTTCACCTACCCACAATCTACTTCTTGAGATATGTTAAATAGAATCACCTAAATTTTTTGCTTGGAATAAACAGTATGATACACTTAGTCTTTTCTTTTTCTTGTAGAATCATTTGCAAAGTGAGCTGACTTGCTAACTAATAATATGCAAATGTTTATCGCGTTTTTTAGGGCATGGAAGATATTAGTTGATAGGGTTATAGAACAATTTAACTTTTTATCTAGTCATAAACATGTGACCAGTCACTTTTGGCAAATGCTGTAATGTATGTTTGCTCACTGGCAGAATGGAAGGTTTTAAAAGAGAAATGAATGATGAAGAATGAATAAAGAACAACCATGCTTTCTGGTAGGAATTTTTGGACAAATTAGATGTGTTAAAATTTTTGAAACTTTCAAGATTTGTGAACATTTTTCATGAATAAACCATCATAGCACACATTATCCTTGAGTGTTATGACCCTATGAATAATAGTAAAGTGAAATTGCCATTTATTTCCAATACATATAGCCAGTAGCAGAAAGTCTCCAGATTATGGAAGAAGAGCAAACAGCTTATTTGAACCATGCTAATAAGCTTTAAATTCCATTATAGTCCTTGAAAGACCAGTAAGTTGCAGTAAATACTAAAGGACCTCTTGAGAGCACTAAAAGAAATGACACAGAAGCATTTCATTTCCCACTCATATAAAACCAATCTAATATTGTACCAAAGTGCTTAAAACAATAGTTACAGAGATATGTTATCAATTTATTTTTTTTAATGAATTAGCAACATTTTATGCAAATTTTTAACAAATTCCTTTTAATTCCGATCCCTTTCAGGTCACAATCATTCCAGGAAAAAAAAAAAAAAAAAAAAAAAAAAAAAAAAAAAAAAAAAAAAAAAAAAGTAAAAAAAAAGTACTTACCCAATTTTTTTATTAAGTGACTTTTGGTGGAAAAAATTATGGAATTAAATAATTTTAAGGGACAATAGGAGATGTGGACAGACCACTTAAGCTGTTTGGCCTTTAGCAAAATTTCAGTTACACATAATGCTAAAACTCTATTTTATTCAAGGAAGGCAGACTAAATTTGAAGTGGCAGGTATTTGTACAGCAAATTTAATTTTAAGAACCACAATCATTCAGCAGCAGTAAGAAGGCCAGGTAGAAAGAGTAATTAGGCAACTGAAGAAAACAACGCTATGGTATGGTATGGTATAAAATGAAACAGATTGCTTTAAATAATTTTACAGTTCTCATATATTTTAGGGCCTTCCTTGCAAAAATAGGTAGATTATGTGAACTCATTCTTCCCTGAGTAGAAATAGCTAATTTAGATCTCTTTTTCAAAATTGAACATTTAAAGAGTAAATACTACAGCCGATTTCCTAATGCCTTTGAGGCACGCTCTGTTGATCTATATAGACTTCAGACCTTCTACAGTCCATTCTATCAGCTTCCAGCTCACTGTATGATACAAATTGCTTCTCATTATTTCTTGCTTTGCCTATCATTGTGTCATCTGAAAATTTAGTCATCAAGAGCTTCATCTTTCTTATAGATAATCAATAAAAAGTTGCATAACATCTGGCTTGGTAACAACCCCTACAGAAGCCCGCTGGGGACACTGATACTGTGTTTGATGAGAATTCTCTATTAACCAGTCATGTTTAGGTATGTCACTAAGCTAATTATTAATCCACTGACTATGTGCTTTGCTGATATTGGATATCACAAGACTTTAAATCAGAATTCCACGCTGTATTAAGTCAACCCCCTTACAGAATTGTATAACATACATCATCTCTGCATTTACATTTATTAGCCAAAGAAGTGTCCTCTCACCCCAATCCTTCTTTTTCACCAGTTTTCAATAAAACTTGTTGACAAACATTAAATATTCTACCACTCTTTAATTCTTTGCTGATTAAGGTCTGTCGCATTTTTTGCATACTTTTGCTCGTGAACAACRCTAGAATAGCTAAAATGAAGTGACCCAGATCACGCGTCCCTTCAATAACACTGGCACAGCATTAACACTTTCCCTTTTGAAAGATTCCACACTTGCACCGGTTTCTCCATGAAATGATTGCCAGATTTATTTTCCAAAGACACTTGAATGCTAAGTTACTCACAGTTGGTTCAGAAATAGAAAAGGAGGTGAAGTACTTTGAATAAATTACTGCTCAGCTCTGCATACAAAGTATACAGATGTTTTATAATGCTGAAGAGTGAATGTATAAAAAGGAGGGCACAGGACAGGATTTAGCTTCTGTCTTTCATCAGTACCGCAGAATCTTGGACTATGAGAAAAACTTAACACTAATAGTTAAAATAAAAATCTCTAATAGTTAAAAAAAACACTAGACTTTCCTCAAGAAGCTGAGAAAATCCCATTATCCTTTGGAATTGTGTCTTCTGACCCTCAGAGGGGCACAAATGTGGATTAAGAGGCATGGAAAATAACAGCTAAGTCATCTTCCAACCCCCGCCCCCCGCCTCAGTCAGACACAACCCCCAAATTGCAGGGATAAACTTGGACGTAGGCCTAAATCCCAAGTCTTTTCAGGACCCTTCTGTCATAGGTGGTGAGAGAGAGAGAGAAAAGCTTGAGTGGAGAGTGATTCAGAACAGAAGCCAAGCTGGTGGGAAGCAGGGATTATTGCTTTCCACGGACAGCAGGAGCAGACGAGTCTCTCAGACTAGTCTTAAGGCTAAGTTTGACATTTCCAAATGTGTTTCAGTATAATACTATGGGAACATTCCAATACAGAAACATGATGGTATGCAAGAGTGAACTTGCAAGAGTTACCTGTAAAGAAGCACATCATTCTTCACCTTTGGGGAGAAAAGACATTTGAAAGAAAATCCTTTTTTTTTAGCTGGATAAAGGGCTTGCACATTCTTTGCTGTCCTATTACAAAAAAAGTAGTTAATATGGTCTGAGTCACCCCTTTGTGTCTTGTTTTTCTACATGCAAAATGAGAATGATAACTACAACATCCATTTCCTGAACCTAGTGGGAGAGCCGTTTTCTTAATGCAGTACAATGTATAGAGTATAGAGATCATTCAGAACAGCGAATTTCTGTTTTGATTTGATGTAAATTTTAAGCCCTGTAAGACAATTTGATTTATGTGTTCACCTGTTGACACCCTTGAATACATAACACAAGAATAAATCCTCTGGGGGAAGGGAAAATATGAGTTTGTTCATTAAAGTGTTTAGGCTCACGGTAATAAAGTCTGTATCAATCTAAATAGAATATTGCTATACATAAATGAAGGTTTTGCATTATCTACAGGGAGCACCAACAAATTCAGCTGTCCAGCAATGTGACATATACAAGCTATAAAAAGCCACACTCTCAGAGCTCTCCTTTGGTGCTCCTGATAACATGCTAGTTGATGTCTAACAAAGAAGAACACAGGTATGCATAAAAGGCAGATTCGTAGAGTTACAGGCAGGGCTTTATTAGTGCTGAACATCTCCAATTCTTAGTAAGTGTCCTAACTGGTTGAAAACTTTTTCTCAAGAGCACACAGGAGGGTGTGTAGAAGCTAGTGGAATTATTGCTGAGCCACAGGAACAGCCAGAATATTCACAGGGTGTAATTCTAAGCAGACAAAACTGAACTTGTCTCTGGGAAATAATCTGTATGCTGGTTTCTCCCTGTTTTAGCTCAGGTTCCTAGAAAAATACCCCAATAAATTGTGGTTTCTTCTGTGAGCATCTTTGGGCACATTTCTCCTGACATATCCATTCCTAAACGGTGCTATAATTCAGTATGGTTTGTGTTTAGATCTCATCAAATTTCATTCTTTTTCTATTTGGGTACTGTTTGAGAGAAGTTTATAATTATCTCACATTCAGATGGCTTCAGCAAGTAATCCTTGGTCTGTGGTTTATAACAAAATTCCTTGACAACAGAAATCTCCGTTAAGTTAACCAAGCGGTTTTCCCCCCMCTTCTTTTTTCACTTTCTAGTATTTCTCACAAATATTTCTACAAAATGAAGATGCTATAAACCCCCCTCACTATACCTACAGGTAGAGAATGTGGCAAATTTGCAAATTAATTATTTGATTTCTGTGGCAGCCTCTTTACCTACTACTAAAATGCATCATCCATAATGATATAAGGCACCTACTTAAAAACAGCAGGTAAAACTCTGTGGCAATCATGKAGAGGAGGTGATAGGAATCCAGTCAAAAGTGCAGAATGCTTATGAGATAATACAGCTTTCCTAAGATTTGGTCTTTTGTTATGTATTTTTTACAGAAGTTTTTTCTCTTCCCTACAATCTACCTTTTCCTGCAGCTGCTACGTTCTGTTTCCAGATCAGAACAACTTATGGATTCAAGAGATGAAGGCACAGAAGTACAGACACACATGGAGGCACACACAATACTGTGTGAATTTTGATGGAATAAATGGGCCTAGAAAGTGAAAAGCGTTATCATAGCCCCATTATTGTACTATGTTGAAGCCTTGGGTTTTGAGACGATACCTCRGTATGCTTAATCCTATAACAAAAACAGCACTCGTGTCAAGACTGAAAATGTGTTAAGTTACACAAAATGTGTTAAGTTGCACAAGAGAAAAAGAACCAAAATAAGGATGTAATTTAACTAGAAATTGAAATGCAGRGTTTTTTGCAGAACAAATATATTAAATACTTTTGGAGACCTTTTGTTGGAGAAAGATATCTGTTAAAGCCTCTCATTTTGTTAAGGAATTCTAAGCAGTAAGAAGGTATTTTTGTTTTCAATTCTGAATTGGGAATATGATGATTTTTCGTACCTTTGAAAAAGTTAAAAAACACAAAAGTAAAAAAAGAGAGACCAATGGTAGGGGAACTGCAGCTTAGAGTAGGTGTTCTCAGGGCAAAATTGTCTCAGTCAAAAATGCGTGCTTCAACAGCTGCTACCCTGCTCTTTCCTCCAGACTGAAAGTAGTGTGGCTGGGTTAGTCAGGACCCTGCAATGCTACTGCTCTTTCTCAGCAATAACCCAAGTTGATGAACCATCACATTTTGTTATGTTGGTGCCAGGTGATACACTAGGTCTCAGAATCATACAAAAGAGGGGAAATCTCATATGAGATACATGTTACTATGCTTTAGTTTAGCATTTAGCATAATCCCATAAATCCAGGAGCTAGAATTTTGAGAACACTAGATGCACATTAAAACCAAGAGATTTGGCAACTGCAGACACAACATACCCTCTCTCAAAGTGAAATATCTGATCTTTTTTTAATCTAAAATAAATTCCACCCTGATGGAAATTCCATCTGTGTATGTGCAGGGATCAAAGGTATGAATGCAAACTGGAATTTTCCCTTACACTTGTAAAAAATGCTGGAATAAATTTAAGCATAAGTTCTAAAGCCTACATAATGGAAAAAATGTCCTTGTACTTACATGGGGTCTTTGTGCATGCACAGGCATTGTCTTGACTGACAGGCACATCACTTTTCTGCACATGCAAATGCATAAAAATCTTGCTCTTGATGAGGAAAGTAGTCACCATTCCCTTTTTACTAGATTGCAAAAGCTGAAGAACGTGGATTCTGCAGAATTTGTTCTTATTTTTGTTAAATCACTGAATATTTTTGGCTCCCAGTTAATATTTCTTGAAGGAAATGGTGTAGAAAGTAGACATGCACACACACAAGTCCACTTAAACTCCCAGTTTTATACCGAGCAGCAGATTGCACCAATAATTTTCAACTGTCACTGCTGTTTATCTCATTAGAAGAATGTCACCCAGGATGACATTGTCACCCTTGCACCATGGTAGCGTATGGCTTTAGCACTGATTCAGAACAAAGGGCGCCATCTGCTCAGTCAGTACTATTACCCTCTGCAGTACCTCAAATTTTCCTTGGAGGCTGCTCTATGTAAGGCTGCCTTGTGTAACTTACGTAGTCAGATGTTTTTGAAGACAGGACTGATATGGCTACAGATGGCAAGAACTGCACGTCTAAGAGAGGAATTCCCCGTTGCTTTTCCAGACCTGTAGTTAAATGTATGCTGTAGTATACAAGTTAGCTTGCTACTGTAAATATAAATATACAGCAGACGGGAAAAGAGAGAGAACCATTTGGGGCAATACGTTTATATACTTTGGAAATGTAAAGCGCACATCTGGTACAGATGAACAGCAATCAGGAAGTTATGATGGGGGGGGAAAGAGAGAGAGAATGTTACAATCAATTGTGTTAAATGAGTTTTTCAAACAACCAAAGTTATGGCCCTCTAAGCCTGGGGAAGTGGTTTGTTCAAAGCACAGGGGAGGGTGGAGTGAGCCCAAGCCAAAGAATCTGCTTGGATCAAGATCTTGCTTAGTGAACATAACGAAAAGGTCATTCACGAACCACTGCATTCCAAATGCAGACAGATTTGTGGGCAATATTATCTGGAAACGTCCATAACAACCTGAATGAAATACAGCTTAGTTTTGGAGAAAGGAACTGGCAAAGGAGGAGATGGATGTATATATATATGTTGTGAGAAAATGCTATGTAAAATCTTTCCCACCATCAGGACACATTTCTGTGTWTTTTGATTCTTTTGTTTGAAACACTCTGGTTTATTGTTACTTGAAAAGTCTGTTTGCTTCTCTTGGATGTGCGTTTTATGGATTTCTTCTTGGATATTTCATGCCTTCGGAGCACAAAAGGAAAGTGAAGTTTCCTGACACTACTGGCCAAGCAAAGGAAAAACAAGTTCAAAGCAAAACTATTCTGATGCTGACTGCAACTACTACAGCTAAGGCTCAGCTTAGATGRCTGTCCCAATGGTTTGCAGAACAACAACAACAAAACGTTGTGGCCACCTTCTTTTGCAGCCAAAATCAAGCCTCTTTTATTACGGTTACTTAATTTGTTGGCTTGTACCTTTAATTGCATGAGATGAACACATAAGCAGCTGGATTAGTGTCTGCAATTCAAATATCAGAGCTCAAAGGTAAACTTGATGACTGTAGATTGCAAACTTATAAGAAAATGTTATTCTTTCAGAATATCTTTTGATTTTAGAGTCCTAAAAAGGATGCAAACAGCAAATAGAAAATAGCCATCTTTAAAAGGAAAGACTACTTAAATAGAACCGTAGGGCATCAGTCCAGACAAAGTGTCAAAGCAAACATATTAAATGATGGTGATAACGCACAATAAGAAAAACCTATTCACTCAGAAATTACCTATTTATGTGGTAAGAGGCTCTGGGGAAAGAAGCAGGTGATCACGAAAAGAAAACCTGCACTGTAGTGTATAAGYAGAAGATGGCTGAGTTAATGCTGAAAGGACATTCAAATTCTGGCGTTTCATGTATTACGGGCCCCTGATTTTATGACCATAACATTTAACAGAGGGATTTTCCTGCTAAAAAAGCAAATGAAACCCTTGAATTCCATCCTCCCTCTTTTCCCATTGAAATGCTACCCAGTGCATTCTGAAGCACAGAAATGCAAGAGAGCAAAGCCGCAGCTGGAAGGAGGGGGAAACAGATGTTTTTTTCCCCACTTAGGAAAATTGTCCCAATTAAAAGAAAATATTCACCACAAATAGAGCTTAGAAGTTGAAATGTCACATTTTTCATAGACTGAAAGTTAAATGCATGATTCCTATTGAACTGAAGCAGGCTTCTATATAATTTTCAAATGTTTCATTTTATTTTTGATCATTTTAGTCTCTTACTCACAGTTAGCTTGCATTTTCAAATGAAAGCTTGTTACATGCCATAAACCCAAGATTTTCAATTTTGAAAAGGTCAGTATGGGCATCTACCATTTTGAAGCTTTTTTCCCCAAACTTGTTGCTTTGTGAGAACCCTCTGAAAGCAAGTCCTATTTCTGTGAAAGATATTCAATTCCACAAATTGGCCTTTGTCAGGAAAACAAAACAGTAATGTCCAACTAGATCCCTCACATTCATGGCATGGACCTCTTCCGTATCTGTTGGTATCCACTATTGTCTGCTTTGCGGTTTTCTCATCTCCRAGACCCATTCTGAGTGTGGATTTCAAAGCTATTGCTGACAGCACAGCACTGCTGAGGGGCTGAATAGTTACAAAGGCTCTGCTTTTCCCTTTGCAAGCCTGAACTCTTCAATCCCCAATTCCTCCAGCAACCTTCCTCTCTTTACCTTTTCTCCGCCTTCCAGTCCATGTAAGGTATCACAGCTCTTACAGTGTAATTGCATTACTTCTTTTTTCCTCCTCTCTTCATGGGCTTCAGGGGTAGAAATAATAAGAATAAGGAGAAAAAGAGAAAAAGTGTTCTCACTTTCAAATCCAGCACCCTACATCGTAACAGCTTCTAACAACATGGAAGCGCAATTCCAGGGGAAGTGCTGCTCACCCCTGAAACAGGCTCAGCTGCTCTCTGAAGGTGTGCACTTCTCCCTGCTGTCTGCAGTGATATGGGGGATTTGTGAGCTGACAGAGCATGCTTACTGCACATGAAAACTTGAGAGTTTTTGTCACCAAATTCTTAACAAATGCATATTGAACTAGGGACTTCACTGTTGTACCATTATGGTAGGTTTTCTGGCAAAATCTCTACTGCAGTCGTGTTAGCACCTCTGCCCACATCTCAATGCCAGGTTTCAAGCCTTTTCAAAAAGGCAGAGTTCCTGTTGTAATTTTATGTCAGACTCTAAGGAGCAATTATTTGTAGGTAGACCATGTGTAAACCAAAGACCTAAAGTGTCATGCAGTCGATTCATGAAAAACTAATGTATTAATCTGTAAATTTTATGTGAATGAATGAATTTAAATCAGCTCACATAACACATGCAGGACACCTAATCTTTCAGTGTACTTACTAACTTCAATATAGCACTGATGTTAACACCAATTTACTGACTGAGAAAGGAGAGATTTACCTTGCTACATATATCACATATTTACCTTCCAACTGGGATTTTGAAACGTTTCATCCAAGATCCTCCTATAAACTGGAGGATTACATCACATTATCACTGTGCTACAAATTTCTGTGCACCATTTTCCACACAGCAACTTTAACAACTGGAACTTTTTCAAACACATAACTACAATATTTTGTCATCTAGCAAATTATCAAAGGGCATCTCCTCTGTCAGAGGTGCAGGTGTGGGCTGGAGACAGCTTCAGAGGCAGTATCACTGACCCAGTGTTTTGGTCCTGTTTAATACCCTGTGGCACTGAGCTTGACTGTACTTAACATTATTCTTTCAGTCTCCATCACTCTGTACATTCATGTAGACAAGCCAGACCAGGAGGCAGCTGAGATAAGGTACATGCCGTTATCTCTGCCTTCCCTGAATTCTCTTCTTTTGACTGTTTTATTAACATTATTATAACTTGTGATTTTTCTCTCTCTCTCTCCCTCTCCCCCCCCCCCCCCCCACCCCAATTTTCATGAATATTTTATCACTCATTTCTATTTAGGCTGTGCGAGACAGTGAAAGAGGTGATTTCTTCCTGTCAGTCCACATAAAATACAGCCAGGGAGGGGAGGGGTAAAAACCCTTGGCAGTTATTAAGGGGCCTGCTGTTGACAGAACATGCCATTCAGGGCTTCCTGCTGCTGTTATTAACAGCGGCCAAAAGCTCTACCGCATAAACCCACACATGCTCCGGAGCCAGCTTTTCACGGGCTGACAGAAAAGTGGCATGGGTTCATATTACTTTATTACTAAACCACTGAGGCATTTGGGTGCTATGTGGAAAAGCAGGTCTCTTGTTTTGACAGGATGGAGGAAGATATGAAGATAGTCTGTGAAGAATGACATAAAAATCATTACTCACTTTTGTCATAACTGAAACCTTGGTAACTACTCCATGAGTCACCAGCATCTTAAATGCCTGCCTCCCTGAGATGAAGGGGCTGATTCAGATCTTGCTTTTAGAAAATCTCCGCTCACCCAGAGACTTACTCCTGCTTTACATTGGAGTGAGCAAACCCCAGCTCATACTTCCTGCATGTACTTCTGTTTGCATACCCCTTGATGCTGCTGAACTCCTGCTCTGTTTGTTCATCTTTGCAAAATGTGTCCTTAACTGCAATCGATTTCACATTTGTTACTGAATTTGGTTTGCTTAGCTGGCAGCAACCAAAGCTGAAACTAGTTGTCAGGTACTGAGTCAACATTAGAGGCGCTTCCACAGAGGCAGCAAGTGATGTAAGATGGTTGAAATCAGTGAGTTAAAGAAAGGAAAAGTTGTAAAATCATCTTTATCTAGTACTTTGCATGGACTTCATAGAATGCACTTTGTCAATAACATGAGCATTCACAGTGTGCAGTAAATGTGCAAAGTACTTTATAGAGACACCTTCCTTAAAAAGATTCATGCTCCAAACAGTTTGATATTCAAGGAGAAAGTCTTTCCTGGAAAATGTACCATAGAGATGGTGTGAATCTAAACAACCAAGGGATTGGTCCCAAGACTTTAGGACATTGTCCTAAACTTAGAAAGAATCCCCAAAAATCCAAAGGTAAGCTAGTAACTTTAAGTTAATAGACTACACTTTTGGCATATTATGAGGCATTCAATTATCTAGAATTCAATGAAGTGATCAGCTTCTGTAACCTACCTCTGTCTGCTAAAATGTCTCAGTTGGTCATCTCTAAATCAAAGTATTAGTAACTTTTGAAACTCTCATTTGGGACATTTTCTAAAGACAGATAAAATGTGTCTGGAGAGGGTTTTTTTGAGTGGGAAATAAATCTAAAAGGTTTTCTGTTTTGTAGGCCTAGTAATAATAAAAGAAAACAAACAGAAAAGCCCCTTGTCTCTTAACTCTTGGTGACCCTTTCTGTTACTTCACTGTTTATTCTGGTCCAATATCTCAGTAGTTACATTGTGAGATTTTTACTTTAATAATAACTCTTCATCTTTTTAATTCTTGTTTCATCCGTTCTTTAGAAATTAAGACTATTCTGTGCTTATCTCATTTTGCTTTTAATTACTGCCACATTCCTAATTTTTTTTATATATCATGTATTTTAAGCCCAAAATTATGCTTTATAAAAATGTTGTCTGCATTTCCCAAATGTTTATCTTCACTATTTAATCTAATAATGGAGTATTGTGAAACAAATCTTTGCTCTACTGATTTCACTGACTTCTGTTAAACTATGGTTTTATCATGATGGCAAGGGGGAGGGATGAGAAAGCAGTGCAAAGAAGGGTCATGTGCTGGCCAGGAATAATTTGTATGAGAAGTAAAGGGAGGAGGGAGAAAGGATTTAGATGGCAGCTGGAGATTTGGGAGGGAGGTAAAGAAGCAGCACATGGTGTGTAGCCAGATGTCTGTGGAGATGAGCGGTAGGAGATGGGCATGTGCAGAACAGCAGGGGAGTGGGCACTAAAATCAAGGCTGAAGTGCACTGGCAGATCAGTGTGTGGAGGTTTGCAGTCACTTGCTTCATACATGTGTGCCCAAATTTAACCCATAGCTTTGATATATTAATTCCTTCACTACATGTTTAATTAAAAAGACAAAAAGAAGAAAGGAGGCATAAACCCACACAGGAGTCTAACAGTCTTCATGGYGCTACTGTCTTCATCCAAGTAAACGAAGTACAGCAGTGTATTAGTGCAATGCAGCAGGTGCCATCACTGCAGCTCAGATTTAATATAAGTAAAGAGGTAAGGTCAGACCTGTTAGAAAAAATATTAGSTGCTGCTTCTATTATTATGCACTGATCCTTCTTTCTAATAAAAGGCATGCTTTTGCAGAGGGATGGACAGCCTATATTTTAACAACAGGTCCTCAGAATTTCTCTGTCTCAGGGAGTGATTTATTCATAACCACTCTCTGGGTATTCCTACTTCACCATACAAAGTAGCAATCAGTTTGGTGGTTTTGCCTATGTCTCCATGAAACATAGGTATTTATTAAATGAAATCCTCAGAACAAGCTTTAAATCCAACAATACTTGTATTTTCTCCTAGCACCCCACCTTGGGTCTTTCCACAGGTCCTTATCAAATCCCTACAATTTAGTAGCTATTTTTCACAGAAAAGTTTTTTGTTTCCTCTAGCAGAAGTATTATGACATATTCCCTGGTGGATATAAAATTAGTGGAGCCCTGATTCCTGATCCCAAGTGAATCCCAGCTATTCCCATGTAGTTCCCAGCTCCTGGATGACACCCTTCCTGATTCACAATGAGTGAATGGTTATCAGTCCTGGCTGTCCTTCTCCAGTGGATTCACCCCAGTATTTCCTTCTACTGATGAGACACACTAATCTTTTCTACCTTGACTTATCTTAGTGACACTGCCTAAATGAGTCTAAATGTAGCTTGTACCCCACTACTTCACCCTTGGTGTACAAATAAATCACACTTCCTTTTTACTCAGGTAGCAATTCTGTACGGTTTATGCCCAATCTAAAAGCAGTGTGGAGATGGGAATGTACAGGAAGGGCTTCCACTAAAGCTGGTGCAGGATTCTGAATAAAATATATTTTCTTGTGTTATTTTAAGCTCATCACTGAGGGTTTTTTGCTTTCTTCCCTTTCCCATTTCTCCCTCCTCACAATGGCTGCACAATCATGCTTATTAAAATGTGGTGTGACAGAATTTCACTGTGAGAAGAAAGCTTTGGTGGAAAGGAAATGATGACCTTTCATTTACTCAGCTTTAAAAAAATAAAAATCTATTACAGATAAATTTTCAAATTAAAGCTGAGGAGAGGAGGAAAAAGGGAATAAAAAATCAGCAAAGAGAGAAAGAAAATTAAACTGATATTTTCGGAAGTAAGTTATAAGGATATGTAAACCCACAGTGAAAACTCACCTCTCACCAAGACAATTTTATAGGAATTAGAGCCAACTTCCTACTCCGTAGTATCTCTTTTCTCCCCATCGGTTGCATGTAAAACACAAAATGTTTCCTCCTAATACTTTGCACACAACCGGGCTTTAAGAGCAGGCCAAGTGAGACTGTTGCTTTCAGTATATTGGTTTCAATAACTGACCTTTTATCGTCTGCAATCAGAGTGCTTTTTCTGATATGACAGGTTTGGACTCAGCCTTTCCTCTCCATCCCCATAGGGGTGTGTAAGTGATTCAGTCCCTGCAAAGGGTCTCTTGAACTGCACTGAAATCWGTGATTAAGGGCTTCTGTGTTGACATCCAGCTCACGAAACACCAGTGTAGCTGTAGGCTTCAGAAGCACTTAATTTTTAAAGTGAGAGTTTTAAAAGCATGCTACATTCTGATGGGTTTTAATTCTTCTTTTTCGTCTCCACCCCCCCCCCCCCCTTCCCCGAATAATCCAGAATAACACTGTAGTCAGAAAAGGAATCCATTGACTGAAAGTGTATGGAAAAATGATTCCCGCACAGCCTTTAATCTGCAGTGCATAGGTAGAGTAAAGGCACAGGCTTGGAAATAAGCTAAATTTTGCTGATACATGGCCACAGGAACATTATTTAGTCCAGCCTCATTTGATTGATGCTCTAATTTAGATTTGAATTGCTCTCCAATCAATCAGTAAGATAGGAGAGGTATAAAGAATGCTCAGATAAATTTGTGCCTCTTTCTTTGGTTTTACTCTAAGCAACACTCTTCTGGATCAGATTATTTGCCATGAGATTCCTCAGCATTACACTGTGGTCCAGTGAACCTTCCAGTGGTCACGGTTCATCCAGCTCCATCAGAATAAGCAGAGCTACATTAATTTATAACAGCCAAAGACTTAGTCTAATAAAAATAAGAAACCTCCTGAATCAGGCAACTGGTTCAATCAATGAAGTTTTTCATAATTCTGAACTTAAAAATACCTTGCATTTGACTTCTAACAAAAGTTACTTAGAGAATATTTTTTCCCTCCAATTCAAAGTGCTGCCCCACCAATAAACAACCTCCTGGGGCACTGGGATTTCAAAAGCTGAACTTGAGCTGAGAAGCACATAATTTTTTCCAATCTTCTTTCAACATGGGAGAGTTCTTTGGGAAAAAAAAAATCAAAATATATCCAATCCTTTTCCAGATTCTTTGGGGATTTTCTTTTTATTTTGTATGATTTTATACCAGTAAGATAATTCAGCCTGACAAATGTATGTCATCTTCTTGGGATGGTCATTTGAGATGGAAATTCCACTGAGAAAATTAACCTAAATTATGCCAAGTTAAAAACTTAGTTTTATGATCCTTTGGATCTTCTCTAAAGCTTCTCTGTTCACCCTGATCCTTATGTATTGAAGATAAATCACAGTGTTAAATAAGTATGTTAAAAAAAACCCCAAACAGCTGGCTAGTTTTTATGATAACCACTGGCCTCTACAGAAAAGACTGAGGACTGCTGAGTTGTGCTACACAGTTCTTAAATCTGTAATAACTGAAGGCTGATCTCCTTTGGATTAATATGTAAGGGTTGCCTCTTTTTCTCAGTATGTTTTCAATCCACTGCTACTGAAACAATGTCCATTCTGTCTGATCACAGTGGGTTTCAAGTACTCCTTGGAAATAAAGGGACTGAAGAATATAGTTCCTTTTTTCCCTGTTGGTGGGCCATTTCCACACATGACATTGATTTTTATTAATTCATTCACTGCTTAATGATCATTGCAATTGAAAAAAGAATCAGATGAGAGATCAGCGTTGACTGTTCATTTACTCGTGGTGGGGCATTTGCCAGCACCTCTGAGTCATCTACATCCACTTCCATACTGCTACTTTACATTTCTTGTTCTTGCTTGTCCTGGGAGATGAGATTGCCCGGTGGCTCTGAATATTGTATCAAGGGCATTTATTCCTAAAATGTATAAACAGGAAAATAGAGAACAGTGCCTGAAAATTCAGTGAAGTTTTGTGCTGGGTGCTTTATTGGTTTGCCCAGTGTGGGCAAACATATAAGCAGACTGTCCTTGCCTTGAGAGTTTAGCAGATAAAACAGTAGAGAAGTCTAAGACTGAAATTACTGACCGCTCTGCTAAACACCCTCCTGAACTGATTTAGAGAAAGCAGATGTTCCTCAGCCAGAAAGACTTCAGATCACAAAGAGCTAAACACTCCTGAGGACTCAGTATTATGAAGCTAAATAATATAACTGTTCAGAAATCAATTAGCTTTGTAGTGCACAGATTCTGTGGGATTAAGTAAGCTCCACAACTGGAGTAAAGGAAAACTAAGGGCCAGTCTCCTACCAATGGACCCCTGTTGTCAAATAAAGTTAGAATAAATTAGCAAAGGGAAAACCCTGAGAGGCCTCTAAAATCTGCTCTGGAATTTGTTTTCTGTGCTTAGAGGAGAAAGACTCAGAGCCTGGACTTTTGAGCTCTGAAGAAAGGAGAATGAGGCAGCCACAGCCAGTTGGAGAGGTTATAAATTTTTTTTTTTTTTTTTTTTTAAATCAAGAAATAAGAAAAAAATTGTCAACGTGATTTCATAAAAAACTCCTGGCAGGAAAATTCTTACACTCCAGTAACCTCAGCATTCAACAAAGCTTGCAAAATGCAGTCTTTCTGCCTTCAGCAAACATGAGGGTTGGTGATATCTGAGTATCTGATGGGATAGTTTGCAGAGGCATAATCTTGCCATGTGGTTATGGTTGTATGCACACTACATTTGTTTTGCTTTCACTGACTGCTGAAGGCTGGATGGCTCCAGAAGTAAAGGATGTCTAGTCGTCCAAGAAACTGAAAGCTGAGTAGGCCATTGGTGTTTCATTGGTTATGTGTAATCAGCCCCAGCAGATTTCTGAGGCACATTAATAATCAGAGGATTGCTGAGCCTCTAGTTATGTTGACAGAGATGCAATTTCTTTCAGCCTAATTCCAAYTTGCACAATCTTTCTGGTGTTCAATGCTTGTCTCTAATTGCAGACAAAAGGCATCTCTTCTTCAGCTCTTAAGTCGCAGTAGTAGTTATGTGTGGGATCTCCTGGTAAACCCTATTTCAAAAAGCAGCAAGATAGAGAGCAGATAAACCACGGGTCTCTATCTTTGTAGCTTGTTTTCACCACCCACTACCTCAGGCACCCAGGAGGCTCAAGCATATAGCTAAGAATAAAACTGGTCCCGACCTTCAACTCTAAACTGCAAGAGCCTACTTGCTCAGCTAAAAGAGAATCACCTTTGAAGGAAGGCAGGGAACTGAGGACCACAGAAACATCTTTAAAAATGAAGAATGTCTCCTATACCCAGTTCCTCCGGGCTTTGCTCTAGTAATTCTGCAGCTCTGAACTTGTACAAGAATTAGTTCTATCTTTTCTGTAGAAAAATTTAATATGACCTAGTTGTCTTGCAATAGGTAAGGCAGAACTGGAATTCAGCCAAGCAGTGATGTGTAAATTAATGAGTGGCAGGATCAACTGTTGTAAGAACAGTAATTGGGATGAAAGGGTAAGATCAGCATCTTCTCCAAGAAGCCATATGGGACTAGGAAATAAAAGAGAGAAGCAAACCATTATCTTAGATTAGAAAGGCTGTGGTGTGGTAGTATAGACTTAAATAATTAGTAAGAGCAAGGGGCTGATAAAAGACAGAAGTTACTGAGGGTTGTCTGGATTATATTCTAGCAAAAATGGAACACTTTTGTGAGGGTTTTTTTTTGGAAAAATTATATAACTCTGTATACAGTATAAGTGTCTAGAGGAGAATAGTTATAGTTACGAATTCTTTTGCTTCCCTCACTTACCTGTAACATACCATAATTAACTATTTTTTCTTATAATATAAGCCTCAAACCTAGAGCTGGCCAACATTTTCTGTCTTTGATGCCGTTCATTTGGATGTCCCATGGCAAATAACCTAATTCCTCTGTACGTGACACTGATGCATGCTCTTTCTTTAGCAACTGTGAGGCAACCTACAGCTTCCAAGCTCGCATCTTCCTTCTAGCTCTGTRACAGGGGTCACTGTTAGTCAGAGAAAAGTAATTAGCATGTCCTTGTTGGCTATTAGCCAACACTGAAGACATCATAATAATGATTATTGTTGGTGGGGTTTTTGCTTGTTTTTAATTTGGAACTGCTTGTGTGAACTTCAAAAATGTTTTGAGATGCATTGCCTTTGAATTATTCCTTTTAACTAGTCTCAGTTCTCCTTAAGTAGGAGCTCATGTGATATTTCTGTTCTTTGGTTGTATGGTTAAAACAGCAGAATGATGACAAATAATCATTATGGATAATATTGAGTTGATTGAAATTGCTAAATATTTGATTAAAATTTTAATGTTTGCTTAAGAACAAAACCACTGAAATTCTTGTCACTACCACCACCAATTTCCATCCATCCGTGTTTAGTGGTGCTTGATCTGTAGTGTATTGAATAACATGAAAAAGATCAGTGCGTCACGTGCTTCTAATATGAAATTGTGGATTAACAAACACTGRTGCTAGAATTCATCCTGAATCAAGAGCTTGGGAACATTTCCACAAATACCCAACAGTTGGTTTTTTTTAATGTCTTCTGTGACTGCTGATATGACTCTGACTCACTGCAAACCAATCTTGTGTTTCACTGTTACTGTCATCATGGTGGTAGCAGAGATCCTAATCTCCTGTGAAAATATTTACAAACCTTTTCATTTTTCCTTAATACTCTGCTGTGCCAGCCTTATATTTGATTTTGGAATTTTTTGGATGATAATATATGATCTGATTTTTTTTCCCCCACTTACACAAAAGCCTCTTTATTTTGTGCTTTCAGTGCTAAGGGTACTAGCTCTCATTAAAGCACAGCTTCACGTTACAGTTAAATCTGAGAACCTCACATCTGTGGTGGTAAACATGCTTGTACATTTGCATGCTCATTCTCACGTCTGCGCATACCTGTGTCTTGAGGAACATTACATGACTCTCTTAGGGATTTTTTTCACTTGTTATTTTTTGTAAGACTTATTTTTCTTCTGATGTAAGCATGGAAAAGCACCAGTGTGCAGGACTTGAGCAGCTTTGCTTGCAGTCTTACTTCAGAATGGGTATTACAAGCATGAACTTGAACTCCAGGTTAGAAAGTGTGTAGGATTAAAGTTTGGTGGAGCAGGGCTAGAAAGTTTTTCTGTGGATGGTTCAGGCTGATGTAGATTTTTTTTTAAGTTAGAGAAGACTCAAAGCAGTGTAAATGAGAATCAGGTACTAATTTTACCCATATCTGGAACTATCAATTACAAATCTCTCCTCAAACCTATTTAAACAAATAAATTAATTTCCTGCAAAGATAGAGAGGAAGAACTCTGTTCACCAAAGCTCTATACATCTCAACTCTGTCCCATCCAAAATTCCTTGGACCTCTCCTCCTTCACTTTGCAGACTTTATTCAGTTTAAAAATGAGCACATCCCTACTAAGGCAACCTTGGATGGAACCAGAAAGCAATGTTCGGAGCTATCTGGTTTCAGAGTTTTATTTCGTGGGGACACGAAACGGGGACACAGGCAAATTCTGCTGATGCAGAAAAGTTCAGATTTTAAATCTGGGCTGAGAGGAGGTTGGGGTCTCCCTTCTCATTGCCACTGCAAAGGACCAGGCTGGCTTTAGTTTTAACAGGAGTACTGAGTSTCAGCAGTGGAATGACCAGTGAGGAAAGGCCTTGCCAACAGCCATTCACCCTCTTTTCAGTTGTACACTGTGAGCAACAGCAGGACCCCAATTGAAAGCTGAAGGTCATTCCTTCCAAATGGACCTTTGGCAAGTGCAGGGGCTGGACTTCTGTAGCTGCTGACCTTTCAAAGGAAGACCTGGGGAAGATGAAGAGACCAGGCTTATGTAGTTTCTTGCCAGCTGAATTTGTTGTCACTCTGGACTCAGCTAGAGCAGAAGTATTTATTATCTGCAGCTGGATTTGAATGTAGCTGGAGAAAGGAACAGAGTGGGCATCGGCCCACAGGCTGCACAGTTTTCTTACCAGTTTTGATGCCAGCACTTGCACATAGTGTGCTCTTATTTGAATGTAACCATGGAGTTCCTAGGAATAGAGTTGATGTAGGAACTGGACAAAGATCTAGGGAAGTCTTGAACTCAGGTCAGCAGACTAGATTTCAGGTGATCTTTGTTTTGAAATACATGTCCTGGGTAACCTTTGGAAAAAGCAGAATTTCTTCCAATTGTAGTTCTCAATTCAGTATGGGGTGCTATTTCCTTTGTTCTATGCTTTCTTTTTCATCTATTTGTCAAATCCATAAGCAATTTCTAAACTGGGGTACAAACTTCACCAGAGGTTTCCTGTCGTTTTTCTGTGCCCTGCTTATGGGATCAGACTCCTGGAGACAGTGGCTGCCTGCTATGCATTAGCAGGAATCTTGAGGCTTCTCTGCTTGTGTAATGCAAATAAATAATCATCTTTTCAAGGTGTCCATCAAGCCACTTTTGACCTTAATCTGACCTGAATTTGAAGTCAGCTCCTCAGAGCAACCAAATTCTCATCTACAAATACTTCCATGTTAACAATTTATTGGAAATCCCTGAATCTGATACAAGGACCTTTCTCTTCTCTTCCCCCTCTTTTCCTGCACCCTCCCCCCCATCTCTCCTTAGACTCTATTTTGGGCAATTAAATGTAGCTTTTCACTGAAAAGCAGTGAAATCCCACCCAGACAAAATTGATTTCAATTGAGCAACACCAGCGTAAAACCGCAGTGAATCAGGAAGTGAATCAGAAAGCACAGATTTGATGGACAAAGAAAGGCACATCAAATGAATGATGTAAATTGGATTGAAGTGATCGCTTTCTAAAGAACTTGCTGTCAGAATTATAGAAGAAGTACAAATGGAGCAAAAACTGAAAACAAGTCAGTAGAGCAAGGAGAAAAATATGCTATTCATCATCAGCCCTTTATTACTGAATTTGCTGAAATATGATTCAGAATTTGATTATGCTATATGTATTTTCCTTTCTTTTGGCTTTTTAAAATGAACAAAATCTAATAGTTACACAATGGCAAGACACTAGCACAGTGGGCCTCTGGGTCCTATTCTGAGCTCTGGGACTCACTTGATGTGTGATTGGGCAAACTCTATAATCATTCCGTTCTTCAATTTATCTACAGAGAAGAATAATAAAGCTTAACCGCCTCAAAAAGGATGCATTAGGCATGTTCATTTTGTGTTTATTAAGTGCCTTGAGATTCTGGTATGACAGGTGCAGTAAGTTCAAAATATTATTGTCGCAATAAAAGTGATCACATTTTTAAAAGTTGGTGGAAGCTGTAATTACGCTTATTTTGTATCAGKAAAAAGCAACCACCTTCCAAAATGAAATAAGTGTCTTTAGGGTATTTCCAGTTTAATATCTCCTCCTTTACCCCTTCTTCCCCTACAGTAGTACTGTCTCTGTAATTTACATGCTCTAGTTCCAAAATGTTTCTACTGCCCTGTGAAGTCAAGACACCACTCAGTAAGAAAAAGCCACTCGATACCATGGCAAAGTAGCCAGTGAAATGAAGCAGAGGCTTTCTGTGCCTGCACATCTTTTCCACCTGTGGGAACCTGTCCAAAACAAAATGTACCTCAAAAGTAAAAAGATAAATAAAAAATAACCACCCTAAACAATCTCCCATCTCTGAACCTAATATCGTTCTCTGACAGTCTCTATCAACAGTGACAGAAGCTTTCTTTGACAAGATATTTTATTAATCAGTGGCCATTCATGTCATGGAAACATGATAAGCCAAACATACTGGCCTGTGGTTATCAGGGTGGGAGTTTGATTCAGCTAGTGTGGAAAGAATAAAAAATAGAAATAGGGATGTGGAGGAGGAAATTTATTAACTCAGAGTTTCACCAGACATCAGAGTAAATTGTCATGATTTCACCATTATCTTAACACTCACCTTCACATATCTGTGGGCAGAGGCACAGCGGGCTGCTTTTCTAACTGTCGTATATAAAGTTGTGCTCCAAGTCAACTACCAGCACTGTGGCTTACAAGGAACATGTAAGAAAAACAAATGCAAATATTACACCTTGTGTTCTTAATAATCTCCTGTTAATGTGGAGCTGGAGGCCATTGTGTAGGAGCTGTTATTGGTGAGCTGGGAACAGCTGCCTGGCCTTGCTCTGCCCTGTGACTGCAGGTTGCAGGACCCAGACGCGGTGTGTAAACTAGCGTGAATTACACAATCACAGGCAGGGTGTGAGTTAAAAGAGTTGCAGAATTTGCTCTTTTGCAACACACAAGAGGATGTGAGAAAGTGTGAAGGTATAAATTAAAGAAGTCTCCTATATTAACCTGCACCTTTGCCAAGTAAGATGAGCCAACTTTAGACTCCTTCACACTCACCTAGGCTCAATCACACCCACTTACCACTGTTCAACTCGCCCTTTCTTGACCAATGTAATAAATATGTGATGTACGCCAAGACAGAGCAAAATACGTTCCTCAAAGGAGCAGTCAGCATCCGCCAAATCCAGAGGCTGAAATTACTCATGTGTAACCTATGAACGTGCAGTTTTTGCCTAGGATAAAAGGTGTGTTGTAAGAATACCCTGCCCAAAAATTTCTAAAGGTCCTGTGCAGGCATGCTATGTTGACCAAGGTGAGCTGAGTTTATTTTCCCTTCCAGTCAGGAATGCCAATGACACATTGTGCACGTGAGGGAGATAGAGCCTGGCACTGGCTTGTGACCAAGTCCTATTCATCTTACTCTGCCAGTGACTGGAGGAAATATGTATACAGCCTTTTCCAGAGATATGTCTTTTGTGTAGGACAGCATCAGAAAGCAAAGCAAATCTAACCAGATAATTGCAACAGGCAGTGAGGGGCTTTCTGCTTTCATACAGAAAACAAACCCAATGGGTTATGTTCATCCTCCAACTTGACAATAACCAGCTTGACCTCAACAGTTTATTACAAAGAGCGTGAATCTGGCTCAGAGAATCTTTCTATTTCTGTTTAAATGTGAGCAACACAGGAAGAAAAGGGAGTGGAGTTTAGGCTACTCTTTTTATTCATGTTCTGTAAATTTATTTTGATTTTTTTACAAGCAGTTTTGTATCCTGATGTACACATGAAGGACAAGACATTGCCTTTTCTTTGTCAGGAAATAGGAACTGGCTTGTAAAAGCAGGCCAAGTGAAGAAGTGACAGCAGTTGTACCCAATCTCCTCTGCAGGGTGACAACACTAAGCCTGGTTTACAAGTCTATCTCAGCTCCTCAGGGTGTGGGTAATGCAACTTTAATCAGCCTGTGCATGGTTTGGTCCCAATGGTCTTTCTCAGTTCTTACATCTTATGCTTCTGAGGCACTTTGAATTTTCTTTTGGTGCCAATCCCTGTTTCCAGGAAGAGAACCAGAGGGTTCCTGGGGAGGTGTTTGTAATACACTGCAATAAACAAAAGCATAAGGTACATTAACTACTTCAGGAAAGATGAATTAGTTAATAGTCTCTTCCAAGAAARGTTCACATCTACTTCATTACCTTGCCTTTCATGTGTATGTAGATGACACTTCAAACTGCTTCCATCTATTCTTTCTCTCCCTCTCCCCTGATTGCCTTGAAACAGTGCACTTGTACGAAAAGACTAACTGGTGGCATTTTCTCAGATGGATTAGTGAGAAGCCATGAAGAATGACTTTCAGATGTGTTACCCCATCCCTTAGCTCATGTAATTCCATAGTTCACATGAATTACTTTGAGTTGATGTTGACAGAGAAAAAGCAAAATCCAGTTCAGAAGACAGTGGGTGGCACCTGAGTGCAACAGGAATTTCTCCGAGGAAATTGCATCTGGCAGGCTCTTTCCTACACCCCACAGGCCTATGTGAATTAAGTGGTTGCCCTGTTTGCAGGACAGCAATATTGAAATTGAGGAGGCAATGCCAGACACCTACACTTCCCACTTCTCAGGAAAAACACAGATAAAAACAGTGGAGCAGAGCAGATGTTGAATAGGGTAAATGATCCCCTCTGAAACACAGTACTGTATGCATGTATTGTTGTTTGCCACACAGGGCTACGGGCACCCCTCTCTTCCCATACACAAATAGAATGGGGTAAGGTCTGGTGCAAGAGTGGTAAATGGGTAAGAACTTGCACCTGCATCTGATCACCTTTGTTCTGCCACCTTTGCTTGGCTGAGGAACAGCAACAAAAAGAAGAATCACGGTCTTAATAACTTAAAGCAATTAATAAAGCCCTGTACAGGCATCAAACATTCAGCTTTTCCACTGAGATTAAAAAAAAAAAAAAAGTTGTTGACCTTTACCCCAAGCTATTCTCCCCTGTTTGCATTGTGGATATGTCATTAAAATGTTATTTTAAACACCAGGCTGAAAGGTGAAATGGTACGGAAGATACTCACCCTTGCTGAAGAATGCAGTGAGTCAATAATGATCCATACCAGCAGTAATGAGTTGTTTCTGCTCTCATCTGCTTGAGCATTCTTAATGTTATTAAAATGATGTTGACTGTAAGAGGTATAAGAAGGAAGGAAAAAATGGAGACACACAATTAGAATGTAAGAAAGCGGAAAAGACTAAAGCAAAAAGGAAAAGACTTTAGGAGGCAAAGATGTTCAGTTCAATTATTTGTAGATGGAAAAAACAGTTGAATTTGCAAAAAATCCTTTTATGTGGGGGACATTTAGTTACTTGTTTTTCTTAAGAAAAATCTTTGAAAGTGTCCTCTCTAGGCAACATTTTTATGCACCGTGCTACTTCAGATTTATAACAAAGTTTCTAATGGGTATTTCAGGAGAGGGGAAAGTGTGGAGGATGTGGGTATGTTGTTGAAGAGGTGAGGTGAGACAAAAAAGGTAAGGCTTAAGAGTATCTGTCTTCAGGGTGGTCAAAAATTGGACCCAAATATAGCATATTGTGATTAAAAACCTGTACAGACTAAATTTAATTTTGCCATAGCCAACTGGAGATACTGATCTAAGCAGAAACTACACCTAGGTCAAGCAGATTTGCCCACAACTCCTCCATGTGCTGTTTAGTGCTGTTGATTTAGCCGAAGAGCTCTTCCAACCATAGGGACCATGCGTGTTGTGCAAATGCCACTTGAGGGTTTTAAATGAAAAGGAGAAGCAGCAGGACTTGAGGGCCACTTCATTTTTCAAATTCCCACCCTGTTCGGAGACCCATGGAGCTCTCTGAGAAATGCCCTTGAGAAGCACATGTGCAGCTCAGGCAGATTTCACTGTTTCAGCTCGGAGGAGCACTGAGATCCATCTTGCTTTCACTAAGATAATTTTTTAAATTATTTTTTGCTTTGAGAATTAAGCTTTATCTGAAGCCATTTCATGCTTAGAGACACTGATTTAATTTTTTGTCTGCCTTACTTTTTGATTTCCACTCACCCCTGCATGTTTGTGTTTTGTCTGGAACTGACACATCTAAATAGAGGCATAGCAGGATCTAATGGAAAGTTTAAATCACTGCAAACTGCATCATTGTTTACAGAAGATTTCCAATTTAGCAGAAAAGATAGAGTAAGACTGGGGAAAGATTATGTGTTTATAGATACCTTATCTATAACCGTACTGCTATATTTCTAGTTATTGATCTGTAAGATAACAAAATCTGTTTCATTGTATTGGTCTAAAAGTCTTGATTATTTCTTTGGAAAAGAGGATTTATCCCATTGATTTTGCTCAGTCAGCTGATCTTATATTTGAAGGATAATTTTTTAGATGACCAAAGAATGTGGGCATTAACAGAAGGGAAATAAACACAGAAGTTTAATTCAGGAGACAAGGTTTACAAATTGCTAAATAAATGTTAACAAAGACAAAGCATGAAATTCATAGGTTGGTAGCATTTTTTGCACTATTTTCACTTTTGCTAGTGACTTCTATATGGAGRGTCCTAAAGCTCCTTAAGAAAAAAAAATGCTGTTCCAGTATCACAGCTCACTTTGCAAAATTACTGTTGTGAGCTGGCTAAAGTTCAGGGCTGAACTTCGGCTTTAGACTTTCTAATGAGTGTGCAAGGATTTTTGAAGGTACTGGGTTCCTGAAGTTTGCCATGAACATGATAGATAATTTAGGGATAAGTGATACAAGCTTATTACCTGCAAAGCCAGTGTAACAGATTTTTTCAGTAGTTTTAGATCTTGCATACTCCTCAACTTAACCAAAATACTRTTTTTCAGCTGGTAAAATTTCTTATTTTTCTACATTTGCTTCATGACCTCCTGATGCTAACTTTGTTATATAAGAGAAATGGAGAGATACAGGAATAGTAGTTAATGTCTCCATATGTCATCAACACTGAGAAGATAGGATAGAACYAAACACTACCACACATTCTTTAGTTATTCTGGACTGCTGTACTATGGCCTATATTTTTTTCAAGTGGTGAAAGTAACTTATATACCTTTGTCATGGAAGCTCACAAAATCAAATTAGGCAGGTGATAGAAAAATAAACTTTATTTAAACCAAAACTGTTTAGCAGAAAACTAACTAGAAATGAGGCTCATCAACATCGTGCAACACTCCAACAACATCAGTAAACCACAGGGTCAGGATGGTGTACAGGGAACTACTACTGCACAGCCGGCTTTAGAAATGAGGATCCAAAATGTGCACAATCACTAATCTATAAGATGAGGGCTCTCGACCTCGAGGAGTTTCCTTGGGCGGTGTCCCGACCCAAGGGGAGAGTCCCTGACTGCAGACCCGCTGCTCCAGGAGGACTGGCTCAACTTGCCCTCCGGTGGGGCTCCATTTATACCCTAGTTGAATCTGACCTGCAATCAATTCTAACTGGCTGAGGGCCTTAACTTTCTACTCCTCGCCTGAGGTGTATACGTGACACCCAAGGTGTGTACGTGGCGGTCGGCACTCGCCACCTTAAAGGCGCAAAGGTAAGGGCGTGAAAAGTACAGACGCTGCCATCCTGATGTCCCCGGTCTCTTGTCAGGGCGGGTGCACCTGCCACAACCTTAGACACTGAAAGTGTAATTTAATTAAATTACATAATTTATACTTGGAACTTTCAGAGAAAAATCAAAGATGCGGGCTTTTTTTAACAAAAACAGCTTTGACAACTTTGCTGACACAAAGCTTCATCCTGAGATATTTAATATCAATAATATCTTCACTTAAATTTAAATGGCATTAGGATTAAGTCATAAGCAAAGAGGCAGCCTAAGCATACAGTCATTCTTGTTATGAGTCAGCCTAAAGATCCATCTCAGTTAGTCTCTTGTCTCCAACTTGGAGAGAATGTAAGAACTGGTCAAACATATGTCATCTTTAAGCAATATTTGCCTTTGCCACTTCATGAGTTAGCAGCTTTTGAACTTTGTTGTCTCAACATCCTTAGCCTGAACAAGTAAGGATTCATTCAGCARGGAACGGTAATTTCAGTCACTTATATCTTCAAGTATCTATAATTTGCCTTCTTAGGGCTGCTGCCTATATCCTGCATTTTGCTTTCTTGAGCTACTGTTCTCTTAACATTACAGCAGGAGAGAATGCGACTTTCAGAAATGTGGTTTTTCAAACAGTACTCAGTTGGAAAAACTGCTAGTGTGTGTAAGTTGTACAAGTAGAAGATTTATTATAGGAAAACATCCCACTTTTACATTCTTGCTTGCATCTTTAAAAAATAATTTATAATTCTACAATTAATTTCATAATTAATTTATTGTGAAGCATTTAAACTCAGCAGAGAAATCCAGTTAAATAAATGCTTTTGTTCATAAGGTATTTTAAAAGATATAATTATTTTTTTCTTGTTCCCTAACCCTATAATTTCCTCATCTTCAGGAGTCTACAGTGAAATCATTATGTGTCATTTGCAGTCTTGACATTTTGCTCCTGCCTTTTTAATTTGGAAAAGCAAGTAGTGTTTACCACTTACTAACTGAAATAGGTGCAGGAAACTTAAGTAGGTTTAATAGGAAACAAAGGCAAGAGGGATATGGATTCACTCGTGCCCTTAACACAAACAGAAAATTACAGTTGGTGTTGCTTTAAGACAAATAAAACAAAACAAGGAAAACTTTGGTTTGAGAAGGTTACTTGTTCTTAGGGAACAGTAGCTGAAATTGCAATCAATGTGAATGTGGTTAGACAAGAGCTTATTTCTCTAGAGTGGAAAGATACTCCACTAGCAAAGGAGACAGCTTGTGGTATGGCTGGCCCAGTCAATACATGGTCCAGTTTTGTGTGGCAGGATAAAGCACTGGCCTTATGAGAGTTTGGCTGTAAAATATTGAGAGAGACATTTGGGAGACTGTTCCTGGTGTCTGGCTTACACTGAATTCCAGATGTGGAAGGACACCATAAGGTCCATCCCAAGCGGAGGTGGGGTAGCGTTCTCAGTGGAAGTCTTGACAAACAACATTCTTGATCCCATTGAGTTTCTAATTACACATTTAACCTCTAATTTGGGGAAGGAAAATATGTTTGCATACACATTAAAGACTGGCAATTCCTTGTTTAGTGTTACAAGAGAATAAACTTAGTCTTCTGAATTCAGTTCTTAGCTCTGTTTGTAGGTGTTCTGCATGACCGTAGGCAACTCCTTTCACCTCTGTTTCTTTACCCRTCCTAGTAATGGTAACATTTAAATTATGGGAGATATGAGGCGGTGATGACTAATACCACCAAAGAGATGTAAGATTTAAAGCAACATACGCATCAGATTAGTTCAGTTTAACTTTAGCCATCTAGATGTTAAGTTTTAGATTTCCTCCATAGTTAGTGAACAGACATAGATATCTCCAGAAGCAATTAATTCCATTTACCTTTCAAACCCTCCTAAGATGGAAAGAATCACAGAGTTGTACCTGAAAGCAGAAGTGTACTCCATATCTTGAAACATGTACTTTGCCAGTACATGTTGAATGCCTCAATGGGACGTATAGACCTCAAGCTGTTAAGTGGTAATAAATGCACGATTTTGAATACCTTTCYTTTCATTCAAAAGTTGCAGTAAACGGAAAAACTTGTGTTTTTTTCTCCCATCTCATAAAACAAAAAACAGTGAACCCTTTGAACGTGTTAAATCACCTTAAAGATATTAAACCATTTTAAGAAACAGTTACTGACGTGCAAGATCTTGGCCAAATCAGACTTTGAGTGACAGTCTGCTTGCAAACCAAAAGCTATTAAAATAGATACCTCACCTATTCCACTGCCAAGGTTGTACTTTTTTCAGCAGCTACTGTCAATCTGTCAAATGGAGTCTAATTGACAATCTGATAGAAAATACTGAATAACTCCTTTGTAACCTCTTGCTCCAAGAAACCTCAAGGGTCTAGCTAGATTTTGGAATCTGAAACCACTTATCTGTATTCTGATGGCATTTGGTCATGTAAACACTTTTTCAGCTCTGGTCACTTGTCTAACTACAGGATTCTCACCCAGAATAGAAAAGTGATTTTGATAATAAAGTCAAATGAGAAATTATCAGGTATTGAACCTCCTTTTTTTTATATTAGATTTGGTTATGCTTCTTTTGTGCTATAACCAATGACTTCTGGATTCCATACCTGGCTGACTTTTTTGGTCTATACAACATGCTGTGATACAATGATGACACTACCATTCCCTCAATTTTCATTGGACAGCCCAAAATTCCTGAGGAACAAAATTTGGCCTGTCTTTGCTGATGCTTTAAAAAAAAAAGCTGCTTATGACTAGCAAATTCATGGTTCAGTTAATTTATGGCTGGCTCTGGACCTGACTTTTGTTCTCTTCAAGGTGTCATATACACATTGGACTGCTGGTGCACTTCTGAAGATCCAAGAATTGAGGAAGCCAGAATGGAGACTGATTCAAGTTTCTGACCTAATGAAATTTTATCCCAGAGTTTCTTGGTATCGATGGAGAGAAATGCAGCTTTTTGCAGTTACTACCTATGGTTTAATAAACAAGCTATCTAGTAAAAAGTAAGAAAGAGACAAAGAAAAGTCAAATATCACACCAAGTGGTGAACCCACTTAATGAGGGAGAAGTGGGATTTTCAGCAATGATGGAAGAAGAGAGGTAGCAAAGGCAGTAGGAAAGAAAGGTGAATGGCTTGACAGTTAATTTAAAAAATTGCATTTCCAAAGAAGTCATGTTGTTTGTAAATCATCTACATCCTCACCATGAAGCATCAGGGAATTCTGTCCAGCATTTAAATACTGCATTCCAGCTGAGACTCTGAAAAGAACTTCACAAATAATGGACTAAATTTTAATAGTCTAAAAGGACATGGTTTAAAATCCTCTAAGAAAACCATTTTTGCTTCTTTTCTACAAGTTAAAAAAAACCCAATCTATCTAGGGGAATCCAACTGAGCGTAGAAAGACCTTTCTAGTGCAGGTAGGCATGACTTGTATTATCCTGCCTATGACTTATTAATTGAGCTAAATATTTGTTACACTTAGAAGAACTGTCAAAAATGTAGATGAAAATAGCTAGATGCTGCACTGTTTACATTCTGTATTTCTTCCTGTGAGTTTAAAAGAATTCCTATAGTAAAAAGTTAAATTTAATCTTTGATATGTAATGATAATAAATAATGCCAGCTGCTAAGTATGTTATTTTTATATCGTTTTTCATTTGGCAAATTTTTTTAATTTCTCCATCATTTTCAGCTTTTGTGGTGTTCTGTTCAGCATTTGATACCAAACAGTTTTGCTATGGATTAAAAAAGCAAAGTGTCAGAACAAAGCTGATGTTAAAGCCTTCAGTCTCAGAGCCAGCCTAACATGAACCCAGTTCTGTTTATCAGCACAATCTCTTGTTGTCGACTGTTTCAAATGCCAGAGCTCTTTTAAATACCACTAACATTGCCAGAGCCTCATTTAAACATGTATTAGCAAGGCAATCCTTCAATCATAAACTTGCCACTAAGACATAAAGAGGATGATTACTGACATTCTGTGCCCTTTTCAGAATTACCCAAGGGAAACAATATAATGAATATCTTGGGCTCCCAGTGACCCCAGACTCTTCATAGGAAAGCAAAGGAAAATAAAGCAAAATTATGTCAGCAACTGATTTCTCTCCTCTTTTCCCTTGTATTTTACTTTAGAACAACTGGTGARAGAGTTGTATCCACAAAGCATCTTTGTTTAGGTGGCTGTAGTTCTCATTAGTTACATCTTTGTGGGGGAAGCAAAGTAACAGAGTATGACATCTAGTTTAAGTCTTGGTCAATTTGTATGATGCTGGGAGGAGATCTCCTATTAGTTTCAAAATGCTCTAACTTGTGATTCCTCCCTCCCTCGTTCTTGCACAACTAAACAAGGAGCACAACTAATTGTCAGTTCGAAGCTTGATTTACTGCAACAGTGCTGCAGGCAGCAGCAAGTCCTGCTGAGATGTTAAGATATAATCATAGAATCATAGAATCATTAGGTTGGAAAAGACCTCTAAGATCATCAAGTCCAACCGTCAACCCAACACCACCATGCCCACTAAACCATGTMTCTCAGCGCCTCATCTACATGTCTTTTAAATACTTCCAGGGATGATGACTCCACCACTTCCCTGGGCAGCCTGTTCCAATGTTTAACCATTAATGCCCGTTTCAGTGCCAAATTGAATAWAATATAAAATAAAAATCAATAAAATGCATCCCATATCTCAAAAATGTTGCTGAATGCATCCTGCAAATCAGCTGAACTTATATGTCAAGCAGATAAACTCATTTGCAGCAATGCTCTAATTATCCTGAATTCATAAGATGCCTCTCTTTGGGCTGCTTGCTTTCTGGTACTGCTTTGTAATAACGCATCTTTTCATTAGGAACATCAGAGTTTTAAAAATATGTTCAAGATGGCCACTATGGAATTATATGAAATTGGAATAGTTCCTGTCGTCACAAAAGCTTTGAAAATGCGTATTAACAACCCTCACTACACCTGGGAAACCAGGCAAGTACCCTGGGCAAAAAAGTGAAGTGACCTGCGAGATGCTCCCCGGGACCTGTTTGCACGGCACAGGACAGACATCACACGGATCTCCCCCAGACTCGATGTGGCTCTGGGCAGGGAGGGTAGACAGCATCCTGAAACCACCACGGCTCGGAGCAGCAGAAGCTCTCTGGAGGCTTAAGTAGCAGAGGTGTAACACTGTGCAGAGGTGACAGTAGTGCTTCCAGTGCTGGTTGCAGTCGAGGTCTCCTTGCTGCATGCCCCCAGCCGCAGTGGGAACCCAGCTGACCAAAGGCAGAAGCAGGAACTGGTCCAAACTTACTCTGAGCCTGAGGAGCTCCTGGAATCACTGCCCATGCAGGTATACTGAGTGTCACTGAGTAGCACTGAGGCAGCGTGGAGGGAGGAGGAATGTCATTTTACAAGGGGCAAAACTTCTGCATGAAAAATGATCCTACTAGGTCCCACATGATGATAGTTTCATAGCTGAAGGGTTATGTTTCTTTCTCGCTCTGCTTTGCTGCTTGTCTCTGTGAGCAGGTTTCTATTTTTTTGGGGGCCCATTTCACAGCTACAGTAAATCCCCTGGAACTGCTCAAGTTACCTCAGGGAAAGATTTGGCACCATGACCAGTGGCAAGCTGTAACTGCCTGTAGTGCTCTGTAGCTTTCTGTAGCGTGGAAAGCACTCTAACATCCCTGAAGGGATGACTACAACATTATTCCAGGGTTCAGATCATCCAGACACCTCACCTACTACCAGTTCTGTGTGAAACTCTGTATTTTCTCCCTTCTTTTATTTCAGCTACTTTGCTGCCTGTGAAAGTCCCCTGCACCTACTTGTTTATAAAAGAAGTATCTGTAGGAAACGTGTAAACTTTAAAATCACATTCTGATCTTGGTGATGTTAGTGTAAATATGACGTTATGAATGGAACCAAGCTGAATGATGTAACTGAATTTGCACCACTGAAAATGACATCTACGGTTAAACTTTTGAACAATTTCTCCTGTTTACTCTTCCTTTCAGGTTCTGAGCCAGTTATTCCCTGCTGGAGTAGTGCAGGAACATGGGAGTCCACAGCTAAAAGGAACCAGCTGAATCAAAATGTCCAGTTATCTGTAGCTTGCAATCGATCTAGGCATGAGCCCAGAATGGTGCACAGAATATCTGCTATCTGCACTGCAAACCAGCTGCCACTAAAAGCAAAAAGCCACGGAAGTATAATTTCTTGCAGCAAGGGGGAATCTGGCAGATAGAGAGTAGAGGCTAGACCATATATGGCATATAGGAGTAGAAAGTTAAAAAGCTAAAACCATGATCAGGTTATAGGTTACAAATACTCAAAATATTACTAGATGTGCACATGCTTGTACCTGCACACTGGGGGAGTCAGTGATCCATGATATATTTATGATCACCAATTTCTTCCTTAGTGGAAGGTGGCAAAGGGATAGAGGGGAGAGAAAGAGGAAAGCAAATATTTAATTACTTTACTTTGAAATAAAATCTACCACTTTTTTTTTGGTCTGAGTGACAACTGCAGCTGTTTTCACCCTGAATCTATGGGACAAACTACTCAGGACATATTCAGCTGTGGTGGGTAGCATCTTATGCTTTTAAGTATTTCCCCTAACTTCTGTTTGATAAAGCATGGTAAACTTGAAGTCGGTAAAAGTCATGGAATCCGATTATCCCATTTTCTTGAGTAAATTTTTACAAATAATACTAGGATAAAATAATAATAATAATAATAGGAATAATAGAATAATAATAATAATAATAGAAAATAATAATAAGATTTGTAGATAGTTTAGATTTAGATCCAGATTTAGAAAGGTCTCAATTTTGGTCAGGAATTCACCTACCTCCTATGCAGGATACAGTCTATCTTTTATACCRTTTTCACATGCCTTTACAGGACCATGTGTGATGGTGCATGATACACTCTCAAATATAGTTCAATGGTGTTCATCCCACCTGACAGGATGCACCAGTACTTGGTGTCCTTAACTAAATCACCCAGCCACCAATGATGCAACGGTTAATTATACTCTTTCAGCAGAATATCCCTGAACTTWGAGAAAATTTTAACTGGGCTCAGGATTTTCACTCTGTAGCTTGGGAATCTGTCACTGAAATGTGTGCAGCTCCCAGAATTACATCGCCTTTTTTGTATCCACTTCTTGGATTATTTCCTGTTTTCTCAATGTAGTAGCAGCTGGAGCCACTCCTGGCGGCTGCACCCTGCACTTCACACAGCTGCCTCCATGGCTTTTATTAATGTTTTCCATTTCTCATCCTGTTTTCTCACTGATGACTCTGGCAAAAGACACACTCTCTCCATTGGAGTAAAAAATAATGCAAATCCTAAACACCCATCTCAAAATAGCTAAGAGAGGTTTTGTAGCTCAGATGCAGGAAAGCAAAACTAGTGCCTACTGCAGCATGTTCGTATACCTCAGAATAGGTTGTAGGTTAGAAGGCACCAACAGAGCTTTGTTCCGACTGCTATTTTTTAAAAGTCCATCACGTTAATAAAGGCTCTCTTGCTCAGTGGGACTTTACTGGTGAAGAAAGTTAGTTGTAGGGCCACTGCGTCCCTGCAGGTGTCACTGCCCTCCTAAGTCCTGAGTCTCCGGACAAAGGGCAACCGATTGAGCCATCAATAAATCCATATCAGGTCGGAGTGTGCAGAATCTAATAGCTGATTTCATTACATTGAAGTAACAAGGCGTAAGCCGTCTGGTTTGAGGAATGGGATTGATTTCACCAAGGGAAGTAAAAACAAATGTAATATTAATCAATAATCTGAGACAAATAACTGTGAGCCTATTAACTCGATTTTTAATTCTGAGGAACATTTTGTCATTAGCTGGAATTCTGGACTGATTTTGTCCTTGTGAGTAATGCATTTCAGGAAAACCTACTTTGAGTTTGCAATTATTCTTTTAGAGGCAAAAGTCTGTAAATGAAGGGATTATAGACACAAACAAATCCATTCATAATTAGTCTTCCTCTCTCTCAACAGGGCAGTAATAATGACTAATGGTAGCTATTTCTTGAGTCCCATTTAGTTAATGGAATCGTACTCTTCGTTTATTTTTACAACATTTTTAAAATTTATTTCTGCCCCACCAGTCTATCTGGCAGCAGCTGCCATACCGAGAGTCTTTGAAGTGCTTTTATTTGAGATGAGATGGAATCATTGGAAAGGCAATTAGAAAGACCCTGGCCCCTTCAAGGTGGTCACATTTTATATTCAAATGCCCCTTCGTATGGCATTTGGGTAAATTGGTCATCTTGACTTCTATAAATCAACTCTAAAGCCTTAAGTGGCTTTAGAATCTATCATCCCTAGAAGAGTTCTTCTAAAACTGTTGCTTATTATCTGCACATGCCCTTGGAAAGCCTCAGGTATATTAGGGGACCAGAAATTTTGAGGCATGGTGGAACACAGACAAAGGATTGGGTTGGTATATCAAGCAATATCTTCAACAGACTGGTTACAGAGAACAGAGTTTTTTACTGTCTTTGCTTGATACAATTTCCAAAATGTATTTTTCTGTGTCATCTGGGAAATCCCAAACATCATCTTCTTCAATTATAGCAAACAGCCAGCATGTGCAGGTGCTAGCAGTGATGCAGACAGAAGAAAAACACTGAAGGGAAATCCTTATCTGAATTGAGTTAGTGGGTGCAAGTTGGAGATGGGCCTCCTCTATTGCTGCCTTATCTTTATGAAAAATGAAGAGAAAATGTGGCCTGCTCTTCATGCCATTGAAAGGAAATGACATAATGTAAGTTATTACTTGTATTCTTCTATAGCTGCTGCTGTTACAGCAGTTGTATAAGCAGGGAGTATTTTCCATTTACCCTAGTTTTCCCAATGTCCATTGGAAAGGCATGTGTGTCTGTGTGTGAGAGAGAGAGAGAACTTAGGGAGAGCGTACCAGATCAATTTTTGTGTGTTTCAGAGAGTGGAGCACATCTTGTGGGCCAAATATATTCTTAATAAAAGGACCCCTGCAAAATAAGAGATAATTACAGAGCTCCACCATGTGTGTTTGTTTTCATGGCTCCCAGAGTCCAATTCCTGTGGTGTTCATGATGCAGCATATTAATTTGTTGTCTCATAGATGGTAAGGTTGTTCAGTGACAGCTGTGGCCTATTGTAAGGTTCATCTCAACCTCCAGCAGCCAGGAGCCTTGCTGAAAAGGGTGACTACTTGCGTTTGGCTGAGGAGAGCTGACAGATGTCAGGACATTTTGCCACAAATCTCAAGAGTGTTTTCTGCAGGGAACATGGGGCAGCACAAGAGATTTAAAGGAATAAAGTGCAAGTTGATATTTGGAGGCTTTATTTTTACAATCTTATTAAAAATAAAAAATATGATAAATATAAAACATGAGACAAAGATTAAAAGTTTAAAAAAGGGCATGAAGCCCAACGACTGCCACTTTTCTCTATAAAAGCAAATGTATTTAATTTACTATCCCCCAAAAGCTCTACTCAGGTGCAAGATGTGCATTGTTGGTGGTTTTTTTTTTCCTACACTAAAAAGCTCATGCCACTTTTCACTGCTTATGAGAGTCATACAAGAGCCAAATGCTCTGTGTTTTGAGKTTTTTTTTCTGTCTTTGTCTGGAACAGCAGAAGCCCTTGGGAGCTGGGAGCTGAGGCTTGCTGCAGCTCTCGGAGAGGAAATTATCATCAATGTGATGCTCTGGGTGGCAAGGAGAGCACCCTGGGAGACTGAGCAGCTCCTCTGAATTAGCTTTTGAGAGATCGGGTATCTCTATGGATTTGCTTGTTTGCTTGTTTGTTTGAACCTTTCATGACTCCAAAGCTGGATGTCCCATGTTTCTCTTCCACATACCAATATCCTCCTTCACAGATGTTCAGTTCCCATTAGTCCTACTATTGCCTCAGGCAACTACTCTTTTTTGGAATTGCTGTCTTCTCTGTCCCTCCATTCAAGGAGAAATCTGAAACTTTTCTTCTTCTGCAGGGTAGTTTTAAGGAAAACCTTAAAGCTCCAGCACCTGTCTCTCTTGCCTGTATAATGACATTATAGGGTACTTTCAGTATTAATCAAAGATTTAGGAAGCTCCAGTCCAGGGCTAGTTTGTGGTTTGTACATGATTATTGMATTTTCTGTAAAGGCTTGAAGGATGTCTCAAACTTTCATCCTGAAAATGCGAAGCCTGATGTGCAGGCATTCATCTTTTTTTTCCCACCAGTAATGAAGTCTGTTTGAAGAGCAGTCCAGTGATACAACAGTGATCTGCAACGAGCTTTTCCAGAGGCAAGGAACTGAGATTAAGATGTGTAGTGAAGTGGAAGAACATGGATGGTAAGTTACCTGACTGGTGACTTAGTGGTTTAAAAAGATGGTAGGGAGAAACATTTGAACCTCAGAAGGTGAAAATCAACTCTCACTAATTCCATATGATATTTTGAGAGGTGTCCTAAAGCTGCCCATAGGTCTAGATTCAGTTTCCATTCAGCAAGGGAAGCTGCAAACACAGCTCTGGCTACATCTAGAAGCTTCTTTTGAAGACTTCAGTGTCCCATGGGMCTGATGATAGCTAAGTAAGATATTAGTTTAGTGGTAGCTGGCTTCATATGAGCATGTTCAGTCTCTCTGGACACAGGCTGTCTATGGACTTCTGAGTGGGCAGACTGGAAGCTACTCGGAGCACAAGCTATATGCAAAGCCTCTTCTTGCATGAGATGCTGGTAGTGGCATATAATTCCCTATTGGAATTAATGGTTGTTTTCTTTATGCCGCCAGCTCTTAAGAACAGAGATCTTGGAGCAAACTAAATTATTCTTAAACCAAACGAACAGCCAAATAAAAACAGAATTAAAAAAACCCAAGAAAACTCCTTCCATTGGGCGCTCAGCACATTACAGTCAGAATGCAGAAAACAATGGTCTGGCACTTCTCCTAAAGGATGATGTACCAGTTTTCTRCTGGGGCATAATACATACAGTAGATGTTATCTTGCTTTCAGGAAAAAAATATGCCGGGTGTTACTTTACAAATTAATTAACCAGCTAGTTTAATGCCAGTCTCCGAACTTCCGACTCTAGGAGCACACTTTATGTCATCTAACTTCAGGTAATTTGCAGCAGAGACCTCCCTGTTGGAATTAGTCACCTTAGATTCCATTTACAGAGAAAAGAAATAGGCCTTTTTCGTTCCTATTTGACCTATTTCAGATATCCACATTGCATTACTTTGGATATTTACATGCAGGTGCAGGAAGTTCATTGCAGGATCTATCATTTCTAATAAATACAGCACTAAAAAGCCTCTAAGCATAGGAACTATGTAAAGGATGTCTGCTTTACAGCCTATTTTATTTTTGAAGGCCTCCTGATGCATTCTTTTCTGCAGCCTGTGCTGGCTTATTCAGATGTTGCCCATCTCAAAAATAAGCAGAAAACTCAATCACATTTGCCTTCCAGCTTGTATTTCTCCTCTAAGTGCCAACAAGAATCCAAACYCCAGCACAGTTGCTCTCATGATTGAATATCAAGGAAAACGGTATTTCATCAAATCAATTTTAATAATTCTTTTCAACAAGGACAGAGAAAGCATTCTGCAGCCTCCCTGGAAGACTATTAAGTAACAAAGAAAACGCTATAGCCAAATAATCAAAACAGGGCTTTAAGTTTGTGAAATAACTATAATTAGGACAAATACACACCACTGCAGTGGGTGTCTCTTTTTTCCCCTCAATTATGCTTAATGAGATAAGATGGGCTTTTAGCTAATAATAACATGGGATTGTTCAACATTCATGATTAATTAGGTGAGTATAACTGAAGATATGTATATACTTAGAAGTTGGAAGAAGAATTTTGTTTTGAGGATGATTATTAAATTTCAAAGTATTATGACAACAAGAAGAAACATCCTAGGTATCATTTTGTTCCAGTGTGGTTAAATGTAAAGACATTAAATTTTTCATTGTGGAGAAGAGCAGAAATAAACACAGTAGTGATCTGCCTTCCACAAATTTTGTATTGTGAATATAAAGACACATTAAGCAAATAACTTAGAATTTTTTAATAATCTGGAAGGTGTTTGTACATAAGAGAGGGATTTCTTTTATAGTGTTTGCAAATATGGCAGGGTGAATTAGTCAAAGGAAACAGCTAAAGATGAATATTAGAAAACATTTTTTTAGCATTGTGGTCATATGTGGTATGAGACTGAGTCTCTGAAAGGAAGAAAACATAGCTGGACCTTGCAAACTGAGCTCAGTAAAACAGCAGAGAATATATAGTGGGAACCGAGGCTTCACTGCCTCAAAGATAGGAGATACGACCACCCAGGTACAGATGAGTGAGGCATACAAGCATGCAGCACCTATCTTGCCTCTATTATGCATTCTTTTCCAGCTCTTCCATATTAAAAAAAAAAAAAAAAAAAAGATAGGGAATGGTGGTATTGTTGGTGCTTAATTCACTTAATTCACTTATTTCAAAGTTTCATGGGTCTCCAAGTGCAAGATTCAAGTCTTTAGCCTTGGTAAGCTTTGCTCAGTTCAACACAGAATTTTGAACAGTGGGAGAGCTGTCAAAAATGTTTTTATAATAACTTTGTGATGATCTAATCTCCAAGGCTATCTTAGTCCCAGAATATGTCAGATTATCTTTGTGGGTTGCTCTGATTCATGTTAGCTCGGAAAGGCACCATTATGCCAGCCTTGGCTGGCAGGAGCTCAGCCATATCGCCTCTCAACATGCCCTTTGTTATCAGGAGATCAGGAGCTGGAAAGGAATAAGCTTGTAAATGGCTAAGTGGCTGTCTGCCATATAGCTAAGCTAGGAAAAGGAGAAAAATAACAAAGAATAACCTTGGGTCTACAATTCAGGCACACTGTGCAAGTCCTGTTCCCCAGCATTTTGTAATCTGCTTTGTCTTTTACACCTGTGGAAAGAGATTGTGAAGCAGCCATAACATCAGATCAGAAGTCTATATTCCTTTAATAACAAAAGGGACTGGCYCTTTACACTGTCTTAGAGAAGAAGGGCTTTACCAGGTCAGATAAAAAATAGTCTAATCCTGGATTCATTCTAGGGCAGTGGACAATAGTAGAAACATTACAAAAGAGAATAGAAAAAGGAGATGCAAATAGCCATCATTTGCCCAGGTGTTCAAAGCAACAAACTGCCCAATAAAAGAGACTCAAGCCCTGAATTCTCATACCGAGATAAACTAAAAACCTCCATGCTGGGCGTTCAGACCCTACATAGGAGTCAGACCTTTTTTTAAATTCTAAGGCACTGGGATTCAGACTTTGAAATGTCTGAAGGAGCACTGTAAGACGTTTGACAACCAAGAACTATGGTTGCAGTTTAGCCCATGTGCTTAAAATTAATGTGCGTTGTTATTTACTGAATAGCCCATCAGTGTATGCAGACATTTACAACAGGCAAGACATGCCAACAAATTAGCAGACTGTCTCTTAGGGGGACATTCCAGTAATTTCTGATTTTTGTGTTTCCTTCAGCCTTTCCAAAGTCTTCCATGGATATTCTTCCTTTTCCTCCTCTCTCTTTCATATCCTTTTTAGTAACTTTTGTATGTAATTTCCTGAAATACCACATTCATTTTCACCTCTGGGTAATTCCTCCTGTGACGATCCATTTGTGGTGGTGCATTTCCCCCCTTCCCCTAGGCCTCTCTACGATCTCAGAAACTCCTGTCAGGCCTTAGCCATTGTGTAACGAGTTGGGCAGTTAAGCGTCCCTTGGCCGTACCAGGCACTCTTGCATGGCTGAGGTGGGGAACGGCTCTGATCGTACCAGGAACACTGGCTACCTGATCAAAGTGGGGAATGAAAGCAGGAGACAGTTCGTCATTCCTGACAGCCCTGAAACATTCCCCACCTGGATCGCAGATTGAGTGGAACGAAACACCTAGATCCACAAAATGGTACCATTGTAACCGCAAAACAATACCATAATCAATGTCTCTGACCACCTCGGATAGTAGCCAGGATGGAAAGTATAAACAGCGGTCCCCAAGCGAGACCCTTTGAGATCTCCTGGACTGCAGCGGGCTGCACCCAGAGTCTCCCTCTGAGTGGACGCCTCTCAGAGTTCGCAAACCCTTGAGTTTGTGAAATTCAGAGGACTGTCGAGACTTGGCCTGAAACACTCTTCAGCCGAGATACTACTTGAGGCTCAACTCTTTGCCCGTTGAGAAATGCCAAGACGTTGAGCGTGAGTATTTCACGACACTCGAGGGGAATTTTTAACAGGTACCTTTATTCAGTTTAAGGCCTTTATAACCTAGCTTTAGGTACCTTTATCTAGCTTAAGGCCTTTATAACTCAGTTTATACAGATCTACCTAGCTTTGGGATCCCATGTGTGAATTGATTTAGACTTTATGTGTGATGTGTGCGTGTGTTTATATATATATATATATGTAGATTTAAACAATAAGTAATAAGCATAATCTGTAATCTAGTCGCTTTAATGTTGTAGTAATTTTGATTATTTTATAATCTATCTCAATGACTTAATGCTGCTAAAACTTATAATTTACTCCAAACTGTGATTAAGCTTTAAATTGCTGCTAAACATTCATAATCCCTTAGGCATAAACTGTTGTCCAAGTCTGAGGCTAAGATTGGATCCAACTGGGTCTTCTCTGAACTTCGTGACTCAATGGGAGGGTCTCCCATACCCCTTTTTCCTCAAATCTCTATAAAAATCATTCCAATCCAAATTAGGACACAATTTTCCTTGTGTATGCTTAATCCATATAATAAGTAATAGAGTGGACCTTGCCATCAAATTCTGTTAAGTCGTGCTTTTATAAATCTCTATTAAAATCACCTTTTGCTGATACTTTTGCCGGTGTTTTCTTTAAGCGGCCTCAAAACCACTCATTCGCGACACCATTGCATTTGTAACTTAGGACTTTACACTTTTCATATTTGTTGCAGTCCTACTGTGCACTTATCAGTGCTGGATGCACCAACCCACTTGTTCACCRTAGACCTGAGTGACTACAAAAACTCAATTTTCTTTGGTGAGGGGAGGGAATTGGGGTGGTGCTATTCTAGCTATTGTGCAGGGGAGGGCTTCCTTTGTCTGAAGAGAAATAAAGTAAGCTGGAATGAGAAGGGCGCTACAAATTCACCCTATGGGAGACAAACTGACTTAGCAAATAAAGACTTTCATCTCTAAGTCACCGGTTCAAGGTCAGATTCTGGTGCACGTCAATGGGGACTTAAAAACTTTACCACCCTGTGTCTGCTCTGCAGTTTCAAATTTAAAGAAATGACAGTCTCAGGCTAGTTTCTCATAAACACCACCACCGCTGTCACTGTTAATTGGGCACTTGCTGGAAGCATTGGCAGAGAGGCAAAAAGACTGAATGAGCCATTGACATTGAATTCACCTCTCCCTGCTACATGTTCAGTGAGGCTCTTTGCTGCTGGCTTTGTGCTGGCTGTGTGTCCGGTAGAGGTAGATATAGCAGAGTCTCCTTCTGCCTTCTTATCTTGCTCTGGGAACCCAGCTCTTTAAAAACTGTGTATGCCTTTTATAGCTAATGTGTTGTTGTCACTTAACATAATTTTGAAGGAGGTAATCATCAAACAGTAATGGGCAGGAACTATGGGAAAATTTTGGCTTAATGTCAAGAAAAACTTTTTGAGAACAATATACTGTGTTTTTACCAACCTGTGTCTGACACAATCTGGCTGATTCAAACTCTCGACATATCTCAAAATATCTAAGGCTTGAAATAAAATAGTAACACAGCCTTTTGAAGCAAGGCCTACTCCCATAAACTGTATGAATGAAGATGAGATTCTGTAGCATGTTCTGAACTGTAACTATCCCCCAGGAGGAGTCTTCTCTGTCTACTGCTTTTCTCTAATTACAATCCAAACCTATCAGCTCTTTCATTACCAAAAAAAAAAAAAAGAAAAGAAACCCCAAGTTCCCCCAAACTCAAAAAAAAGGGTCCACTTTTCATTTTATTATGAAAATCACTACATGTTATATTTTTCATATTAAAGACAGAAGCAAATTTAGACTCTCTCAGAATTCAGGATTGCTCAGAACACCTCTGAAGCTTTAAAATTCTGTATAGTTTATTGGTAGAAGAACTTATTTTTACAAACACTTTTATTACTCAGTGAAATTAATTCCTCAGGACAGGCAAAATCCTAAGTATCCAAGGCTCAAAGTGTCACGTCCCGCCTGCGCGGGAGAGGTGACTCAGATTTGCAAATTCCCTTGGTATGGATTAAGGTGAAACGACACTCAAGGTCTGTACATAAGCAAAGACTTTTACTCTATAGCTAGGCTCATTAGTAAATAATTGGATAACAGAAAAACTTGCTGCTCGCCACTGATGTGGGAGTTTATGAAATAATTGGGTAGCAGAAAAGCCTGTTGCTCACCACTGCTGTGGGAGTTTATGCCTTGYRTTACTTACTAGGAAAAGGTGAAAGAATAAAAGAAAGAAAGAAGGAGAGAGTGAGAGAAAGAAAGAGAGAGAAAGAGATCACCGGTCCAGGTTCCAGCGTTGGTCCAGCCGACGGGGGTCTCTGGTCCGCAGGAGCGCTCCTTCAAAAGTTCCCGAAATGAGTCCCAAGTCCCCAGATCGAAAGTCGAAAGAGAGAAAGAGCCTATTCCCCTCCTTGCCTTCCCCTTTTATGCCCACTGTTCACTTCAAACTGCCCCTCTGCTACGGGGGTAGTTTCGTAGGTCGCTTCTATTGGTTCTTATATGTCTCGTCTTCACTTAAAGTCAGTGTCCTTTCTTTTTACTGCGCATATTCAGTGGGGAAGGGGCTTTGTTGGGTAGGGGGCTTTTCCTGCTGGTGGGTGGATTTTTTAGTATGCTAATTAGGATAGTTCACTCAGTTCAAGTAGTTGTTTCTTTGGTTTTATCAGTCGTTCTTGTTTTCTTAACACTTATCTGGATACTCCCTTATTTGGCCGACTTATGGTGTCATCATATTTCTTCTCCCAAGGCCAGACCCAGGTAACTCTCTACAGAGGAGCCTTCCTGGGATTCACCATCCCTCAGTCTTGTGAGTGTTTGAGACATTCCTCAGACAGGCTCAGGGGATCTCCACCCCCTGCTCCCTTATCGAGTTTTGTCTCCTGTCGCTGGAAAACAGKTCTKTGTTCCAGTGGGTTACAAGTTGGCCTTGGTGTTAGCTGCCAGTTGGTCTCTTACACAAAGTCACATTTTAACTTTAACATTCCTGATTGTTCAGCACTAAATCAGTTTATTTTATAATATACATGGAAAAATTGCTAACCAACATCAAGCCAACTTTCTGAGTAAAGGGCTTCCCAGACCAGCCAACAGAAAATAGAAAGGATAGGAAAATATCTTGTGTCCTCAAGTCCCATGCTCTTGCATTTGAGAAGACATCTCACTCAACTGCAGTCTTCACATCCCTAATTTTTTTTGCAAAGAGACTCCTGTGTAAGATCTGCTCTGACCACTGTTTTATGGGAGGTGGGCTGGGGAGAGAAATCAACAAAAACAAAGAGTGGAGGATTTTTGCTAGGAAGGAGAATCAGGGAAATATTTACTTTGTGACTTCCAAAGGGATTTAAACAGGAGTTCAGCATGAAGTTGTCCAAGACTGTATGGACTAAGGAGTAGACCAAGACTCAATCTGCTAAGCTGGTATGAACAATTTACTGCCTTCAGCTTTCAATCTCTCCTGGCCAGAGACAAATGGGGCAGAAGAATAAATGTGTGTCAGCCTCATGTGTGCATCTGACAGTTCAGTTTATTAGTTTAGGGCAATGGAGGTGGCCTTGCAGTTATACATCACCCTGTAAATGAYAATGGCTGAGGAGCTGGGACATACTTTGTTCTGCCAGCCCTGAGAAGCTATGGCAATTACCAACAGAGAGACAGGGCAGACCACTTACAAAAAAGTTCTTGACCTATTGGTAGCAGTCCTTTATTCTGTCAGGCTGCAACTGAACTGAGTTTTTGTAGGTATATTTTGAGTTTAGGCACCTTTATGGTATTTACACTTGCATGCTTAAGTTCTTGTCCACAGCTAAATCCTTTTCAGGGTGCTACCTTCCTGGTACTTCACCAGGTACTTATGCGAGGTGTTATTTCAAACACAAGCTAGCTTTGCTGCAGTCACTTCTGTCTAATAAGATAGTATATATTCTACCAGATGGATTTTTGTTGATCCTGGGATAAACACAAAGTTGCTGATAATTGCTCGAACTGACACTGCTTTTTCTGTATCTGTTGTCATGTAGCAGGTTCATGGATCTGTTCCATTGTTGTAGCTATGTCTAGAGTAAACAGAAGCTAATGCCCTCTGGATATATAATACACAGCTACATGAGAAAAACAAAAGGTTAATTTATATTGAACTCGGGGACTATGCCATGAGTGTGAATTTGACATCCTGCCTCACACAGCAAGAAAGAATATTTTTTCTTCTGAGATTAATAGTCAAAATCCAAGGAGGAGATCATTCCTGTACAGAAGCCAAATGGATGCTACACAAGTYGTAGATCCTTTATCAAAACCATAAACCTCTTCTTTTTCAGTCTTGGTAGGAAAATTTCTCAGAGTTTGACCTCCCTTCACATCACTTCTTTTCCTTGGTTTGTGGTCAACCTCTGGAACTCAGTGTCACAGGAATTCAGCAAATCTAATACAGTGGGGGAATTTTTAGATGTTGCATTATGTGGGCTGACAGAGGCAATCATCTTCCTCAGCAGCTTCATACACCAGTAACGTACTCCACTGAGACCAGTAATAGTATAGTCTCAATTGCTCAATGTATTCTAAAGCAGAAATAAGTCATCCTGGAAAGCCGTTTTGAGAATGGAACATAGTTTTGGTAATTCTAAAAAAAATATTAACATATGATCAATTTTGAGTTAATGTAGGTTGACATTATTAATCACTGGATAACAGGAATGAGTTGTTAAGAAATACAGCAGATACTTAAGTTGCTTGCACAAGGACTAGATTTCTATTGTGTTTAAAACTATGTTCTCAGAATTTTGATACCTGAGAACACCTTTTTTCTCAAGTTGGAGGCACCCAGCAGATGTCTTTCCCTGATCTTGCCCAGCATCTCTGGAGAGCCACCTTATGGAGAACTGTCTGCCCTGCCACATAGTGTCTGCCCTCAGCTCTGTGGGCTCTTCCCTCCTGTCAGGACTGGGTGGGCAGAGGGCTCCAGCCTCCTCTTCACCTTTTGGCTGTTCTTGCAAGGTGCTGGTGTGCTATAGCCATCCAGAGGGAATTTTTGGTTTATGTGATGTATCACATAGTGAGGTCCTGTCCATGAGCAGGGATTTTAAGTACTGCATCAAAGTTAGTCATGTTACTAATAAGTTTATGATTTTATAACATTTTATGCAAGTATTTTATCACAAAACCTTGTAATATATATTTTTCCTCCCTTCTGAAAAAGTCAGATATTACTTTTCTTGTTTAATAATGAAGAAGACATTTTGACATAGTAAATCAGTGTTAGAAAAGATGGAAGCCCTGAGTAATGGAATCTAATTTTCTGCTCGAAACGATCTCTCAGACTGGTTTGCATTAGAAGAGCTAAAGACTTTTCTCTGTTTTGACAGGGCACCCTCACTTAACCTGCAGTACGAGTGAAGTGGCAGTCAGATCACTCTTCAGTGTGAATATTAATGAGAACATTCATAATAATCCTTCCCTTTGACAGCGTAACAGGAGCTAAAGTCCAACAGCAGGATCAAACAGGGTGGCATGGTACATGCATCAAACCATCTGGCTAATGCATAGCTCAAGGAAATGAGCCAAAACATCTCAGTCAAAACTCTTCACTGGAACAGTAATAACCCATGAGTCCCTTTCCCCTAAAACCCTGGAGGCAGAACAAAATATCCTGTCAAAATGCATCAGTGCAGTGGAGCAAGAAAACCAAAAACTTCAGACAGTGCTTATGACTATGTGAAGGTGTTTATATATTTCACAAAGAATTTTTTCTACTCTTCTCTCCCTCTCCATCCCCTGCCCTCTGTGCCTTCCACCTACACACACAAACTATGTCTAGCTCTAACAGCTCTTTAATTTATTCAATTCAGTCTATGTTTCATTTAAAGACAGTGTTTGTTCTGAAACTTTCTTTTCTTTTTATGCTTTGCGTGTTTGTTCACTGTTGTGTAACTCAGTTGCTGAACTGACTCCTGTCATTTCCCCCATTTGCTGGGAAGGGAAAAGCAGGTTTTCTAAAGATTTATCTGCTCAGGACATCTTCCTGGATCTTGAGGCTTAAATATAAATCCAACTACTTTTTGACAATGTTCCCTGCTGATGATCAAAGTGGTTCCTCAGCACTGATATTGGTGATGATATTGGTACATCTCTGGTAGAGGAAACATGATGTTCTTGGTGTTAATAACTGAGCTTCCTCTGGCAGTCTTAGTCAAATCACTATGGTCTGAATAGTCCAGATAATGAGTCACCAGCCGTTCTAAGATGCAGTACCACTGGACATCTTGTTGTGGTGGTAGAAGGAGATAGACGGAGGCCAGCAGCCTCCAGAGTTCCCAGTGTGGCATTAAAGCCCCTAAAAATGCTAACTGTACAACTTTACATATAAACCTCAGTGTTCATTAATGCACATTAGTGTGTTCAGTTTGCAAATAGGACACATTCAGTGGCTTTTTAACACGTTAAGTGACAGAGGCCAAATGAGGATACACTGGACTTTCACTGCTGAAAATCTAATCACAAAGGATGAACTTGCAAATTCCAGTCTTTCTCCACTAATCACTGCCATGTACAGACTGGCATATTGAAATGGCATAGCAGGTTAAGACAGAAGTATTCTGAAGGAATTTCATTACGAGTGTTCAAGATTAGAACAGCCAATGCAGGTCAAATTCAGGGTGGTGGTGCATGGACAAAGCATGCTGAGAGGAAAATCTGAATATCCAGATTGTACCTGAAATGGGAAAGGATAAAGCCAAATTCTTAAGTTTCAAACCCAAAGTCCTGGTGCCAGTGGGGGTTTTGCAGTATTGTTATCTCTGTGACGTTTTAGGAGCAAAGGGTGTAAACTGGAAAAGTTTCTGAGGCAGGCGTATTACTGCACAACTAACTGCCATATGCTGCTGTAAGATGCAAGAGAGATTTACCTGGGACCTGCAATGACCCATCAAGCCATATTACAGCACAATCTAAAGGGAGACTGAGTACTGCTCTGGGAGCCATGGAGTTCCTGCTTAGGTGAATTTGCGGACAGGGACAGATGATTTAATATTTTACTGGAATCAGTCTGAGAGAACAACTTTTTTCCCAAAAAGAGAAGTATCCATAAGATCTTCATACCATTAAAACAAAATTCTACTGGTGAAAAGCTAGGAATGCATTCTGCACACATTTTGAAGACTGTTTTTAATTTTTAACATAAAAACCTCCAAATATGAGTATTTTTTTAAGAAACAAAAGTGGTTTCAAAGTTCATCGAAGTATTTTTATTGTTGAAATATCTCAAGCAGCTTTGCAAAACAACTAAAAACTAGAGATATTTGTTTGAAGGAATTTTCTATCCACCAAACCTCCCTGAGCTGAAATGTAGTGGTATTGAAAAGATCACTGATCTTTGTGTTCTGGATGAAATCTATTTAATACTGYATTTACAAAGGTAGGGCTTTCCTTCTTACACTTACTGAAATTTTCATAAGAACTACTGTGTTTCCAGAACAGCTCAAGTTGTTTGTAGCTAAAAAGTGCAAGTTCAGAAAAAGGTGGGAGGTTTTGGGGGGGTTTCATTTTTTGGTTTTTNTTTTTTTTTTTTCCAGATTTGCTGCAGCTTTTTCAAGAGTTCTTACCCTTGTTCATTGTTGCATTTTTTTTTTTTTTAAACCTAAAGTAGAAGTAACTTTAGATTGAAAGCATATGGCTCCTCTTTATACAGGGAAAATATAAGGTTGACTATCTCATGCTTACTTTAAAATTTTAGAATTTTGCACACTAGGTGAGATAGTGGTTCAGCAACCTAATGTCTAGAATCACAAACCTTGTCTTGTTTGATGTTGTTTATTAAACATGTTGCCTACTATAACTTTGAACAGCCTTGTTTAGCATCCTATTATCCAATACTGGATTATCACTGCTAATAATGTTGCTACTACGACTATTACTACCACTACTACTACTATTTTGGAAGCACCAGCAGTGTGCAGTTGAAATCAGAGTGTTTTTTTTTTCTTGGGAGTTCAGTACAAACAGCCAAATTCCCCAAAAGGTCACACAAATGAAAACTAAGAGTAGACCACGTATCATTAACACAAAGTGGTGCAACTCCCCTTCTGCTGTTCATGTAGTGAAAAACTTTCTCAAATGGAATTAAAAAAACACACTTTGCCTAAAGAATCTTTAAGGAAAAATCACTATCCCCAGCCTAGCGTGTATTTTCTGTTATGTATCCTCCAGTTCCTCTCAAATGGACTTTTATAATGAATTGCAGTGAAATGTTTAAAAAGGCTCCTATTATCACTTTCATTCTATTTCACTACATCTTTTTTTTTAACCTGTTCACAAAATTCTTATGTGTAGACTCCGAATTAATCATAATATCATGCCTAGTCTGAAGTAACTCAATATTTAACAGGCTTTTGCAATCTGTGTCAAGATCAGATTTTGTAATTCCGACAGTGTTTCAGAAAAAGAAAATACGTGTTGCGAGAGAAATATAACTAGTATTCAGTCACTAAAAATGCCAGTCTATCCCTATCATTATCATACTTAAAAAACTTAAAAATTATTGTAAAAATAGTTTCCATTAGCTAGTGAACATATCAAGATAGTCTAAAAACAAGATTAACATATAATTATTCTGTATGGACACGCGTCAGCATTTTCATAAATTAAGTGCTGACATAATGAAATTCTTGTAATTCTGAAGCTATTTTGGCAAATGAAGAAAAGACCTGGAAAACATTTCATTCACAGCCTTCAAAATCAAATGATGACCTTTCTATATCATATATTTCTCTATTATGTTGTAATTGAGTGAGGGAATTTACCTTTTTATTGTCATATTTTATTCATTTTTATATAGAAGAATGTATTCCAAAGTGAAAATTAATACTATCTGCTGTAAATAATGATGGATTGCCAAAGTTCAAACTGTTTGAGACTAGTATAATTTTTATGCTTTATTCCTATAAACTCACAGTGCTTTTTTGAACATAATCAAGCTGAAATCAGCTCAATTCAGTCAGATAATAACCAAAATGTTGATATTTKCATGGTTTTAAAGTATTAGTGGCTACAGAGAACAAGTTGTTCTATGAACAGTGAAATTCATGAAATTGAAATTCAGAAGGATTTGTATTCTATGTTCCTACTCAGACCCTTACCACAAGACACTCAGTTTCTTCCTTGTCCCTTTCCCAGTGCTTTCAAAATCTCCTGAATACCCTATAAGCAATAGATAGGGACAAGCATTAGGGGAAAAAAAATGGTTTTTTACGTACATTTATGCTGATGGACTGGCATATATTGCAATATATATATTGCCTGACTAGCTAAATGGCCAGACAGAACATACAGCTTTTTCTACAGCAGAAGCACTAACCTCTCTCCTATCATGGTGCAAGTTGTAGCAAAATTGCTTGCAAAGTTCTATAGAATAGAGATGGATAGAGAGAACAATTGCAAAGGCTTATTTCCTTGCTAATTATTTTCTGACTCAAAAAAAAAGCTGATATATTAATTAAAAACCACAAAACTTTTATCTTACCTACTACGATTTTAGCTATGGGGAAATAATGAAAACAACACTGTTTCATTTTCTGTTGCAACCAAGTGAACTATATGAATGACTATAGATAACTGTGTCACATTTTTGCTGTTTCTGCTGTAATCACCACCTATAGGTAAAATCTATATTCTCACATTTATTAGTCACAAAGTTTCAAGGCTGTTGCTCCCTCTGTTTACAGTAGAATGATTTCATGTGTTTCTTATCCCTGTCAATCTAACATTAGAAATAGATAAACTGTTTTTACATAGAGTAAAACTTTTGTAACTATTGCTGTCCTTAGTAATTCATTAACATTTTTTAAGCTACTCATCTGAAAAGTTCTTTCTTCGTTTTGGGGAGTGAGCCTTGACTTGATGGACTATCATAAAACCAATCACTCTGTATGTTTTGGATGTATCTAAACCAATTCAGAATTCATCAATCAAGAATCAAGCTTAGATCAGGATGATGCTATCTTTTCTGTACTCACAGCAGACCAATAGATACCAGTGTTATGGCCAATACAGCCGATATTTATTTCCTGATAAATACAAGGGATGAAATTGCCTTTAGACATCAAGAAAATCATCGTATAGGTAATAACCATATGTAGGGTAATCCTAGTTGCAGTTCCTTTGGGAAGGCTAGATTGATTCTTTTTGCATTTTGTTATTGGTTTSAGTCATGTCTTCTGGAGTTTGTAAAATGATTAGGAGCTTTTGGTTTTAGAGCTGTTGTATAAATGCAAACTACTGCTATTTCTTTTTTTTTTTAATAAAAAATGGCTTCTCTTGGCTGAAACGTACACTGAGAACAAGATTTAATCAGTAGTTACATTACTTGTTTGACTGATTGATTCAGCTTCCCTCTTACTCATGCAGTGAATGAAATAACGGACGTCTCTTAAAACAGGGAACAGAAAGATACCTACAGAATCAGTGAAAGAAATAGGATACAACCTCTTAAAGAAAGGATGGCTACCCTACGTGCTCATACTGCTGTCTATCCCACACTGCTTGCAGTTTGACGTTACTCAGACAAAGCTAACTTACTTTCCTGAATCTCACTTTGATAGTATTCCCTAAGAGAGGGAGCCTTATTCTCTGCCAGTAGTCATATCTTTTAAAATAGTTTGGTTTTGTCTCGTTTTTTTCTGTGTCTCTGCAAATGTATAGACTCAATCAACCATGTAGCTCTATGTTGTGGTTTAACCCGGCAGGCAGCCAAACACCACACAGCCGCTCACTCACTCCCCCGCCACACAGTGGGATGGGGGAGAGAACCGGGAAAAAAAAAGTCAAATTCGTGGATTGAGATAAAGACAGTTTAATAAAACAGAAAAGGAAGGGAAAATAATGATGATGATAATAATAATGATGATGGTAGAATATACAAAATGAGTGATGCACRATGCAATTTTTCACCACCCGCTGAGCGATACCCAAGCAGTGATCACTACTTCCGGGACCACGCCTCCTATTTATGTATTGAGCATGACGTCACATGGTATGGAATACCCCATTGGCCAGTTGGCCTAGCTGTCCTGGCTATGCTCCCTCCCAGTTTCTTGTGCACCTGGCAGAGCATGGGAAGCTGAAAAGTCCTTGACTAGTGTAAACATTACTTAGCAACAACTAAAACATCAGTGTGTTATCAACATTCTTCTCATACTAAACCCAAAACACAGCACTAGGAAGAAAATTAACTCTATCCCAGCCGAAACCAGGACACTTTACTATAGGATGAGGCATTATCATCATAAATCTGAAGAAATGTCTACACATCTTTCACAGAAAAAAGTGTCTGCCTATGGTCAGAGCCAGATAGATACTGTTTGAGTGCCAGTAGGCGGATGCTGATGCTGTCAGGCCTGTGCATGGGCACAGTGATACTGGGATGCTCAATCCACCCATCTTGGATGTTCCCCTGCCAGCCAGAGAAAGCACCYGTCTCCCCCTGCTCCTCCTGTCCTTGGAAGCAGGTGTGACTCGTGTGGCATGGTCAGAGCCACAGCTTTGGTTTATTGTCTTTATTTAAACCAATGGGAAATGAAAAAAAGCTGAATGGTCAGATCTTATTTGCATGTTAGTTATAGCACAGTTAGAGCTTTTCTTGGTTTAAAAGTCTAAGATTTAAAAATGAGTTGAGGCCCTGTTTTTTGTTTTGGTGAGAACAATGTAGAACTTCGTAGAACATTGGTTCTTCCCCAAAGCTGCTGAAGGACATGGCTCTTCCACCAGATGACCTGACTGAGTTCTGGCAGGGAGTGTTGATTGCTAGTGAACTGCAAACACAAAATGACAGCAAAATGGTTACTGATGAGAGAACACTAATAATGAAAAATAGCAACTAGTGGGGCTATGGAACAACAATGTTGAGCAGAAATGCCAGTAGATTTGCCCTACAAATGAGCATCATGATTTTTTAGAGGACTTGGTAATAGTGTTTTCAGAAACTGCACATCAGTTTAGGACAAAAGACTGATGGGCTGAACAATTAGACTACTTTGACCCTAAGAATCCAGCTTTAGATGTGGCTTCTGTTTTAGAAAATAAACTTGAGGTCAATGGCCTGATGGCCCTTGATAGGTACAACAAATACCATAAGTCTTTCAGTGGAAACCAACTACTCTTCCATAGAAAAACTTGATGCATATCCTTTTGAACTATGGTTTTGCCTAAAACTATTCAAAATACCGTTCAAAATAATCAGAATCTTGCTCACAAAAAATTCCCCTCTCATCTCTCTCCAGAGCAGTTATTTACAATTACCTTTCCACACCTATAACCTAGGGCAATGTTTTCTTGTAGCTTCAAACCTGAAAAAAAAGATTTTGATCTACAATTTCTATATTGGTATTACACATTGGTATTACACAAAACAACTGTATCTCTATGGCACTTCTTTGAACTAAATCACTTTATTATCGTTCATAATTGACTGGCCTTATTATTGTCATTGGTCTGGAAATGTAAGCGAATTTGTCTGGCCTGTCAGTATCACTGTAAGATACTCGTCTGCATGGAAGCTGAGGAAAGAGGTGGAGATAGAAAAGGGAACCTAAGTGAAAAGTCCAAGTTGGTCTGGTAGTTTTTATTTTCTTTCTTTCTTTTTTTCTCTTTCATTTTTTTAAGTTCTGTCTGCATTTTTTCTTAAGCCACATAATACAAAGTAGAATAAGAAACAGATTTTTGGTTAATTTTTTTCCCCTAAAAGTACAGGTTCTAGAGCATATGAAGTTTTGTGAATTTTTATCAGTTTTATTGAGTTTATCATACCAGAAAGAAAAAATGGTGGCAGCTTCAGTATGTCTAAATGTTTTGAACAAAGATTTATTTTTTTTTATTTGAAATTCCCCTATGTTTATTTTCACTCCTTTAATCCTGGAACCCAAGTGTAATTATTTTTTTTTAGGATAAACAAAATGTTTAACTGCATATATAATGAAAGCCTTTTGACTTTTTTTTCACCAAAATTTTTCCATAACACTATTTCAGTTTAACTATTTTTTCCTTTTTTTTTTTCTTAGTCACTCTTTAATTAGAATAATTTATTAATCACACAGCTCTTGTGAAAAAGGGGTAAATGGCTTGACTGAAACTTGTTTTTCTGTTATTTTAAGAGTTTGCACAGTGTAGTGGCTTTATCACCCTTCTCACGCAGTATACAGATTCATAGCTTGAATCAAAACAAATTATGAAATGAGGGCATGAAAATCATGACAAATCTGGGTCCTTCATGCATGATGGCTGGGATATAATGTAACAGCCTTCCTGCTGTGCAAGTGTTATATATTTTAGACAAAATATATGTTTATTTTTTCTGTGATATATGGCTTTGATATCACCACCTCATCAATAATCCCAACAGATGGGTAAAACCAGTCCATCATGCAGTCATTTTGGCTGGTCAGGTACGAGATAACACAAAGTGTTTAAAGTAATTTCAAACCAAATAACCAATGGATCATCCCACTCTCAAACATTCCTGACTGAGAATCTCCTTTCTATTCTTCATAAGAATTTTATTCTCTACAAGAAGAGAATAACCTACTCTGACCTTCATCGAAGGGCACATCCATGCTCTTTAGCCTGCCCTCAAAACGCAGTTTTGGAAAAGAAGAAAAAAGTAAGCTTCTTCCCAGGTTGCCATCATTGCTCTGACAATCTCCTTGAGTTCTAGGGCATTGGAAAATTGCTGAGAGGTTGAAATATGAATAACAAAATAGTATGAGAAAGGTGATTTTTTAGGAGACTACTATGTATAATTGGTTAAAAACTATTTCCTGGTGTGCAAATTGCTCTACAAACTCTGTTCTTCTGTAGCTAACTATTGCCCTACCTGCTTGCTAATCTCAGGCATTCAAGTTCCAAACACATGTAGTCAGAAAAACACACAACATGCCGCTAGGCACTTACCAGCTATGAAAGCAGATCTGGTAACTCCTCCAAAGAGCTTTACTCCAATTCCAGCCTACCTGCTGTACCATGAATTGTATACGCTGCTTGCACAATCCCTGAGGAATCCCATTACTGGAGCTGAGCTGGAATGTTTTACTCTAAACAAACACGGCAAACTGCACTGTCTTTATAAACAAAATTATCCTAGTCAGAAAGCTGTCCTATTACTTCAGAAGTATATGTTGAAAAGCTGATTAAATTCCTTCTGTCCTTTCCATTGGAGCTCTCAAAAGAAGAGTGTCTCCRCTCTCATAGAGCCAAGCCAGCTCAGCAGCCACCTTTAATTCCACATTGCTTTTTCATTGATGTGGAGTGACAAGCAATGGGTTTTGGCTGCCATACCAGATGAGGATGATTGTGTTGCGCTTGTCAGTAAGGTGGGAAGTTTGCATGCAAAGGCTGTCTGGACATTTCAGTAGCCTGAACAGGACCATGGGGACAGGTGCTTCTCATTGCTTTTGGTTACGCCCCTATCAGTTGTGACTGAAGCCTAGTTAGAATAGTGAATTATAGAAACATTAAAATTAAGAATGGTAAAACGGAGTTCTCCCTCTCTCTTCTGTGGGACAAAAGCAGACAAGGAATTTTCTGTTCCATGAATGTGACTTCTGATAGAAAAAAGAAGTTCCAGAAATATAAAAAATCATATCTTCTGCCCATGAAACTTAAGTGTGGTTTTTTGTTGTTGTTTGCTTGTTTGCTGCTTGTTCAGGCAGTTTCATAATAGGATGATAGCATGGTGCCTCAAAGGGGTGAAGATAAGATGCCTCCTGAACCCCTGTAGCATTTCCTTCAGTGGCTGTAAGTGGGCAAAAAAGCGAGTAGAACCACTGTAGCATTCTTACATCTGGTGGGGGGGATATATAAACCTTACAGAAAACTGGGAGGTATTTGCTGGAGTTAATATAGAAAAGAAGGAGTCTCGGTGGATGAATTAAAAGAAGTTTTCAGTCATAGGCAGCTGTCACAATTTTAAATTGAAATTTTAGGTCAAAGGAGTATCCCTTTAAAGTTACAAATATACAGTCACAAACCTCCACTCTCCTCAGAGGGGGCAAATCATGTTACACTCTACCTCACAGGCAGGCAGGAGATGGATTTAAAGTTATGCTTAGTCAATTCTTGTTCATTTATTGCCCTGCAACATTTAGTAAACATTCCAAGTAAAGAACTGCACAAGGGTAATTGTATTAACTGGCTCCAGGCTGATCTGAAGTTATTCCCTTTGAGCTAGAGCACTGGATTCCCTGAACATATTTTGCTTCTCTGGATGAGTTTCAAAGCAGATTCATTATCAAACATCTGTCAGGGTCACTTTGAGTATGATGTGAGTATTAGAATTAAATAAACATTGGAAAATCTGAGACAGATGTGCAAACAGGTCTTTTGTCTGTTTTTTAATTGAAAACAAATTTTCTACTTTTCTTAAATGGCAAGGTCTTATCACTATGGTATATTTCTTTTCATCCTGTCAGGGCTGGGATTTTTATAGATTTTTTGTTTGTTTTTCTGTTGTTTCTTATTATGTTCAGTACTAATTTTGCTACCCTTTGACAGGCAGATGGAATGAGACACTGGCTGCCAGATGTTTATGGAATAGCTTGAATCAATAGAAGACACTGCAGATCCTTTTTCACGAGCCCAGCTGTAACGTATATGTGTGCTATAAGGGGAAACTTAGGCTCTTCCTTTACCTTGTTTCCTAAGGCAGTTTCGTAAGTCCATTAGACTTGCGTAGCAGAATTTGTTGAGATATCTTATGAATACGGGAAAGTTGGAATGACCTGAGACATACAGGGTCACTTATCTCCAATGATGTTGAAAGGCAAGAGCAGGAAGGACGTGGTGATCTATTGTGTCGTGTTAGAGAGAGGTGCGTCGCCAGCTCTCCCTTGACCTTGGAATGAGGCTTTCAAACAGTACCAAGAGTGGCTTTGAACTCCATCAAGCACTGAAGAATCTTTTAAGACCCATGGAGAATTTGAGTTGGTTTCTCCAGGCACAACACAGATGACTAATAGAGGTCAGAAGTCCAGACTCCTTCTAAGAGAATGCCTTTATATTAAACCATATCTTTGCCAACACACAAGCACTGCAGAGATGGTAAAAGACAGCTGTAAGGTTATTTCTGAACCTTTCTTCTCTACAATTTCAGATGAAGACATGCAAACTCCTGCACCACAGGTAGATATTCCCCATGAGTGCAATTGTATGAAATTTTATTTTGCCTCTATTTGCCTTTTTCTATCCTATTATTCTAAGGATTTTCCCCAYGTGTTCACAAGATTATATAGTACATATATATGCAGTCGTTGTTTTAAAGTGAATATGGTTCAGTTTCAGGCAATTTTGGCAAACTCTTAAGATTTGAAATCAGTTCTATATCTCCACTTCTATCACAAATTCAACAAAGGATATTGCTTTAAGGTCCCAACTAGGTGTTTGGTTTCCTATAGGAGGAAAAATACACCCTTGGTGTTTTCATCCACACTACTTAGAAATAAAAGGAAACTTGAATATTTTCATATTCCTTTGAAAATGCAAAACAGCTTTAGCCAACTGTCTATATTTATTTTGCATATCTTTACCTACTGCAAACTGCAATACATCAGGGAAGCAGTTGCAATGGAGAAAGTTCTTGAAGCCACAGTACCGAAATTTGCAATTAGTAATACTGGTATTTTGCAATGGAAGATAATATTAAGATGACGTCTGCACTGCTGTGTCAGTGTTTATACACCAGCTAATAAGGCTGATGTGATAAGGTGTGGCCATAGAAACCATGGCTGTGGCTGGGGAAGGATTTGTTCCATGCAAGTGGCATGCAATTATTCTCAGCAACACCAGCCAAAGACAGGATTAAAAATGCAGCTATAACTTACAATCTGCCTGCACTGTCAATGGCAATGTTATAGAGAGACACGAAAGCAGGCTTTAGTCAGCTGCTCTGTAGCTTAGTGAATATAGGTTTTAGCAAATCTCATGCTGAATTTCATTTTGCTATGGCTGCATGCTAACTGGTACCACTTAGTATGGGTGCTTATAACGTGCTTAAGTCTGATGTGTAGGCATACAGGACATGCTGTCTCAGATATTCCAGGATCACACCGAGCCAAAGATATGGGAAAGTACATAGTGTATTGTCCCTAGCTGTAATTCTGCAAAGTACCTTGGGCAGGTGGCAAAATTTCATTCTTGATTAGATCGTCTTTTTTCTTGTGATAACTGTAGGTATTTTTGCTATTGTTTTAAACTTTTATTACACACAAAATCTTCCATGCAACTCTGAACTTGAGCACGGTTAACTATTAGCATATATGCAAGTCTCATTGGCTGTTATAGGACCTAAGTCTCTCTACAAAATTAACCATATTCTCAAACAGTTTACCCTTTTTGTATCTTTCCCTCTTTCTTTCTAATTCTGACAGCATTTTCCAGAAATTCCATTAATGAAAACCTATAACTCACTAATTATCAAATTATGTCACTGAAACTGTAGTTCAAAATCTGTATAAGTTAATAAAACCTCTCTAATGGTATAAGTTGTATCAATTTATAAGCATAATTAAAAGTACAACTGAGACTAACCAATTTTTCACCTTTTGAACATCTTCCAAGTCCCTTCTGACTTCTTTTAATGTGGCAAATAATGTACCAAATAAAATGACCGACATTGAGTAAGACACAGAGATAAAATCCTGAGGATGAGATCCTCAGCCAGTGGTGCCACTGCTATAGGACTCTGATAGTTTTACACCTGTGGGTGATTTAAGCCTGTAAGGTTTATCATTCTGTCACCATTTCTCTACTGTTTGTTAATATCTGTGGACACCACTGGAAAAAAATAATGAAAATACAAAAGAGAACAGGGTCTTGACTGGGATTAGGTGATGCAGACAACACTAACTGGCACCGACTTCTCCCAGGGCAGTGATGAGTAAAACTTAAGCCCATTGCTCGCTCTGAAATATCATAAAACAGAGAGCCCTTTTCCTGTACTTGTGTGTGGTTGAACACTGTGTTGATTTAATTATGGCAAAAAGTGATTGGGAAGTATTTTTAAGAGAGATTAGTCTCCTGTCGTCAGCTGTCACTGAGATGGATGGAACTCAGCCTTACTATTGAGGCACTAGTTATGAGCTGATTTGCTGGTGGCTGAGACAATAGGCTGCATATTTTTAAATTGTATCAGGAAGGACCTATTATTTAGGACTCCTTATTACTGTCAGTGTCACAACATCTTGCATTATTCAAAGAGAGCATCGCTTCCATCCGTCAGTCTCCCCTTTGCTGTCAAAGATGCAAATACAGGTTCTCATTGCTTAGGGAAAATTTGTAATATAAAAGGGAGGGAAGAAAGATGTCAGGGAAAGTTAAATGATATAGGATGAAAATCCTCAGGGGAAAGAGCAACTGGAGCTTTGAATTTCTATACTTGCTACATAATGAGAAAGAAAGAGGAAGAAAGTTTCCTTTTAGGAAGTGCTGTTGCACAATTTACATCTGTGCATATATAGGTGTCTTTTTCAATATAAAATTGGGATGTTAGAAAAGGTGCTGGATGTATCTGAGAGAAAGAAGAAAAGGAAAAGGAAACTATTCCTACACAAAGATCAATGATTAGTATTTTGAAAATGAAGGCAAGTTCAAATAGGTTAAGAGTGGGATGTAAAAAGCAAATTATATGGCAGTTGAGCATATTTCAGAATGCAGTAATAGGGAATATAGCTGGTCAGATTTTTGTAATAACTTTTTTTCACTAGAAGTGTTGAATTATTGAAGCAAGGCTTCTTGGGGCAAAAGACTGGTATCAGAGATTTTTTTTAACCCAACAGTTGTTTTGGAAAGGGATTCAAAATTAGTTTCAGTATCTTGTTTAGATTTTTTTTTAAAAACACAATTTTCCAGTTTAAAATTACTTTTGTTAAGAAAATGAAGACAACTTTGCATCTTTTAAAATTGTTGTGATTAAAATGATGCATTTTGAGATTGTTGGACAATGGATTGTTGTTCTCTTCTACAGCCCCAAAGATCTGAAAATATATCTTTTCAGTCTTGAACATTTTTGCAATTGCTAGTGTTCATCCTACTTTGAGATGGGAATATTTTTGATATTTTGAAACGTTCAGGTGTCACTGAAAGATGTTTCCTGTGAAACTAGAGCACAACAATTCTCTCTCTGCTACCCCTGTATCTGCTGTTCTCATTCAGGCAACTTCATTTAGAGGAATCCAGGAGTCTATCCACACAAGCTCTCTGTCATTTGAAAGCAACAGCAAGGGATTTAAATCATGAAGATCATACAGGGTCTATAGATTCTGAACAAAGTTTCCTGGCCTCAGACCAAGGTAATTATGTTCTCYGCAGCCTTAATCTGTATGTTTCCACAGAAACACTGTCATTGTAAGGTATGACAGTCACAGGACATGAATGACCAGGGTGTATTGCTTTAAGAAACGTTTTTTTTTAAATAGAAAGAAGCCAGGACACTTCCTCATCTACTTCATCCTATATCTTCAGAGTTTGCTTATGGAACACTTCTGTTGGTGTCACTATCGGAGTTACTGAGGAGAATCACGGTTTTATATTTGAGTTGGGACTTGGACAGGTTTTCCTGCCTCTAGTGCTACCCAGAGGAAAGGGCTGCAAATGGAGAGCAGCTGTTCATCAGTTGACTGATCTGTTTTCTGTGATGCTGGTCACAGCACTATTTGAAAAATATTTTAATTATGAAAAGTAATCATAAAAAATTATTCAGGTATTTTTAATTTGTGAAATCTTAGTGAAAAATCAATTCCTGGGTGATTTCCAAGCAAGCACTGCAGGCTGCACAAATTAAAACAAAACAAAGTGTGGTCTTTGCAGCATCCCTTTAAGTGAATTCTGCTATCACTGCACCTGCCTACCACTATCATGGTAGCTTGAGAAATGCATTCTCCATCTATTAGCCTGAAAACCCTTTCAGCCAGAGAAGGGCGAGCATTCCATAAAGAAAATTTATTATATTTTAGGGTTTGCTGCAGAATTTTAGCTTATTTTGCAAAGAGAAAATGGGAATTGATTCAACAAGAATAGAAAAGCTGTTAGAGAAGAGGCCAGTCTGAAGTGTATTCCATTTTCATTAGTGCAAAGACTTTCTGTCTCCTTTAACCTGCACTCTCACCATATGTACAATGAAAAACAAAGGGTTCAATCTGTGCTAGAGCATTGGTAGAATTAGACTAATTGATTAACAGCAATTTCCCCCATCAAATAAATGGAGCCATGTGATTTCTGCAATGGACAGAAACAAAGCCTGGAGGCCAGTAAGGATACTGGTTTGGAATACAAACAGGCAGGGACCAAGGGCTGGAGTCTCAACTTAAATGCAAGTCCTGAGCAAAACATTACTATAAGCCTCCAGAGGCTTCTTATAGCTCTTTCTTAAACAGTTCCTTCTTCACAACAGTCCAAACCAAGGTTAGACAGCTGTCCCAGATCAGAGAGCTAACCTTGAGCTCAGGCAGCTGAACACCTAGGAGAGGAAAATGGTCTCCTGGCCCCGAAACTCCCTTGCCACAAAGCAAGCTACTTCTGCACTGCTTTCATTTTCATTTGGAGACTTGGTCCTGGCTCCCAGTTTTCTACTTTTCGTTCCTTTACTGAAACTCTATCCCTTCAATAATGTAGAGCCTGTGGGCCTTGATCTCTTTCCTTCCTTACCCATCCTCCCTTCAATGACCCTCAGTAATAGCTCTTTCCTTCTGAAGAGTGCTTTAAAATTTTTATGGTCTTTTGTTTTGCATTTTTCAGTGAGATCCTGCTTTATTCCCTGGATTCTCCTTTGCCACTTTCTGTAATGTATTTATATGCAGCAGAAAATATGACTATGGAAGAACTACATCAGGTATGCAAGTTATGTTGGACAAAGCACAGTGTTGGGTATTTAGATGCTAACACAGAAGTCTCTCTTAAGATAAAACAGATATACTTCAGGCATATCTTTAGGACCAAAGGATAGAGGAGAAAGAATACAAAAATGAGGAGTGTCTGGTCCAGTTTTTGGACATTGTTAAGTTGATTGTTGGAAAGACTAAGGCCTGATTTCATCCCTGCAAACCTGAGTCAGCTAAGAGTGGTCTTGGGTATTTCCTCTGAATCACTCTATGTAAATTCAAATCTTTGGCGGTGCCTTCTGGAGGTCTCTCTCTCTCCCCTGACTATAAAACCAGCCTAAGATGACTTCTCTACTCTTTTAGAGGCCTAATATTTGCCAGCAGTATTCCTCTGGATCTTTGTTTCCACACAGATATACAAACAAATTTACATGTAGGTTGTTTACTGACAAGATAGCATATGAAAGCTATTAATTTGCCACCAGAGGAGGATAGACGTGACTGTCTGCAAGAACATTTAGAATCATTGCCATAACCAACAAGACCTTCCCATAGCTAAAAATGAAATACAATTAAAGAAATTTGTGACAAAGAAATAGTAGGCCAAAGATGCAAGCCTTCCATTGCTTTTGTATAGAATCAACACCCAAACTTAAAAGATCAGGAAATTTAGAAGTGCAAGATCAGTGAAAAGAGTATAAGAACATGATGCAAAAAGAAGGAGAAGAAAAATCTAGGGTTTGTGGAAAACAATAAAGACAGTGGCAAGGAATGGAAGCTAACAGAAGATAGAAAGCCAAAAGTGTAAAGACACGTAGGGAAGGAAACCCAGAAGTTAAGATAGGTATTAAGGAGCTACCATCTGCAAGACATAGGAGGTTTAAAGTAATGGCAGTTGAACAAAAATGTTTCAGTGACTTCTCACAAGGATACTAATAGATGAATAGAGACATGTACTGGTAGGTTCTTGAAAGTAGTCCTTCAGACAAAAATCCAAACCTTCAAAAGCTGTTTTGCTGGTTATGCTTGTAAATGATCTTTTAGGTGAAGGAGGAGAATGTCTCAAGACCCAGCTTTAGCAAAATGTCAAAAAATTACTCCTTTGCTTCTGATTCTTAGGCTAGCAGAATTTCAGTATTGCTGTATTTGTGTAGAATGATTTCCAAAATATTTCTCTGAGCCTTGTGTAGTCAAGAGGGTTTACCTATGCAGGAAGAGATTTTGTAACTGTATGTTCTCTCCCGTGACGCTGTTTTCTTTTATTCTCTCAAAGCTTCCTGGTGTTTGCCTAAAGTTAATTCATCCCTTCCCACCTCATAAGCAGGAGCTTTACAAGCTTTTCCAAACGCACTTTAATTGCCTCAGTCTTAATTCCTATTTAATAGTGTTAAATTTTGCAGCAAATTAAAACCTCATTTCTGAGGTTGAACTGTATCATGTCGTGTGAGTTACATCTTGACATTACTATGTGCCCAGCTGCCCACACAATACTTCATGTCCTGAGAAGAGTTTCATGGTTGTTTTCAACACAGCAAAGCACTGATGTTAATCCTCTGCCATTTCAAAACTAGAAACTGTGAAGAGCAAAAGTGGAATATTTTCCTTAGAAGTTTTCATGAAAACAGTTGGACTGAAAAGTATTGCACGATGGTAAAGACTGAAATCCTCAGAGAGGCTGATGAAGAGACATAGCAGAGGCTATTGGAGAGCAAGTTTTCCTCATAATATCCAGTCGGTAATGTCTCGGCCTACCAGTCTCTGGCCTCCCTGCTGAGCCCACCAACAAAGATTGGAGGTAGGAAGGGAAGGGATGAGGAAAGGAACTTGTGCTCACTCTAAGCTGGAGGGCTGAGAGCCCTCATTGTTTCCAAGTATTTGGTGAAAAATTCTCGGGACAAAAAGAACCTGAAAAATGTGAAGCCTTTCAGGCATATATGGGACAATGCAACTTGTAGGTTCTCTTCTTGCTGCCTTTGTTTTTGACTACAAAGCCAGTCCAAAGGATATACAGAATGAGCAAACATACAGTAAAAATCTTTAATGAAAGGGCTCTACCTAGGGCAGAGAGCAATGTAGCTGACAAAGAGATCTCCACTGATGTCTTTTGATTGACATGTGTACTTAATTGCATGCCACATTGTGTTCATGTTATGTGCGTTCTGAGGCACACAGGAGTTCGCCACTAACAAGTGATAGCTCTGAGCATAAATAAAGTATTTCATTGATCATGGAATGACTGCGGGTGGACCTGTGGCAGATCATCTGCAAGCCGCTGCAAACATAACAGTAGTGTAATCCATTTCTTTGCCGTTCACAGTCCCTTCCAGAATGATTTTACCACTCATGCACTTTAAGAGATCAATTGGGGAAGCTGTGGGCTGTTACTGCAGGCTAAAGGCAGGCCTCCTTACCTCTTCACTCCGTTAATGTGCTGGCAGTGAACTCTTTCTCTCTCTCTTTCCCTATTGGGACAGAAAAGTGATGTAATTTCAACAGCTACACTGCTTATTCTTCTTGGAGGGCTGTCTCCTGAGAGCTTTTCTGTGAATATTGCTGTATCTTAAAGTGATTTCACAAGTAAGTGGGTGAATGTAGAATAACATGTGCTCTGACAACTGCCTCTAGAGGAAACCTGATACAGTGACACTAAGCATGGCTTGTGCTCAGATAGTCTGTGTAGCGTCCTCTCTGTGGTCCAAGGTCTACTGATACATGATCATTAAAAAAAAACCTTTTTTTTTTTTTTAAGTAGGAGAACACTACAATGAGACAGGCCATCTCACAGGGAAAAAGGGTGCCGCTTCACTAGGGACTCTCCCAACCAAACTCCTTTCTCTTTCAGAACTGAACTAGCATAGAAAACCCCCTCAGTCTTGTTTTCCACTGTGAGCTGCTCCTTTGAAGTGAACTAAGTACAGAATTTTTGGCGGTACGCTCTGAATTAATGCAGGGTGTCCAAATGCCAGTCTACTAGTTTGCATTTTCATAGACAATCCATGTCACTCTTCAGAAGGGTATTGGAAGGTGGATTTGGACCATGCTGATCAGAGTGGAAAGTCACTGATGATATAATAATGGTTCAGCAGAATGAAGTAGGCTCAATTTCATGGTAAATTTTCCAACAGAGGAAAGGTGGTGTACTGGAGTTTGTCTTCATGTAGTACAATTCCTCTTGGGGTTTCTGGGTGCTACCATAAAATGAAAGTCCTGTAAGAAACGTTGGCAATACACAAAGACTTAAAAACAGAGTCACAAAGTAAAATAATACTAATAATAAAAAAATCAAATAGCAAAACTGTAGAGGTCAATTAAGAAAACTGTTTTCAGATTGAATGGAAATCCTGACCACTGGCCATTCAACAATTTCTCTTGCTTGCAGTGCTCAGTTGTAGAGGTAGAGATTTTATGCAGCTTACTTAGGGCTTGATCCAAATCCCACTAAAGTTAGTGGAAATCTTTACACCGACTTCAGGGAGCTTTGCATCAGATGTTTAATTTCAGTCAAAACAGTACTGCTGCAGTATTTGAAAAGCCATAGATGGGATAATGAGAGAAAGAAAGAGAGAGACTGGAACTATCCTTTTACCAATTACCTAGAAAATCCAATTAACCAGTGATTTAAAGAAGTGGAAAGCAGTGGAGTTACATAATTTTATTTCCTTCAGTTAACAATAACACATTAGGTTGTTAAGATGAAAATAATTTAAGAATCTAATACACTTTTCATTATCCATGCTGTTTGCTTGTGCATGTTAACTTCAGCAGGGAAACCTGACTAGTCAGTTTTCCTTTCCTCAGCTCAAGCTTGCAGACTTGTATATTTCAAAATGCTGGAGAGATTGCTTTTTAAAAGATAAATTAGAGAGAGAGAGAGAGATATTAAATCTTGAAAACTTTTTTTTTCTTCATAATAGAATTGCAAAATCATGTTTTGTTGGCTAAACAAAAATTTAAATTCAGGACCTTAAAGGAATATGTTAGTTAMCCTGGTTCATATTTGCCTCTGATCAATCTTACTTAGCTTGAAGATTCAAGTATTCTCTCCAGCATTTCGTGTATTACTTCTGATTAAGGCCTGAAAATAGCAGGCACAACTTTGTTCCATAATTTGCACCTTGACCTCACAATTTGTGTGCTGCTATGTTCCATTGTTTATGAGATATCCAAACTTTAAAAATCATGATGTAATAAGAGGATCTATATCTTTCTGTGGGGTTACCACATGATTATGGTTGTCATATTCTCTTTACCTTTATATAACATCARTAACATTAAAATGTTACCATGCAGTGATGGTGCTGCTTAGGACTTCAAGAATTAGTGAACAATGGAGTGCATTACGGTTTCTGAGTCATTTTTAGTCTCTTCCTATTAATGTTGAGAGCATCCACAGCCCATGCACTTGTAATTTTTTTGTATCTCCAAGAAGATTATTATTGTTTGGTATCTTCCAAGTAGTGCAAAATGTTGGTATGTAGGTCTTACTCCTGGCTTTGTAACATCAAATGCTTTGGGTTTTTTTTGTTTTTGTTTTTGTTTTTGTTTTTGTTTTTGTTTTTGTTTTTTAAAGAAAACCAAAACATACTAATTGTAAATATGCAAACAGCATTAAGATATTAATTTAATATATTGCTTACTTATTTACTGCAATAGAATTCTTGAAAATCAGTTCCCTTTAATTTGCCAAGAGCAGAACAGATGGTTTGGTGKTTTTTTTGCAGTAGGCAATGACATCACCAAAAAAAGAAAAGAAAACAAAAACCATAGAAGTCTAGATGTGAAAGAGTTTCCACTGGCACCTCATATTACAGAAGAAGGTGAGCCTTGACTTCAGGGATTAACAAGGAATTTTTATTTTTATTTAAGGAATATGTAAACAGTCTATTAAAACATCAACATTGCACATACAGTAGAACAGATTCTGAAGAGATACCACAATATGGCTGGGAGACACGTAATCCATTCACAGCTTTGCTTCACTCCTCAGCCACTAGAACGATCTGGTTTATACAGCCAAAAGTCTAACCTACAGCGTGGGTKCATGTACCGTGTATGTGTATATCAGTATGGATTTTATGTACTGTATCCATGCATTTGTATTGTATAGGATATTGTGCATTTCCTCCTTAATTTACTCCTTGATTCCTATGGAGCACGATTCTCTACAGATCTTCATTACATCATGCAACACAAGGCCTAATGTACCTAAGTGGAGTATAGAGTATGACATGCATTCAAGCTGGACAACCTTTGTTTTACCAGTCAAACAATGAAACAGTGGATGCCAGCCCAGTCTAAAAGGTATGAGATGGGATAAAGGAGTACTTGCAGTCAGATCACAAGACAACCTATGAATATATTTAGAAGAAGAGTGACACCAGAAAACTGTACCATCCCCAGGAAATCCATAGTTGAAATAGAGTCTAGGACGGTTGTCCAAAAGTAAAAGAAAAGGATACAGATAAGGAAGTTAGGCAGAGATCTATGCATTCTGTAGGCTCCATGATCAGCTTTATGAAAGCCTCAGACTGAATATGACCCTTCTTATATCTGAAGATACTAAATGTTAAAGGGAAAAAGTCGTAGAGGCTGATGGAGAATGGTATGATTAAAAATGATCTGAATGAAGCTCTGAGTATCCTCAGCTCCTAGAAATGAGTCTAATATAACACACCTTCAAGGCATTATGAGAGTATAGTAGCTCTGATGGTCCAAGACATTGACAAAGATATGGTTTGTAGACAGAGGCAGCTTTTTGCAGGGATTTTGTGCCTAAAAGTTTACATTGTGATATCCATGCACATGCATGCACTAGGAATATGCACACCTGCACCCTAAAACATGCATATTAGGTAAATATGTCTTGTTTCTATTGGAAGACCTTTTTCATCCTTTCATTTCTGACATGTATAAAAACATTTGTAACCCACTTAAATGTTCTAATTAAGTTGTCAGAAAGCATAAAAGTTTCATCATGACCACAGGACACACCATGTGCACATTTGTTGCAGTAGTGTAAATTTGGAGTATTACTGCCTGGAACAAATGAAAGGTACTCGTGCAACATTAGTGTTGTGGAGACTAGGATCAGACTTACAGAATACATGTGCTACACATGCAACTTTTTTTTTGACCATCGAAGTAGAAAGGAGGGTAATTTTTTTTTTTTTTTAGTTCCATTAGCCAGCAGATTGTAGCTGCCAGTCTTGGCTCTTTGGTATTGTCTAAATCTAGTTGCAATTAAGCAAGAATGTGATTTCCAATACACTTAATAGAAGAATCATATGTCCTTTTGCTCAACCAAGTGTGTACTTGGGCAGAAGAAAGCAGAGAAGTGCCTTCAGCCCAAGGACGTGGAAAGTAACCCTTTCGAATTGACTATCAATAATTAAGGTCTTTGATGCTTTGAATCATTTAGATAATAAGATTGCTTTGAAGTAAATAAATAACAAATTAGAATTTGTGACAGTCACAGGTGTTTGGCAAGACCAGCTTGTAATCAAAAGCAAAATGAATGCATTTTACTCTGTGTAATTAGAAAAAGAAATGAAGTTTATATGTAAATTGTAAAGCACTTTACTAAGAGATAACGGGTCAGACGGCTTTTTGTAATTTAAACTTTCATTTATGGGGAGAATTTGCAAAGTATCCATTTTCAATGCAATTTCAGTGCAGCTGGTTGAACTATCTTAGTCTTCCTAAGAGAGAAATTCAAACATCACTGGTACCATGCCAATCTTGTTACAGCACAGTAAGGACAACATGTGCATTTTTAAACTTGTCTTCTCTCCCCCCCTCTGAAATGATAGCAAACAAAAATCCCTGAAGGTTAGGGGGAATTACTTGGTGCCAGTAAATAAATAGAGAAACACTGGGAGATATATAAGAAGGAAAAAACTGCTAATAACATGTTTCAAGCATTTTGTGGGACTTAAAGTTAATATTGAGGAACAGTGAGGGATTTTCACCAATCTTCCATAGTCAAGGGAAGATATTCTCACTGGCTGGCGTTGCTGAAGCACCTCATACATTTCTAATTGGAATATTACTGTCACCTTCAGAAGTCATGACTGACACAGAATGCATGAGGCAGAAACTGTTTGGAGTAGGTATGCCGAGAAGAAGATGGAGGCAAGTGTCTTAGCAGTGAAATTGGGTTTGTTGTGAAGAGACATGAGGTAGCAAATAGAAGATTAGTCCAAGGAAATATGAGACAGTGGGATAAAGAGAAGAGTGTGGAAGCACCAAGCTAAATACAGATTCAGAGACAGAAGCTGAGAGGAGGAATCAGAATAGGCATGTGGAGAATGGAAAGTCTAAGGTAGAGGAGAACAGGAGAGACAATGCATGAAGGCATGATGAAATTGTTTTTTGCAGGGTTTACTCTTCAAAATGAGGTTTGTAAATTTCAAGATACTGTGACTGAGAAGCATAGAATTAGCTGACATAACCAGGATTTGATTTTTTTTCATGTTGAACCATTGCCTATAATCACCGGTGTTGGAGATATCACATCTTCCCAGTATTGTGTTCAAATATAGTAAGATATCTTTGTAAGCCATCTGAAAGAGAAAGACAGAAGGAACAGGGTTTTCCTACTGTGTTCCTCCTATCCCATAAACAGCTAGTCAGCAGTGGCTGCAAATCAGTGATTGTGAGTATATAATCACACCCCAACTTCTCTTTGATTCACACTTCTTGTCCTATGTTGATAATGCTACCTTTGCTATTAGCAGAATTTCTTGTCCTTTGAAGAAAAAAGACCCAAATTCTCACGTAATGGAAGTATTTGTGAACAAAAGCAATATGGATTCTTTGCTTGCATGTCATTTAAAATTATTTGCTTGTTGCTAATAAAGTCCTCCCTTCAAGCATAAGATTAAGAAAACTTATCTACCTTTCCTTATTGCTGCTACAGTATGTGTGTCTTGTTTCATTCTAGAGCTGACTAATTTACTGAATTGGGTGAATGATACCGACCATGCTTTTTCTAAAGACTTTCAGGAACTTTTTACTTGAAAGGTAGTGCACTGTCAAAATGTCTTAGATGCTAACCTTCTATATCTACTCTTTTTCCCTACCTTTCACAGTAGCTGACCTTTTGGTTTTATACAACATCTGTTTTCTTGATCAATGTTACAATACATCACCTTTACGAGCAGTTATACTCCCTTTCTCTCAATAGGTTTTTGTTCGAAGTGACTTCTATAACTATTAATTACTTCCCATAGAATTCAGCCCCAGCTAGTAAACTTGCTTATTAAGAAAAAAAAAAAGTTGCATATATAGTGAGCTATAAGCTTTTGCTTAATTAACATATACATATTTCATAGGGGGAATAATTACCAGATTATTTATATTACAATAGGAAAAATGATTCAGAAAGGCCTAAGGATTCTTCTTACTAAACTCTTTTTGAATATTCATTACAGTTTTAAATCGTCTTTGTTGAAGTCTAAATTGTCATGATGWTGTACTAGCTGTGAAGTATTCTTTTTAATACCCTTGCTATTGACAAATTCTTTGACTACAGAAAATTCTTGATGTGCACCTACTGATATGTAGTAGTTACGTGATATGTAACTACTGTTATATCATTGTAGTGATCAGAGGAAATCCTAAACCCACAAGTATAGCAGTGTTAGCTGTAGTGAGCTGGCCAAATTTTAGTGGAGCTAGATGCAGGTTTTTTTATTAAAGTGTGTTTGCAGTGTCACTGCCTTGCAGCATTTCTTTTCTCTTTTTCATTGCTACCATCTGGTCTTGCTGTCAAGCAGGTTCCATGTTCCAACCTAGCAGTGATTTCATTAGTGACAGGTGAAATGATCAATAAGTACCATCTTTGTCTTTCCTCTCTTCCGCAGCTATTTAGACCTTGTTGTGGTTTAACCTGGCCGGCAGCCAAACACCACACAGCCGCTCGCTCACTCCCCCCTCCCCTCAGTGGGATGGGGGAGAGAATCGAAAAAAAAGTACAATTCGTGGATTGAGATAAAGACAGTTTAATAAAACGGAAAAGGAAGGGAAAAAAATAATGATGATAATAATAATAATGATAGAATATACAAAATGAGTGATGCACAATGCAATTGCTCACCACCCGCTGAGCGATACCCAAGCCGCGATCGCTACTTCCTGGACCACGCCTCCTATTTATATATTGAGCATGACGTCACATGGTATGGAATACCCMCTTGGCCAGTTGGGCTAGCTGTCCAGGCTATGCTCCCTCCCAGTTTCTTGTGCACCTGGCAGAGCATGGGAAGCTGAAAAGTCCTTGACTAGCAGACTACTTAGCAACAACTAAAAACATCAGTGTCTTATCAACATTCTTGTCATACTAAATCCAAAACACAGCACTAGGAAGAAAATTAACTCTATCCCAGCCAAAACCAGGACAGACCTTCACAACAGCAAGTGAAAAAAAAGATCCTCTTGTCCCAGAATTGCAGATGTTTCTCTATYGGTAGTGATTTCTAGTATAGAATTGTCGCTATTGCAGTGTATTCTGTTCATCTGTGTCCTCCTTCACTTGTTTATTCTCCTGATATACTTGGCTTAATGCCTTTTAAAGGAAAGCTCATCATTGTGTTCTGTGTTTATATTTTGCTTAGCAGAAGGGGATTCTCATCATGTCTGAAGATCTCAGCCACTATTGCRACAAAATAAATTAAAAAAAGCCATGATAGATACTTAAGCAAGTCTCATTCCATCTAAAATAGGCGAGTGGAACACAAACCTAAGCTGACTTCTTTATGATGCAGTGTCATGTGGTCTTAAATTCAGTGGTTTAGCACAGAAAACCTTCACCAAAATCTCTACACACGGGGAAATTAGGCTTACAGTTATGCCTTGAAAATCAGGCATGAGACTTCTTGAAACAGGAGGGATTTTAAAGTACATATTTATTCTTGACAATAAATGTTTCCAGATATTGTTTCTTTTACAAGTTTTTGTTCAGCAAAAGACAAGCATGTTATCAGAGAAAAATAATAGTAGCTATGACACACATGTAGAGATGAATATGTCCACAAATATCAGCTTTTGGAAACTGCATGACATTTCATTAAAAAACCCACTGAGGTAAAACTTATATACTTTACACTGTGTCAGACCCCACATTTGATGGTGCCATGCCATCAAATTCTCACTTACGTTATGCAATTATTCAAGTTGTATTTTTAAAGGAGGCAAGGGAAAAATTTAAATAGAGAATCATTATTCACACAATGATTATAGCACAATATTAGCATGATTTGGATGCCCAGGCTCCAAGGTCTAGGGGAATGAAATGCTCAAAGAGTCCAGCCTGCAAAGTGCTGCACACTCCTTTCTCCCTTTGTCTCCAGCTGTAGATGAGGACATTCATTATTTCCATGTGTCAAGCACAGAAATTGATTGCAAATTAGAGGCACATGCTTTTACTAAAGGCAGGAACTGAATTATGATTAGACTGTAACTCCAAATTACACCAGTATATGAAAATATATAAGCTGCAGGGGAACACAGCTCCAGATGAATTTGTCCTTTTTATCTCACAAGCAAAACCTTTTCTTTATCCAACACAAAACCTAGAAATAGAGAGTATTTAAAAAATCACAAAGTTGATACAACACTTCATCTCATTATTTGTCACTAAAAAATGCCTTTTAAACATTTTTATTTTATCTATTCTCATTCATCTAGGTAGGCTTATCATTTTTTTCTCATTTCTTACTAATGGGTTCTTTCTAAGTGTGGAAAAACTAAAAAACCAAACAAAAAAGAGCAAGTGTGAGAGAGAGAGGGAGAACAAACCATCATTCAGTTTCAATGCCTCACTCAATTCCAAAGCTCCATTTCTTTTATCAAGAGAAGCTGATATTTATAAACCTCTGTGTTGAAAGGTGTGGAGATTTCTTTTTTTTCCTTTTTATTTCAGCCTGTGAGTTACACATACTTTGAAAGAACTTCCAGGTTCTCTAGTTGAAAGAGGCAATCATATGCCTGAGGAGATATACAATAGGAACTGGCAATGGAGTACTTCAACTTATTTGTTGAAGAAAAAAATAGTAACTATGACACCAACTTGGAAATAAGAAAAGGCTTTCTTTAATTGGCAGAGTTCTGCATACACCTTGTTGAAAAGAAACTACAGTCTAGCACAATTCTGTTTCAGTAATAAAAAGCCCTTTCAATCTACACCCAGAGGAGCCTGGACTTCCTTCCTATTTAATACTGGGGAAAGGAATATTGTTTGAGATCCCAATCCTAATTTTAGCTTCTGTTCCAGATTTAGAATCATTGGCTGAGTGTACCAGGACTGGCCCACAGGAAACACAGATTTTCTTCTCAGTTTGGTCACAGACTTTTCTATGAGATCTTAGTCACTTCTTTATATTGCAGTCTCCTAAAAAAAATGACACCATGATACTTACCAAACTATTACATTACTTTGAGATTCTTGGAAGAATGATGTTAATAAAAGCAGGTAAGAAAATTAGGAAATATTTTAAATGAAATCAGAATTTGACACAGGAAAACACTAATTACAAAGAACCATATAACTTAGCTCTCTGATGAGAAATGTCTTCTAAAACTGCCAAATCATTTACTGATATTACAGATAGCAATATTTTGCTTTGGCGATTGCCAGTATGAAATATACATCACTTTCCATTCCATCCAAATTCTCCGTGTTTTGACTCTCTTGTTTGGACTGGAACAGGAAACGGCTTTGAAATTTTGATGTTTTCTGCAGAAATTAAATTCTATATTTTAAATTGCTAAATACTAATTCTAATTTTTACTAGGGACAATTTTTCATAGCGAAAGAGAAACCTGACAAGGCACTTGAGAATCCAGTTTCACTCTGGGCTAAAGAGAAGTCAGACTGTCAGTCCCATGCTTTGCCTATATCTGGTGTGGCCTGATAGCAGTTAGTGTATCCTTTGGTTTAGGAAGAAATTACTCTGCTGGTCTCTGTTAGCAGGTAGTGCTAACAGTGTTAGTTAGCAGTAAGTGACATTAATTTCATGTAGCATAAAGCTTATGCCTAATACCAAACAGCCAGAAATTTGTACCAACTTCTCTCCCCCAAAACATCTAACATACCTTGATTTACTTCATCATTCTTTTCAGTTAAAAAAAAAAAAAAAAAACAACAAGATTTTTTTTTTCCTTAGAATTTTGTCAAGTTTCTATAGGTAAAAAAGGTGAGTTATACTCCTGAAGCCACATTTAATATGTTTCTTCTCCTGCACAGAATGAACTGTAATATATCATTTTGGCTTCTGTCAGCTCACCTAGGCACTTCTAATTTGCTCTGAATGGATGTTTCTCAACTCCATTCCTTCACAGGCAAGCCAGGTGGCAAGTTCCTGTCTACCAACTCTCTGGAAAGATAGTATGAGCAGATGTTTCCAGCTGCAATAGTCAGAAACTTTATTTCCTTTATACCTCCAGGAATACTCTCTTCTTTTGTTTGAAGAATGTGTGTGTATGTGCAGGGATGGGTGAATTTTGTTAGTAGATGGAAGGTCACAGGTGGTTTTGCATGGAAACATAATTAAATTGCATTGATCGAATTAAATGGCTGACAAAGATACGGCCTACTCATCCCACCCTGAATGGGACAGATAAAATGCAGCTCCATACTCCGGCAGCAACTATTTTATACTTTTGAGAAGGGAAATTAATCTGGAGTGAACTCACTTGATGATCCCTGACTCTGAATCCTTCATGAAAATTATTCCTCCATCAGCTTGGGATGAGAAAGCAAATCATTCACAATTAGCAGGCTTGCTTTTTTTTTTTTTTAATTAACATTTATGCCAGTCACAGAGTTGCTGATGCCAGAGGGGACCCCATTCTCATACTAGATAGAATTGACTGACTCATACATGCTTGGGAAGATCATGCTGATCAAAAACAATTAAGGAGGAAGGAGCRTTATTAAAGCTGAAAAGAGCTATCTAATTGCTAATACTGAGTAGCATAAGCTTTACCACAGTATGAGGGAACACACTGTAGTTGTTGCTTCATTTGTGTTCCATCTCTGACCTCAATTTACACAAAGCAAAAACCTAAATAATCTGGGGATCAGGACTTTGGTGTCTGTTGCTGATGTTTGCAGAGAAGTCGCTTTGCCATTTACATCTCAGATTATAGATCATTAAAATGGAATCGGTAATAAATACCAGTAAAGGTCTAATGCAGCAAGGTTTTTGAACATCCACAACTCTGCATGATTTCAAAGTACTGGCTCATTCACAGGAAGTACTCAGAGCTCAGTTTAAGGAGGCATCAAACTCTTATAGATAGATCATTTTACTCAATTGGACCRGTAAAGTAAAATCAGATCTTTGTAGGACCGGGACTTGTTTCATTAACTGATATCCAATGAGAACCTCAAACAGAAGTCAGTATAAAAATTCTCTTAAGAGCTTTATTCCTGTAACATGGGCCAGTATAAAAATTTTCCTCAAAAATCACAGAACTGTGCTGTAACTACTCAAGTATCTTCAGTCAGCCAACCTGGTTTGGAAACCCCATAAGAAGACATACATTATGAGATATTGGGTTGTTCCACTTCCAGGTGGAAAAAATGAAAGCAGCTTTTGTTAAGAGTTTCATTCCTTGGTTCCTGCTTGTGGTAAAATTCAGAAGTAGAACATCACATTTTAGCACAAAGGGCTTAGAGTTAAGTTTTCTTTCAATATTTGGAAAAGTTTGAGTCTTTTTATGTTCTTTGACATTTCCTTGGGAGAGGTYAAAATGAAGGAAAGAAAAAGAGGTAGATTACAAGCAAGAGATTCACAGAACTATACAACTATTTAAAGCCTTAATCTGCAGGGCCATGAATTCTGCAGCAGGATTATTTCAGCTATATTCTCCTAATTTTGCCTCAGTGAAGGAAATTTATAAATAGATAGGACACCACAAAATAGATTGTGTGTTCTCTGTTATTGTGTTTGGCTTAAGCGCATGGGTCAAAAGCTGTGTCCTTAGTTTCTTTCAACTATTCATGTGCGTGATCAGTGCTTGTCCTGAAATGATGAGTAGTTATTAAAACCTAACTAGAGAGTTGTTTTTTGGCATTCTTACTTCAAAAAGTAAGTTTTGCACAAAGATAACATGGAATCCTGGTGTGGAGTTTTTTCATCATAAAGAGAGAATATTACAATTACTTCTGTGAAAGATATTGTTAGGGGATGAGCCAGTTAAAAAAAGCTTGGATTTTGTTTGTTTGTTTGTTTGTTTGTTTTTAAATAATGGCAGATTTGGTTAAAAACGAAGTGTTAGTTATTGGAGTTCTTCTTCCTTGGGTACATACATATGTAAGGGTTTGTGGGCATACTAGCTTTTTCTAGGATATTCTTAGAAATGTTTGTTATGTGACCTCATATAACATTTTATTGGTATGCTATTGCAGCCATTCAGAATCTCCTGGCAAACACTTACTTAAGAGCAGAAGGTTTCCATGTTTTAGTGGAAGACAATATAACAACATTTCCCCTCCTGTAGCTGGAATAATTTCTCCCCTTTTCCCAAGAGAAGAAGCACACCCTTCAGAACACTCTTCCACTTGACATAGCCACAAACACTGAAAATTATCTCATGATATGCCACACAGAGCAAGTCAGTTTATTAAAAAGCTCATGGGGTGAAAGCGACTTGCATTAGATGTGCTCTCCAAGAATATATCTACACAGACAGTTTATTCATATTCTGAGATAACGTTAGCAGCCAAGAAATCTTGCTTTCACATGTGTTTTCATATCTACTTAAATCAAAGCAAAACACATTTAGGCAGTATAAAAGCTGGCCTGGGTGAGAGCTCACATCATGAAACTGAACTTGCTTCTTAAGATACGTGAATGCAAAGTGAGAGGACCAAGGCTTCACCCTTTGGCAGGGCCTCAAGGAACTGCCCCTCTTGGCTGCTCTCGGCTGTGTGAGCATCCCCAGTACGACCCAGCGCAAAGCCAAAATGGCAGAGCTGGACATGGCTTAATCTCACCTGCTTGCCAGTGTAATAGACAGGAAGTGCTCATCAAGCCATTTACAGCCGAGAGACAGAGTTCAGCAGATGCTCCAGCCACCTCTTCAGTTATTCRATACTGGCTTCTAGTTGAGACCCAATAGCAAGGCATTAATGCTTAGTTGATGATGCTAGTGTTAAAGTTAATCAATGCTTTGTTATCCCTGCTGAGGTGAGTGTCTGAGGGGATAGTCCTCACTGAGAACTCATCTGCCCTGCTCCAGGGCAACCACAGATGAAGGATGATGGATGAGGAATACTTACATAGACAGATACTGATTTCAGCTCTGTCATTGCAAGCACCAGTCTCAGCTGCAGGGGAGCAGACACCAGCAACCAAAGCTCCTCAGTGTAGTAACCATAGTACTTGTTTAAGGTTCATATGTGATACTAGTTTCTACTGAGGTAATCAATCAGTCACTGTCTAATAAGAGCCTGCCTGACCCTCAGACTACCTCCATGTCACAGGATTTCAGTACTGAACATTCAGCCACATATGTGAGTGGTTGCAGTGTGCAGAGTTCTCAGAAAGTCTTTATCGTAGTGACAAGTCATGCAGGAGTCTTCCAACAAAGCCAGGGGCACAGGCATGGAGATGGCTATTTTCTATACCGACAAATTTCTCCAGGGTAGAAAGATAATTTCAGTTTTCAATCCCTTTCTTTTTGCAGAAAGTCCCAAATGCATGTCAAATAGCATAGCAACCATCTTGCACAGTGCACTGCAGTCCATCAGAAGCTAAGCTGAGACTAACACCTGATCTAGATCTACAAGCTGGAACTCCACAGAGGCCTTCAAACCACAAGACAGAGGCTTTACCTTTGAAGCTGCCCACCTTCCCTGCTATTGTGCTGCTCATTTTGCTTGGAATTTTCTTCAAAGTTAAAACAACTAGGGGATTGTGATATGTGATAATGCAGGAGAGAGAGACAGATGTTTCTGTGAATGCTGAGAATGCAGAACTGACCTGAAAATTCCAGATGCTGCTAATAATATGCCTTAGCATTGTGGGGTTTCCTCCACAGATTCCACAGCAGACCATCTGAAACTTTGTAGGGATCATTTGCAGAAGGGGTGTGGGGGGGAAGCTCTCAAATACACAGCACAATCAACTCAAACCTCTTTTCCAGTCTGAACTACTATTCAATTCAGCTATATTCACATCCACTTCCTGATGATGATTAGAAACATTCATCAATTGGATATTTGCTCACTCTGATGTATGGAAAGTAACATTAATTCCATATTCAGCAATAAACATGAGTATTTATTATTTGCCATTTTATTACTTTAATCATCTAATAGAGAGATAGGAACAAAACCATGTAACTTAGGTGTACAGTTGCACACTGTGTATAAAGTATAGGGAATGCTGAAAGGTAATTGATCATAAACACGTTGAGACCAAAACTTTTTTGACAGTGATACAGTGAATTGTACCATATACCATTTTATTAAATATGTTCACACAGCCGAAATGAAAATCAGAGCTGCTGACTATATGGATCACGTTCTTTTGCGTCCACACTGGCACTGAACTGCAAATAAGTGAAACAACTGGCAATACTGAAATGAAGCCATTCAATGAAGGTAGTCTAGTGTGCTTTGTTTTATTGAGGTTCCTTTTAGTTGCTTACACATATCCTTCTAGGGGTATTTCAGGCATTCAAAGGGCACATGTAGCCTTCTAGGGGCACTCAAGGTACCTGCAACATTCATATAGCCAATATAACATGGCACGTATGACAGAGCAACATGCGCCTTTCCAGAACAACAGATGAAGACCAAGGAGGAACCTCCTGATAGCTAATGACTCTAGGACTGAACCGAGACTTGGGATAAATTGAGTTCTTTCTCTGCTGCAGTGCTGAAAATGTTTGCATTTCACTCTTGACCAGCAGTACAAAGTTGAATCAGTTGGAACTCCTTCTGGATCACAGCTTACTGTCTGATGTGTTTCTAAACATCATAAAGTGCTGTACCCCAGAATTTAGAGCTCTATTGTACTATTTACTGTACAGACAGAAAGGACGTCTCAGCCCAGGACATCAGGCAAGTTCACGATGACAAGGCATAACTGACATCCAGCTGGAAAGTCTGTGTGTGGGTTCGGGCTCAGATCTGAGGTTCCATGGCCAGGAACAGTCATGGCTGTGATGGGAGCTGTAGCTCGGTCAGGGGCCAAGTGCAAGAGTTTCTGCCTGAAATCAGCTCCATGGGTCAGCCCTTCCTAAAGCCTCCCCGCAGAGCTGCCTGGGAGCCTCTCCCCATGTCACCAGAAGGAAGAGGGACAGCCCCAACTGCACTGTGTCTAAGTTGGCTCTGAGCTCAGGCAGGCAAACCCCCAGGATGGGAGAGGATGTGCTCAGGGTCCTTACAGCACAGTTGCTCATGTACAAACAGGCTATGTTGTGAAAGATTCAGCACCTCAGCTAGACCATTTTATCTATCTGCTTCCAGACCACTGCAAATGTGAGGTAAATTACCTTGCAATTGCAGAAGTGTAGGGGTGTGTAAGGAATCAATTAGGAAGAGTCAGCTTGGAAAATGTAATTTGTTAAGACATGGTAACTTGGTTATTTGTAATTGTTGGTATCTTTCCTAAAGATTTTTGACTTTCAGAGGGTTAACCATCTTCTAGTGTCTCATTGTCTTCTAATRAGGAAGACAGGGAGAAGGGGGTAGCATTTAACTTTCCAGATTTATTGCCTAATTTTCTGCATGTTTTGTAATGCTCAGATTCAACTCAATTCCTCAAGACAATGAAATGTCAACAGATTGATTTTTTTTTCATGAAAATCTACTATTGGAAATGACCTCTGTAGAAGTACATCTTTCTTGGAAAACAATTCAAAATTAGCTGGGTATATTTTACATTTTTCCAGTTTTTCATGCATTGACTATTACAACTTCAGGGTACAGACTGGAAAAAAATCAGCCTAGTGGTCTGATCCCATGTGAAAGAATATTTCATCTAAAACTGGGGAAAAAAACAGGGGAAGACAAACTAAATAATCAAACTAAGTTTTTGTAGTCTTGGAAAAAAGTGATGAAATTAATTGATGAAATGATTTCTCAAAAATGTGACTCAAACCGGTATTGAATGACTGTCTTTCAGAATCAGAACTTTTATTTTCACCTTTATCCAAACTAAATGTCACAAACTTTCCAAGTCCATTGTTATGCTGAGCTCTCTATAATAATGGTGTGGTTTAGTCTGTGACACATGTTGGCCTTTGTAAGTTGTTTGTTGTTTAGGGTTTTTTCCTTTGATTAATTTTAGTAATTATTTTGATAAGTGCTATGAATTAGTAGGTACTACGATCCCAGAAGTCAGAAGTTTCTGATTTTTACCCTATTTCTGTCACTGACTTGTTTTGAGACTGAAGTTCTCAGTGTTTCAATGCCTTCCATTTCACTCCTCTAAAATAGGACTGAATTATTTTAAATCTATAGTGATGAAATAATGAATGCTTACACAGAGATTTGAGAGTATAAAGTGCTCTATAAATACCAAGTACTATTATTACCAGTCTATAATGGAAGAATGCAGTCCTGGAAGGAAACCAACATTGAATTCAAAACTGAGGGATTAAAACTAATGATTTCAGTGAAAAGAGCAAATTTAGCCAGAGACGTGTGTGTTGCATAAACACATTTTTACAGACCTCAGACCAATATAAAATGTTTCCGTGTCACACAAATTCCAGCAAAAGTATAAATATTTTATGCTTTAAAAATAAGCAACAAAAAGGTCTCAAAGTGTTTGCAGGTCACAAATACACTGTGATACTAACCTAGTCCCTGGAAAACGATATGGGATTCTAAACAAAGCTTCTATTTAATTTTATTGGGTGGAAAAAATTCAGAACATAAACCTCTAGCTCTAAGGAAAGGAAGGAAATGATGTTTGTATTTGGATGTCTAGTTAAAGCTTTGCACAAGATGTCTTGGGTATTTACCAAGACAGGGCTTGCTGCACTGTAATCCTGCAGTTAACATTGCCCAATACAGCATACACTTACAGGTGCATGCACAATGGAATAACAGCTCCCTCCCCACCATATTCTATGTCACAGGTACAGGATATGTGTATCCTGGTACAGTATGGTAGTTCATACTTGACCTGTGGTATCTGTGATGCTTAACAACACTGTGATCATGGCCAAGCATTCAGGAGATCAAAGTCTGATTTGCTGTTTGACTTTAAGCATATTTTTCTCTTTCTCTGTGTCTCTTTCTTCATCGGATCCTTCTTCTTTTTCCTTGGACAAGCACTACTGTGGAGCAGGTAATGTCATTATTTTATGTACTTGTACTTTTCCATACAGAAGGGCCCCAATTTCAGTCTATTGTGACCTCCACAATAGTTGTAAGGCCAGAAAAATATTTTGTTTCAATTATATTTTATTATTATATCTTTATTTTTATTGAGGTTGACTTGAGACAGAGAAAGAGCTTAAGAGCTTAAATCCAATAGGGTTGCTGATATTTAAGCAACAAAGTCTAGAGCTGCTATCCCATTTCTCCACTCATCTGCCATCGAAGTCAGGAAGCATAAACTCATGAAGCACTATCTGAAAGCCTTATAAACCTGGAATTCTATTGCTGTAGATGTCCAAAACTGCCTAAGCAGCTCTGAACAGGGCAGCCCTGTATTTATTATTTTCAGGACATAGTGTTGGGGCAAGGGGTTGCTTCCATTGTTATTAGGATCCTGTGCAAATTAAGTTTTTCTAATGATGCCTGTAATTTTGAATTCCCTGCTAGAACACTCAGTAAAAAACAGGCAGAAGTCTTGGACTTACAGCAGTGCATTGAACAAATGAAGTATCCTGACTCTAGGAGCAGGGAGTGTGTTGGGTATGGGATTTCTGGGGCAGCAGGAAGCTGGCTTTTTTCGGAAGCAGGGAGGGGTAAAATATATGAGTATAGGCATGCAGTAGTGCTCCTCCTAGCTTTTTGCCATAACACATTATTACRTTTAATTTTATTTAGCTGTGGGAAGAAAATCCAGTTCTAGGGTGTCAGAGGTTGTAATCTGGAGAATTCTCAGCTCAGGAATAAGTGTGAAAGTTCTAGGTCAGAAAGAGAGGAAAGCTCGGGAGGGGGTTGTGGAGTACCTTGGCTGGAAGTTTGACAGTGGGCAAATGACTCAGACTGATGGCATTCTGTGAATAGCACTCATGGTAGGAGGGTTTAGTGGGTTAATATACCTGCACCTTTTCTTCTCTTGCTCATCACTTACTTGGACGTTCTTTGGGGAGTGGATATGTGAACATGAGTTTTCTATAGGCTTAACATCTTTCAGGATAGATCTGAACCCAGTCCGTCAATTCCTGGGCTGAGAGGGAAAGCCTTTTCCTATGAAAGAATTATTGTAGGAACCTCCTGCTATTGAGGAAGGTTAGGATTTATATCTCACAATCCTTAAAACCTTTTAGAGAAGCAGGATTTCACATACATTTGAGTATTTCCTGCTGGCTAACCTGGGATTGTTTCCATGATGTCCTCATTTGACTGGATTTTATCATGATGTACTTGTACACAGCCTAAGTGAGCAATAAGATTTTAAGATTCCACTTCTGAGGTCCAGAAAATGATCACATTGAGGCAGGGTCTTGACAGTTTCAGGGGCTGAATGCACATCTCCAAAATCCTGTTGCAGCCTTACACACCAGACATCTTCCCTCTCATAGACACTTTTGCAGTATAAACAGTAATAACATGAGAGAAAAAAATATTTTTAACAACTGTTATGTGTTACTAATGCACATTATAAGCAATGTAGATAAAGGTATTATTTTAAAAAAAACAATGCATGCTTTTTAATCTTACAGAGTACTGTTATACTATAGAGAGCAGAAATAGTAATCTAAATTAGAACTGGTTGGAAATTTCCGGCAAGAACAGAAATGTTTTAACTTCACATTGAATAATTAAGTATCTTCTGAAACAAAGGCTTGAAACAGCACTCTCCATAGTTCCTGGTACTTTAATCACTAGGATATATAGGCAATTTTGCACCCTTCTTTTCTTATACTCTTGGGCTCAATTAGTTAATATTTATACAAAACGGAACACCTCTAGCAGAGTGGATTGAAAAAAACTGTTTCATAATAACAAATGTGTGAAGGTAATGTATTCAGCTTGTTTGTGTGGAAATGAGGATGAAATTCTTGTTCAACACCAGGCATAAGAGAGCTAGAATTTGCGCTAAACTAAGTGGTATAATCACTACTAGCAATTCTGCAGCATGGCTCTCTCAGTTAAGACTTTTTTTTCCATGAAACCCAGGCTGTAATTAATGGTACAGTAAATCCAGATTTTAACCTTCCAGATTAAAGTGAAACTGCATAAAGTGTCATCTGACCTCCTATAGCCGTTGCAAAATCAGCATAAAATCCCTTGATCCTGGCTGATTTGAAAGAATGCAGCTGTGTGCCTACACCTGCTCCAGGCATATCACATTTTTTTCAAGTAAGTGATGCAGCAAAACACAGATCCAGTATTTAGTGATAACTGATATACAAGCTATCATGAAATTCTGAAATCTCAGAAATGCCCATGGGATGGTAAAAGGACTAGCCATCCATCCTCAGAATGTACTGAAATGTTGAGACCCTCAGGAAAACAGAAGATTGCCCTTACATTGCTGATTATCCTTACAGTATCAGCAGGATAACTGACAATTTATACTGTACTCTTCCAACAATATAGTCCTCTCTATCCCCTGTGCTAAAGCACTAATTGTATAGGATTCTTTTTGATAGAGATTGGTTGAAAATTGGTTTGTTACTTACATTGTACCAACAGTGTTGGTGAGCATGTTGCCATCAATAATGTCTTTTTCTGAAGGTTGTCTCAAGGTTTCACATACATCTTATTCCAACCAGTTTTGTCAATGAGTGCTGGACACAAAATGAAATGTCTAGATTCTTGAAAATATTATCTCAGCAAAATGTACTTCTTGGCAAAGATAATTTGGGCATCATCAATGGACGTATAACAGACAGCAGAGATGTTTCTACACATTATGGTATGGGGTGCCTTTGAATGTATAATAGAAAAGAAGAGAGAAAAGTTAAGGAAGTCTATAATGCCTGGAAGTAATTTATTTCATCTGTCACTTGACTTCCCAAAATGTATCTTAAATATCCTTAAATGTATTTTAAAACTAACAAAATGCAGAGATTTTTGCTGCTACAGATTCAAACAGGCAAAATCCAGTACACCGATTTATCCATGTCAGGCAAAATTAAGTTTTTAGTTAATAAGAGGGACATTTTCAAACCTCATCCTGAATCGTCACTTTTGTCAGATCTGTAGAGACCATAAGGAAAAGCTCCACATTGAAGAAAGACCTTTGCACACAGTCCCACTCTGTGTTTCTTCCAGGAAGTGAGAAAGCTTAAAAGAACTGTTGAATCAAGCTCAGTGTCATGATGAGTGTGCTGGTTTTGGCTGGGATAGAGTTAATTTTCTTCATAGTAGCTGGTATGGGGCTATGTTTTGGATTTGTGCTAGAAACAGTGTTGGTAACACAGGGATGTTTTCGTTATTGCTGAGCAGTGCTTACACAGAGTCAAGGCCTTTTCTGCTTCTCACCCCACCCCACCAGCGAGCAGGCTGGGGGTGCACAAGAAGCTGGGAGGGGACACGGCTGGGACAGCTGACCCCAACTGGCCAATGGGGTATTCCATACCATATGATGTCATGCTCAACATATAAAGCTGGGGGAAGAAGAAGGAAGGGGGGGACGTTCGGAGTGATGGCGTTTGTCTTCCCAAGTAACTGTTACACATGATGGAGCCCTGCTTTCCTGGAGATGGCTGAACACCTGCCTGCCGATGGGAAGTAGTGAATGAATTCCTTATTTTGCTTTGCTTGAGTGCGCAGTTTTTGCTTTAACTATTAAACTGTCTTTATCTCAACCTACGAGTTTTCTCATTTTTACCCTTCCGATTCTCTCCCCCATCCCACTGTGGGGGAGTGAGCGAGCGGCTGTGTGGTGCTTAGTTGCTGGCTGGGATTAAACCATGACAATGAGGAAAGAAAAAATGATTAAAGATCAAAAAGAATTAAATATGTTCCTTATTAAGAAACCCAAGGACTAGCTATTGCTGCTGTTGAATCTAGTGTTCCTGACAGCGGCAGCTACAGTACCACCTAAAGAAACAGAATTGCTCTTCTTGTGCAGCTAAATAATTCGAAAGAAAGAAAATGAGTACTTCCACTAATCTTCTGCCTCAGAAATACTTCCAAAATATTATATATGATGCCAGTAATCTCCTCAACCAGCAGGAATTCAAAGGCTGAATATCTGTAACCTTTAACTTCGAATCTTTTAATTATGCTTTTACCTCTAGCTATTTATCAGATCTATACATTCCCTGATACAGACTAACACTCCTGGAGGTTTGCAGGGCCACTTTGAGAAAAGTACATTTTGTGACTGTTAGAGAGGTCTGTCTGTCTTGGTTTATTTCACAAGCCTATCCCACAGCAAATGTTCTTGTTGGCTTAGTAATTTTAACAACAAGAAAAGAGGCACCTCCAAGCTTTAGACAGGATGAATCATATTGTGCCTTCTGTACAAAAAGCCCCAAAACTTTGCAACACTAAAGAAATGCTGAGGCCAGAAAGTTGCTGACACTTCTCTCAAGCATGTTGAGTTTCAAGCCTTGCATCAGACCAAGGATTGTTTCCTGACTATCCTCCTGATGGAATAGTAAAAAAAAAAAATTTGAGACCAGATGCAACACCATCTAGCTCAGAATGTGTATCTTCCTCTGTGCAAGGATGTCTTGATACAGACTACAGCGTATAGAGGGTTAATGGCATATAATTTACTGTGTGTAACTCTCCAACTCTAATCCTTCATTCATGACAGCATGGCTCACAGGAGTAGCCCTTCTTTTGGTTCCTAACACTCCCTGGTAGCTCTCCACAGCTGTGTGTGTGAAGTGGAAAAGCAGTACTTTTCTGCTTTTCTACTATTCTCCCTCCCTCCTCTCTTCCCAGAATCAGAATTGTACTCCTGATTGCATCTTTGCTCTGCCTGAAACTGCCCCATCAGTGGCAATGCTCATCCGTGCCATTGCTCCTCTCATCCTTCTGTCCCTACTCACGTATTTCTTCCATCTGTGAATGTATGAATGTGAGAGGGTGTTTCCTTGCTAYATCCATCCCTGCTGTCCTACACCTATGATCCTCCAGTTCCTCCTCTATCTATGAAATGACAGAAGGGAAGAAATGGAGGAGGTCATTGAGGAGCAGCTGCTTTGCCCCACCKTCCCACATGTCAGGGAAAGAGGTACTCACATTAACTCTGCGGATGCATTTTTGTTCCAAATTCCTGGTCTCCAATTTTTCCATCTTCCATGGTGCTGCATGGATTATCGCCATAATCAAGGCCTCTGTGCAGTTCTCTTGCCCTCCTTCTGCATCCAAACACATGCTTGGGTTTGGATAATCCCTGCCCTATTTTCATTTCCACCATTGATTCCTACTGTTTGGAAGCTCACTTCAGCTACCTGGAACATGGCATGACTGAGCTGCATAAGAAATAGCAATGGAAGTGAGTAGGAGGAGATGAAGGTCAGGAGTACATCCTCATACCTTGCTCTGCCACCCACTCCCTCTGCCAATGCCTTATGTGCACCTGACCTGCTCAAGCTGTCCCACCTGAACTCCTGGTCTGCTTCCCAGCTCCTTGCTCACAGGCTATGCTTAGCAGGGCCATAGAGAAGCATTAGGGAAGTTGAAGCTTGACAGACCTTGTAAGTGGTAATGCCATGAAGTCAAAAACCCCACAAGCTAAGGTTGACAGAGACTAGCTTTTTACTAAATCCTGTGGAGAATGCACATGCAGCTATGAAACTTGCTGTGTGGGCCCCGAGCCTGAGCTGCCTTACAGGAAGGTTTGCAGCAGAGGGTAGGACGTGGTGGGACGATGCCTGGCAGGCGCAGACCACCGGCGTGCAGCAGGCTGAACCTGATGTTGGGAAGCAGGGCTGTGCTCAGGAGCGCTGGCCTGAACCTTCAGAGCTCCTGGTGGCAGGCAGAGCCCCGCAGGCCCATCTTCTCTGCACAGGGCTGCACAGGGCCCCCCAGAGATGGTTTCCACAGCCACGGGGCACTGACTGGGTCTAGTGCCTGGGGCACATGGGTGCTTCAGCCCTGGGGATGGAGGAGGGATGCTGGAGGCCCTGGTCACATGGATAGCTGCTGCGGTGGGGAAGGCTGGAAGCTGGTGACTCCTGAAGAGGCTGGTTGTACTGGAACAAAAATTGCCCAGAAATGTTGTAGACTTTCTGACCTTGGAGATGTTCAAGATTTGACTGGACAAGGCCTTGACTTATTAGATCTTTTTTGAGCAGGGATTTGGACTAGACGTCCAGAGGCCTCTTCCAACCTAAATTATTCTGTGTTTCTATGCAGAAAGATATAATAATTTTCTAAGCCATTCCACACTGGTGGTGAAAGGTATCTTGGGAACTTTCTGTATGAAGGGGGTAATACAAATTTAATGGATTATTATTATTATTGTTATTATTATTATTATTATTACCAGTATTAATCTTGTATGAGAGGAAACCTCTGGTAAATACATAGACAGAAGAACAGGGAGTCTGTTTACCATGCAGAAACCTCATGCAAATGCAAACCTGTGTGCAGAAGCATAAAGAAAAAATATTATTGAAAAAATAACAATCTGACAGTAACATGCTGCTGCCAAACTGCCATCTCTCTCCATGAATTAATCTTTCATTTCATCTTTGGATTTACCATAGCTGTTGTGTTGGGAATACACTTACGATTGAATTGAGATCCTTTTACTCTCATTCCTCATGCTACAACATAATAAACACTTTTATTGCCCAAGTTGCCTCAGTGTGTATATTATTAGGAATCACAGAATTTGTCTTATAGCTGACTGCAGGAAATCAATAAGAAGAAACATCTTTTAAAAGTACAGGGGCCTGGAGGATTTTCACACAACCAACCAATGAATATATTAAGTGCTGTCACAATAAATAAATAAATAAAATCCACAAATATCTGCCAGTCTCTGGTGCCTGAGAAATGAAAATTACTGCATTTTTACTTTTATGTTCTCTCCAAATATTGTCCTAGAATAACTTGACTCTTACTGCATTAGGAAAGCTTTGATTAGCTACTGATACTGACTGATAGGAAGATCTGTTTGAATCAAACAGAAATAGGAGTTTGGAAATACTCTGGAAAACAGCATGGTTTTAATGTCAAGAAGAAACTTCCTCTAGCCCCGCTTTTGAAAGAATCTAAAGCATTGTCCTAGGATTTTACCCATTAATTATGGGGTATTTTGAAAAGCAGAGTCAGATCTCTGTACTCTTCAAGTTCCTCTAGAAGGTGTTAAAAATTTTACTCCATGAGTGGGACACTGTGGCAGCTGGAATTCTTGATTTTCTTCAACATTAAGTTTATTAGTATCTTCATTTTTCCCAAAATTATATTCGACTGCCAAGAAATTGCAGTATCTTCCCTTATCCTACTTATCATGCTTATTCAATGCATAAYGGTTCTTTCAATTTACTACCCAAAATGACTACTCCTTTCCTCCTTTCCCCTCCCCCCTGCTCCTCAGAATTCTTTTTGGCGTGTTTGTACAGTTTGGAAATGAAATTCTGGCTTTTGTTTTTATTTTGTGTTACACATTTAGTACTCTGAATGAAATCATCATTTTAAAGAATCATGAAAATCAAAATGTTTTCTTTAGAAAATGTCAGAATGCTGGAAGCACCTGGAAGTCAGGTGCTTACAAATGATGAGAAAGAAGTACTTGTACATCTCCTAAAAAATTGTCGGTTTGTGTCTTTGAAAGTAAGGAAGAGAGAGAAGAGAGACACTACTTGATTTGGTCTCTGGCTTGTGAATTAAATCTGACTGGCTGAGATTTACAGTAAAATTTAATCATGGAGGGTAGTTGTGTTGTAGATTCAGTAGGTGAAATTATGTCTAGGATGAAATTAAGCCTAGAGCTGGCATTATTCTTTATAAGAATAATGCCAGAAGCTGTAAAATGTTACTGTCCCTGGACCATATATATGCTGTCCCAGCACTGTTTCCTTGACAGATCTGTCTGCCCCTGCAGAAGCATGGTGCTGCAGTGCCAGAGATGATGCTGTGAATGAACCTTAACCAGCTGCAGTATTGTTTAGCTTAATGATAATAGGTCTGTGTTAACCCAGCACATTGGGACTGAAGGCAGGGTAAGGAGTGCTTCCACCAGCTGCTTATTTGAAATATCTTGAGAGAGGCAGGGTTAGACTGGCATAGGGAAAACAAGTGTTGGGCAGCTTTCTCCTCCATTGGCTGTGGATTGGAAGTCTGTTTACACCCAAAACAGTGCTATTATGTTTGCATCTTTTTTGTGAGTTTATCACAGTTTTTATTTGTAATCAGGTAATGTTCCTCAATGAGTGATTTATCTCAGCAACTTGCCAATGGGTTGCTTATAAAAGGCAGGACCTTTGTTTTTCTATATTTGCTGCTCTGCTCAAGTATCTGTTCAGTTCTGTCACACGGTTTATTTCTGTTTCCTTTTTTAAAATCTGAGTTTTCTGAGAAATCTTTCTGTCACTCTTCAAAGTGAATTTCTCATTATCTTAGAACAAAAATACCCTATTAAATGAATTTCTGCTTGGGTGTGGACCCCAAGATTAAGCATTTTGCTTATTCAGCTTCAAAAATCTCCCTTAAAATCTAGCCCTTAAGTGTGGATTATTTTCCTGTGAACACACTTAATTATCATCATATTTTCATTTGGCTATTTGATTGGAAGAGCTCAATGGCAAATGCAAACTCATGCATACCCACAGCATAGATAATAACAATTCATAGACAGCTCAAAAGTCTATTAATTTCACACACATATTGTCTCTCTTACCAAATTTCCCCTTAGGAAAAAAAAAATACACAGCACTTCCCCACATTGAAATAAAACTCTTCCTAACTGAAACCATTTGCAAAGGGAGACTAATGCTAACATCTATAAAGGCTTTGATGTAAAATAAATATTGGTCTGAAAGGCACCTTATTTAGATAGGTTGGAGGCTGGGGAGAGAAAAAATAGAAGAAAGAATTAGAGCATAAGTGAACAGCAAGCAGCAACAGAAAGGCTGTTTAAATGCATGGTACAGCACCTTTTCTTCCACTGTCTCTTCTGTAATGTGAATGGTTTGTCTTGTGTGCCTTGGGAACATTCTACTCTTTCCCTGCTGTTAATTACTGCATTAATACACTCAAAATATTTAGAGGGGAGGATGGGGAAGCTGCTTGAAATTATTTCCAAGCAGGTCTTTCAATTCAGATGCTCCATCCTCTTTCCAAGCTCCACCTCTCCTGTTCACTCTTTCTAACTCTCCTCAGTGTGTGTCTTTGCTGAGCATGCAGAAGGAAGAGAAGCTGTGGATTTATAGCACACTTAATTCTCAAGCAAGTAGGGRTCGATATTCAGGACACAAGGCCTGCCCTACCCTGATAACTGTAGACCTCCAATCTATCACTGGACACCTCAGGGAAACTCACGAATCACAAATCACTTGGTTATCCCCTCCTGGATTCTTCCCCATTCCTTTTTTAAGCTTAGCTGAGTGCACTATGTGACTCTTCCTTTGCTGTTCTACTTCTTAGGTCCTAATGAGAAATGAGGAGAAACTAAGGACAAAGGAGACTGTTTCTTCCTTCAGTGAGTCTGGTAACACTTCAGTACGCTTCGAGAGGTCTCAATGGTTGGTTTGCTACTTCTCTGTACCTCTTTGCAGGAGGCCAACATTTTCAGCCATGACTGGGGTAGAACTGGTTAGTATGCCCTAACAATCCAGGAAGTGGATTAATGTGTCCTAACTGTCTTTTGGTCCCAATGGCAAATTTCCAGTGTGGTCCAACAGCCATTACTGGCACTCGAGGCTGTGGCTGCACACCGAAGGGCAATACTGGGAGACAGAAACAAAGCTTCCTACTCCAGGTGGAGTGGGGGTGCAAAGGAACTTCCAAAGGAGGGAATGGGTCCACAATGAATGCTAAAAAAAGTGTTTGAAAAGAGCTTGTTCATCAAGTCCCTGGTTTTGGCCTTGGGCTAAACCTCAAAACGCTCATGGAGCTGCACTGAGCAGCAGCTAATTAAGTTAAAGGGAGCCAGAAGCCAAGTGTGATAACAAGGCAGGTAGAGGCAGTAGCATTGCCAGCTGGGGCCCAGACCCACAATACACCAGCAGGCAAGGTGGGAACACCCACCTGATGATGGAAGCCAGTGTTACAAACTGTATGGTGAAGCCCCAGCAAGTCCATAGTGAAGAGGCAGGTTGGAAGTCAAGCCAGGTTAGGGTTTCTGCCAGCACCTTTCCAGCTCCACTTCACCTGAAGCTCTAGATTTGTCTTGCTCCTAGCTCTAAACCTAACTCTAAACCTAACCTGAGTGATTTCCTAGCAAAGCAAGGAGAATTTTGTGCTACCTACACATCTAGCAGCCCCTTTGCAGGCCCACTCCACCTGGAATTCTAGGCTTTGTCTCTCTCCTAACCCTAAACCTTATCCCAAACTTAGCTGTGGGCTGAGACTTAAGCCACAAGGCAAGCCATGACCCAGAAGAAGTTGTTGGGGAGAATTCTTGACGCAGTCTAATCAGTCCTTTGGCAGCTGCCTTGCAACCCCACCGCATCTACAACTTTTGGCTTTGTCTCTTTACTAATGCTAATACTTTGTCTCTCTACTAATGCTAATGCTAACCCCAAGACTTCAGGTGAGCTGAGGTTTAGTCCAAAACCCACTTCTGTAACCTAGAGGAAGAAGCTGTCAGGGAGCTCACCCTTCTTCTGGCATCCCTTTTTCAGTCTCACTGTACGTGGAGCTCTAGGCTTTGTCTCTCTCTGTCCCCTAGGCCTAACCCTAAAGCTAACCCTAACCCTAAGCCTCAGGGTAGGCTGAAACTTAGCCTGAGATCTCTTTCCATACCCTTGAGGAAGCAGCTGTCAGGAAAGAATTCTTGGTGCAGCCCACTCTTTCTTTTATGGCCCTTTGCAGCCCCACCTCCACCTGGAGCTGTAGACTTTGTCTCTCTGCTTACTGCTCCCTAGACAGATTTTATGACTTTCAGGAACTAGTCTCACTCATCCTTTCTAACTATTCTCTTGATTTTATTTTGCATTTGTCCAACACATTTCTTTGTTCTGTTCCTCAAATAGGTATCAAGTGTATCAGAGTGTAACAGTTACCTAAGAGCCCACATCTGTTCTGCAGTCTTACTCCTTACTGTGGTTGCCCATCTGTTCCGTATCTATTGTATCATGCATTCTCCTGATGGATAMCATTTATCAATGATGCATTTATTTCATGCATTATCTTTGTCCTTTTATCAAACATGTATGCAAATTGTGGCCATGAACATCACTCTATTTGGTTAAAGTGAAATAGCTTTTAGAGCAATTTTTGATGTTTTCTTTTTCTCCATACAATACCACAGATGTCTTATATAATCACGTTACTAAAACAGTGAATGTCACTTGCAGTGTCAATGGGCTTAATATACATGCACGAGTATTTGCACATCTTGGTTACAGAGATCAGTATTTGATCCAAGGCAAGTTAAGTCCTGGATCTTAAGTATGGGTTTGGTTGTGCAGATATGGCCCTAATATGATGTTGCAATCTAGATTCTTAAAGCCTTATTGCTTTAGATTCAGGTGCTTCTGTGAGTAACTGACCTTCAATTTTACCAAAGAAGTTTCTTYCCTTAATTTTTATGATTAAAAGCTTGAATCCTTGAACTTGAAAGGTCATGATAACAGGAGATACATTAAATAGATCTTCTTCTTTAATTTTATTTCATTCTGTAGAAGCTAATAATTAGTAAATTATTCTGGTAGCCGCCTTCTGATTTGCAAATTCAGAGGTAACAATATTTCAAGAATCCATCAACATAAAAGGCTTTTCACAAACATATTCTTTTACTTCTTTGGGCTAAAGGCCTCTTAATAAAGTTCTTATATGCTTTTACCATAATTACTGAAGTTCAGAGACAGTTCTTCTCATTTAGTCCTCTGGCCCCAGGATCTGTCTTGGTAGTAAGGGTTTCCTTATTACTTGCAGGTGCCATTATAGGGTGAATTCAGTGCCCTTCTAATTCTGGCCTTGGTCCTGAGACACTAAATGATGAAGCTTTTATCTCTCTGAAAATCAAACCTATTATGCTTCATTTTGGTAGTTTCCGTAACTATCTCCTGGCAAGCCTCTGTATAGTCTGTGCCCTGTCTATTTAAGGATAATGAACCAGTATCGGCCTAGATTGTTTTTTTAAATCCTCACCTGGAGCATGCACACTGTTCACATTTTAAGGTCTCCCCTATACAACTACTCAGGAAACAAAATGAGCTTTTAAAAACTATTTATTATCATTTTTCTTCATAAGCCACATAACTCATAGTTACATGATCAAAAAGATCACTAGTTACAGTTAGAATCAGTTATTCTGGAGGCTTTTCATCCATCAGAAAGTTTCTTTCTCTGACAAATCAGGTTGAATTGATGCAGCTCAGTTTATTAGGTTTCTGGAAATTATAACGTTTAACATTTTATTTCTTCAATACATTTAATCAGCTTTAAGAAAGTTCAGAAGTTCTCAAACTTTTGTATTTGATGCCTGTCTTAGTGAGTCAAAACAAGTGTTGATTATATGAGAGACGCAAGGTTGTGTTGTCCTGGATTTTCTACATAATTTCTACCTAATTAGTCTCCTTAAAAAGTTAAAACCAAATGAAATTTCTTAAGAGGAGTATTACTTGCTAACCTTCATGCCCATAACTAGAAAAATAGAAACATTTATTCAGAAGGAAGAAGAGATTCCTCCGAGAAATTTGGATAATACCCATAATCTTTCTGCCAGAAGTCAGGATGATATCCACCAGCTTTAAACAGGGAGGAGAACAGAAGGAAGATATTTGGTGAGTTTGCCAATACATGTAAATACAGACATACATACATACAGACAAATAGTAAATAGCAGAAAATGCCCCACAGTTAAAAGTGCACTCCATGTCCAGTTGATTGATAATGAATGGGACAAGYCAGGGGGCCCTTATTTCTCAACATCTTCATCAGTGACCTGTGTGATGACACAGATGGCTCCTCAACAAATTTCCTATTCATACTAAAATAGGGGGAGTGGCTGACACAACAAATGGCAGAGCTTCAGAGTAGAGGGATCTTGAGACACTAGGGGATTAGRCCAGCAGAAAATCCATAAAGTTCAAGAAAGAAAGTGAAAAGTTCTGTACACAGGGCAGAARAAACCCCCATGATGATATCAGTGATGATACCAGTTGGGATGCAACTGACTGAGTAGCAGCCCACAGAAAAAGACCCAGTGTGCTTCCACCACGACTAAGGCAACCACAGCTGTGGAAAAGTTAGTAGAAATGTGACTAGCAGAAGAAAGGATTATATTATCCCCCTCTGCTTAGTGGTAGTGAGGTCACATCTAGGACAACCTAGCCAGTATTTGGTTCCCTAGTTCAAGAAAAATATTGAGAAACTGGACAGGGTTCAGCAGAAGCCTGCTAAGACAGTCAAGAACTAAGGGAATATGACAAATCAGGAGGCAAATGGGCTTGTTTAATCTGGCAAAGAGAAGTCTACCATATCTATAAGTATCTGAATGTGCATTACAAAGTTGATGGAGCCAAATTCTTTCTTAGAGTCAGACAAAGTAGTGCAGCACTGGAACAGGTTCCTGAAGGAGAATGGTGGAGCCACTGTCCTCAAAGCTTTTCTAGACCTGGCTAGACAAAGCCATGTCTGATCTATTCTAGTGTTGGCAGTAGTCACACTTTGAGTGGAAGGTTGGATTAGAGGTTTACAGAGGTCCCTTCCAATCAGCACTTCTATGATTCTATGGTTTAATCAGATAACTTTGCTTGTGAGAAATGTACATTTTTAAATGGATAACATGTAAACTATATTAAATGACTTCTAAAACTGCAAGTCAGTTCATTTGTATTGGCCTTACAATAATTAGGAGATTCTTCAAAAAGAATTTATAAAATACCAATGCACTTATTTGCATTTTGCTGTACTTACTAAAAATGATTAAAACATTTCAAAATCCAGCCTCAAATTTAAAAAACGAAGGCACAGTTTTTGCACACAAATGTATACTCCATGTGTAGTACTTCCAAGGTTTAAATTTAATGACGTGGAAGAAAAATGGTCTGCGTGATCAGAAAAAGGGGACAGGTTGCATGCTGTAGCTTCTTTCTATTAAGATTTCAGGATGGACATTCAAATGGCACTTAGGTAACTAACCCCTATTGACTTTCAATGAAAGTGAAGTGTCTAAATGCTACTCCTGCCTTTGGAATTCTAGCATGGGGTACAGTTTCAGAATCCCTGAGCTCATTTTGTCAACATACTTGTAAGGCAAAGAAGGTATTTTAAATTTATTCTCCTTTGAAAAGTAATTGTAAAAAAAATATTAAAGAACATTGGAACCATGCTGAGCCAGGATAAAAAATCCTGAAGAGCTATTCTTTTGAATCCTCCCAAATAGACTGAAAAAGATATAGAATGATAGAAAAGAAACATTGACTTTCCATCTGCTGGCCTCAAAAGAGAGAAAAAAAAGATTTATTTCTCCTGAAACTACTGACAGATTCACTCTTGTAAGCCTCTGGGAATAGAAGTAAAAAAGATTGTGAATGGTTTAATACTGCTGCTTCTTAGATTCTGGGAATTAAAACCCTATTACTTCTCTGAAACTTGAGGAAGGTATGTACAGTTTACATCTTTGTTCTTTCCATAAGAAGCAAGTATCTTGTACATCCGTTCTCTGGATATCATGGAAATAGGTCCAAAATCTTTCAAAACTTCTTCCCTCCTCCCTCATTGTCTTCAAACTGTCTTTCATATTTTATCCACTTCTGTGACCCATAGGTAACTATATTGCAAGGTCCTGCACCTGGGTCAGGGCAACCCCTGGTATCAATATCGGCTGGGGGATGAAGGGATTGAGAGCAGCCCTGCTGAGAAGGACTTGCTGGTGGATGAAAAGCTGTACACGAGCCAGAAATGTGYGCTCGCAGCCCAGAGGGCCAACTGTCTCCTGGGTTGCATCAAAAGAAGCATGGCCAGCAGGTCGAGGGAGGGGATTCTGCCCCTCTACTCCGCTCTGGTGRGACCCCACCTGCAGTACTGCCTCCAGCTCTGGAGTCCTCAGCACAAGAAAGACATAGACCTGTTGGAGCAGGTCCAGAGGAGGGCCACAAAAATAATAAGAGGGATGGAACGCCTCCCCTATGAGGACAAGCTGAGAGAGTTGGGGTTGTTTAGCCTGGAGAAGAGAAGGCTTTGGGGAGACCTTATTGCAGCCTTTCAGTACTTAAAGGGRGCTTGTAAAAAAGATGGTGGCAAACTTTTTAGCAGGGCCTGTTGTGACAGGACAAGGGGGAATGGCTTTAAACTAAAAGAGGGTAGATTTAGACTAGATATAAGGAAGAAATTTTTTATGCTGAGGGTGGTGAAACACTGGGACAGGTTTCCCAGAGAGGTGGTAGATGCCCCATCCCTGGAAACATTCAAGGTCAGGTTGGAGGGGGCTCTGAGCAACCTGATGTAGTTGAAGATGTCCCTGCTCATTGCAGGATGGTTGGACTAGATGACTTTTAAAGGTTCCTTCCAACCCAAACCATTCTATGATTCTGTGATTCTATATGCTAAGAAACAGAACCCTTGCAAGAACTTAGTCATAAGACTAAGTACAGTCTTGACTGAAAATAGTGAACATTAAACCTTCATTTGTGGAAATAAAATTCTGATACTTGTCTTACTTAAATAAATTCTGAATTCTAGTTTCCTAAACAGCAGCTTTTCTGTCATCACTTTTCTAAATACTGTTTCAGAATACTGTCAGAAAAGTGCTTGTAACACTGGACATGCATTCACAGATACAGTACTTGATGGTTTAAAAAATCAGATAATTTCAATATCTTATATTAATAGGCTATGTGCAGATTGGACTACTGTTTCTGCCTGCATTATTTTGAATATATTTCATGCATGTTCAACAGTCATCCTTAGACTTTTGGTACCTGTTTCGTGGAATGCAGCCCTTGTATTCTTTGATGGAGTAACTTTACTAATAAAAAAAAGAAAACCTTATTCCGTGTGTTTTTTGCAGAGACTGAGTTTGTGTGAATATGAAAGATGAAGAGAGAGGGGTTATGTAAATAATTAACCTTTGAAAATAACTCTTGCTCTTGGAGTGTGCATATCAATATGATATAATTACCAGATTTTATTCACTGTTGGCTGAAGATCACCATAGGTAATTTAAACAGTGAGCTCACATTTGCATAATGTACAGGCAGCAGGTTCTTTCAAATCCTCCCTGAGAGGAGGCCAACATGTCTGTGTATCTACTTGAGATGCACCAGTAGTGTTTAATTTTCCCATTTCTAGGTTTCTCTTCATCTTTAATACCTTCTGACAGTCTTTTAAAAGGTATTACCAATACTTTGATCTGAATTGAATTTATTGACCTCTGATCAGGTCAAATTTAATCAGAATTGGAAGAAAACATCAGCTGCATTCTGGCAGAATCTTAGTGGAGTTTTCCAAAACCTTAGTTTGGATTTTTGATCAGCCTGGAGCTGATTTTCTAGTCAGCTATCCAGGCTGTTTTTTTAAGTAAATGGCTTTTGAATAAGTCCAGATCAAATCTRATTGTGTATGGGGTATAGTTCAACAGAGCAAGTGAGGAAGTTTGAAGAGAATCAGAAGACAGTTTCAGGTACAAATAGTTAGAAAATTTCTGAAAAGGTTTTATTTTCTCCTCCAGTTATATGTAAAGACAAGAGACTAAGAAACATTTTTCATCATGAAAAAGCTGATGTCTGGGAAATTTGAGCTCTTCTGTTGTATGCCGGAGACTGTCTGAGTAGTAACTAGAACAGGAATTTTGTCTGCTTTTTCACAAGAGGAATTGACCCACTTCAGGTTAATTTTGATGAAGAATGGGAAAATAATTTTCAGGGTATAGAAATCCATTTCTATTCCCAAGTCATTTTCCAGACAGTGAGTCTGTAAGTCAATGGGCTAAATTTCACTTCAGATTTTAATTACAGTCAAATTTCTTAAGAAGCACACCCAACTGAATTAGAATTAAAAAAATCCTCTTCATATTGAGCCTTAACAAAAGAAACTGAATTGATCTTACAGCCTTCCTCTGCGTTGTCAGACCCCTGAGCCTGGGAGCCAGGCAGTAACAATATGTGAGAAATGACCCAACAGTGAAATACTTGGTTTTTTACTGCCTACCAGTGTGCATTGGCAACATTCATTTGAATGACACATAGTAACATCCCTTTCTCCTTAAAAGCTGCATTTTTGCTTTATTTATTTAGGTTTCAAGCCAATACTCCAGTTTCATAATGTGTTAATGTTTGCTTGTAAACAGTAAAGTGAATGCTTGTGCATTAACCCTGACAAGGATGAAATTATTAAGTGACTGGAACTAAACCTTTATTATAGGCAGGACTCCTTTTATTTGTCCACCATCCTGAATATCACGTAAAACATAACATCCTGCTGCTTTTGAAAACATAAAAATTGCCTTAATGTCAGGGTGAAGAGATTAAATATCACTTAAATATATGATATCTGGTCTCCAGTGAAATCCCATTCATCTGCACTGTACAGATTCTTTTTGGCACCTGATGCTCCCTATAGCTGCCTTTTGTTTTTTATTGCCTGTGGATCTTCATTCTGTTGTCAAACATTAAAACACTCCTTTTTGTTCACTTTAATGGCCAGCAGGGTTGATTAAAGSTCTTTGTCATCTAAAAAGTAGCACAGTTTTCTGCTCATTATGCCCTGTGTCAAGCTGTCTTGCTTATTTTAGCACTTCAAGTCCAGTGGGGTCAAAAATCTTTACTGTCTTTGGGATATGGACTGCTTTTTTAGGCTATCCTGCTTCCCTTCTCTCTAACTTCTGAAATTAAGATGCCATTCAAGAAGGCCATTTAGGGAAGAAGCAGCACTATCTATGTTGCAGCCGAGGAAGCAAATATGGAAACCAGGATTTTTTTTCTAATTAAAAGTAATGGAGGAGGTAGATTTTCAGTTCACATGAAAAACATATAATTACTGCTTGTAAGCCCATTTCAGAACCCTGGATATAAAATACTATGTTCTACATATTTTCAAATATATTTTTTCAAAGATGCAAGTTGCTTACAAATTAGGTCCTTTTTTCCTAGGAATTTTCCCTCAAAACTCAGAATAAACTTTCTCCCATTAGCCGAAAACATATATTTGAAGAATATTTTTCTTTATTATCAGGTCAATTCCAAATTTTAAAAACTGTAGAAAAGTACAGCTTTGTACAGTTAAACAGATTATTTATTGAAAAATAATTTTACAAAGAAGTGCATCTAGTTCTGAAGAAGCCACTTGGTCTTCCTACTAATTGCTACAAACATTTTCCTTCTGTAGATTGTTTGCTTTCATACACTTGTGATGCAGATTGCTTTCCCTCCCTCCCTCTCTCCTCATTTTCTGATTCAAGTCCAAAATCTCTGACCTGGGCTAACTTACCATTGTAGAATCCTTGTAGACATCCAGTCTTCARACAGATCTCAAATGATTTACTCTGCGGAGAGTCATCTCGGGGCAGGGTTCTGTGAAAGTTATCTTATTTGCCTTTATTATTGTTTCTGTATAGTAACAGACAGTAGACTTCTAAATGGTGGGCAGCCTGGTGAGTCTTAGCCCTCTCAGGCGTGCAATCAAGATTTTTCTCACTGCTAATTATCAATTCAGTTGTTTTGCCAACAGAATTGTTTGGATTGGTATTCAGCTGCCCACTGTCATGGAGAAAAGAAAGTCAGTAAGCAGTTGAGGGCCAAAACTGTCCACTGTTTTGAGTTTATGGACTKCCTTGTACAAGGGAGAAATGAGAGCTGTCATTATTAAATTGAATATATTTTTCTCAATTATAATAGCTATTTTGGAGACTACCATTGTGTATGTATAGTTATTTTCCCAATATACTGCAGATTTATCAACTTTGAATTTCATTTGCCATTTTATTGAACTGTCCTTTAGCATTAGGAGATCCTCCCCAGCTATTTGACAGCTGTAGTTTTTATTGTTCTGAATAATTGTATATTATCTACTTATTATGACATTTTATTATTTAAGTGCTTTTCTCAATAATTTTTAAAATGTTGAATTGTACAGTAGAAAGCCGGTGTTATTTATCAGGCTGTGTGAAATTGTCTATTTAGTCTTATCATTGTCTTTTATTCAGTGATGTACGTATTGGCAGACCTTCTCTCATGTCCCATGATCTACAAGTTCTTTAGGAGTGCTTGGCCAGGGAAATTGTCAGAGCTTTTAGAAAACCCAGGCTGTATCATCCTAGCCTATATGCTTATGGACTCCTTTAAAATCCTGGTTCTAAATTCTTTTAAAAAGATTTTTATGTCATTAGGCTTCTTGACAACATTTTTTGGCTTGTCTTAGGTATATATAATTTGCTAGAATTTTTGCTTGCCTTATTGACTTCCTGGCTTGACCTTGGACTTTGCTTTGGTCTTGTCTGGTGATGACTGGACTGTGCATGAAACTGGTCTGGTTCTTTTCCCCTTGCTGGAGTGCTGTGAGGCCTACCTTGCCTTGCTGCCACCCTCAGCTCCCGTTCCCTTGTGGAACAGCCAACTGCTGCTTCTCCTTAACAACACCATTGTTTACAAGCATTAATTTCAGATTTATCATATTTGTATGGAAGTATCTGTAGGTTTAGTCTTGGCCTAGTTGCCTCTGGGTAATTGCGGTTTTATTTGTTTAGACACTTCTTTAACTGTCTCCTTAAATGAGTGCATTCAATGAAACACAGCAGTTTGGCATGAAAAGCTGTAGATATGGAAGCATATTCATGAGATATTCAGCTAATCTGCATTCTGCCATCTCATTTAGCAAGCCCGATTTACAATTATGCTGTGGTAGAGAATTTAAAATCTTCTATGAAATTTGTTAATTTCTTATGTACATCAAGCATGGAATATACAACACTATTTCTGTCACTCTCAAGTTCGGACAAGTGTATTTGTTTATTTTTCACTCAACTTTACTCCCTAGTCTTCGTTCTCCCTCTCCTTGCATTCATTTTGGCGGCTTTCTTTTTCATTGTTTTTTGATGCCTTCACCCCAACATGTCTCTTCCATGGTACTTGAACTCAGCAAAACTTGAGCTTGGATAGTATTCTGGGTCTTAAAAGTGTGCCATTTGCTCTTGGGAGGTATTTTCTGATACTGCACAATTAATAAACCCATAAAGTAATTTCTCTTAATATTATTTGGGATTTACTTGAACAGTATGAAAACTCCTGTTTTGGTCCCAAGACACTTCAAATAAATTCATAGTGTTCCCTGGCACAAGTTTATAAGTTGATGCATAGGAGACACAAAATGATTAGACACATCTTAGAGTAAAGAAACAGCAAAACTTACTAGGCAGTTTTKCTAGCAATTGGTCACTTGGCTAATATCACATACTATTTTAGCAAAACAAAATGTCATTTTGTGCTGGGACATTTTGCTTTAAGAAGTGACCAAGCTGGCCAGGAAAAGAAGCAAATGAACTCTTGTATTCTTATAACAGAAATTCATTAACTTGCTACTGCACGTGATATGACTTTATGACTCACTGCTTGCTTATAGATGGGGTCAGACATTAACTAAGGAAAGTCTATAATGTCCCAGCAATGTGACCATACTGCTGAACAGACAGGGAGTAGGAGAGACTATTTCCTTTCTTCAAGGCTGTGAAGACTGGTAAGTAATAATAAATTTAATCCAGGTCTTTTCTCACCATAGCTTTAATTTTAGAGTGCTACATGAAAATTTGCAAATGTTATTCCCCTGTTCACCTTTGAATTCACTGTTTTTGTGGCAGTAAGGTGAGGAATTTGCCTTCCTTTCCACTGGTAAGATGTAAAGTAACCCAAGTAACAATTTCCTGGTTTAGACCTTGTCTTAAGAAAATGTCAAATGCTGTCACTCAGGAGAATTCTCTCTAAAGATAATTTAAACTAACAGATTGTATTTCATTTCATACATTGTACAAACTATGTGAACTTCCAGATGGTACCCACGGCAAAAAGACAACGGGCCAATCCAGAATTTAGCTTTTCTGCCTACCTTAAGCTCTGTGATTGCAAGAACAGTTGGAAAAGGTTAGTATTTCTCTCTATCCCAAACTCAAATTTTCTGAAGCTGTTAAGAAGGAGAAAGAGAGGTTACTGAGGAAAGAAGAAAGGAGTGACAACCTGTAAGAGATTCTGCAGAGGATTTGTTTACATAATCACACTTGTTAAGGATCAAATAAAGGAAAATGCTATGACAAGAGACAAAAAAAAAAAGGAATAAAAGCCTATAATTTCTAAAACATAAGTGGACATGTTCATTCTGTATGTCAGACTTGCTTTTAACTTCTCTAATGATCATTATATGCTGGGTTTTTTATTTAAAAACAAAACAACAAAAAAACCCTAACAACTCAGCAAGGATGCCATTCTTATCCTACTTGCATGATTTTGAAAAGTGTAGTACTAGTGGTGCAAACCAAGCTTAATATGTCTTGAGTGGTTAGCTAGTGATTCCAGTTCAGACGTCCTTGCAGTTCTGTGGCCTTACAGTGGACACAGTAGGAATGATTTTTGTTAGTGTCCTGGTTCCGGCTGGGACAGAGTTGACTTTCCTCCCAGTAGCTGGGGAGGGTGTGCTGTGTTTTGGGTTTGGTATAATAGGAGCGTTGATGGCCCATTGATGTTTTGGGTGTTGCTGGGTGGTGCTTGCACCGGGCACTTTTTGGCCTCCCATGCCTTGCCAGGTGCATGGGAAGCTGGCGGGGGGAGCATAGCTGGGGCGGTTGACCCAGCTGGCCAATGGGGTATTCCATACTATGCGACGTCATGCTCAGTATAAAAACTGAGTGTGTGGGGGGGCTCTGGGTTCCGGATGGGCTCGCGTGTTTCGGGCACACATTGATTCGGCAACACGTCGGTTCGGTGGGTGGTGAGCAGTTGCATTGTGCATCGCCTGTTTTGTATATTCTATTGTTGTTGTTACCACTGTTATTATTACTGTTCTACTTTGTTTTATTTCAATTATTAAACTGTTTTTATCTCAACCTGCGAGTTTTCCTACTCGTGCCCTCCCGATTCTCTCCCCCGTCCCACCGGAGCGGGGGGGTGAGCGAGCGGCTGCGTGGTGTTTAGGTGCTGGCCAGGGTTAAACCACGACAGTTAGAAAAACACCAGGAATTTCAAAACAAGACTTCAATGTCAATGTGTTTAGTGCAGCACAAACACAAGGTGAGAGAAAACCTGTACTCCAGAAAACTTACAGTCTTAAATGGAAAAGAAATATAAAGAGATCACTTAAAAACTTCCATTAAGATTTTGTTTTTCTTGAAGTGAAGGGGACTTCCAGCTGAATGAGTACCACTGCAGAAAGCAATGACGTGCTTTATAAATGAAAGCTTTTCACAAGCAAGTGAAAACCCATAATTTATTATTTAATCTAAAATTTTTTGCTTGGAATTTTTCATCTGAAAAATATTTAATTTTGAAGGAAGGTTAGAGTACTCTCTAAAACTTTTGGCCAAAACAAAAATAAGCATGAGTGATCACTATTATAATGACATTTTCCATGAGAGGAGAAAAAAAAAAAAACACCCCATCATGTGCTGACTAGCTTTACTCATAAAGGGACAGTAAAGATAAAACAGGTTTGCCAGACAACACAAAAAGTCACTGGTAGAGATGGGGCTTGAACAAAGCTCCTTTAAGTTCTACTGTAGCAAAATAAACAGTGAGACACAAACTGTTCTGGGCAATCTTTCCAAGAGGTTCCTGTTACTAGAGATACGGTGTTTAAACAATTCTCTTCCTCCCAGAATAAGCTTCCTCAGTACTTTTGGGAAAAGTCAGGCAGTTTTCAGAGAAACTCTCAATAGTCCTGATAATTTGTGGATAAATAAAGACTATATGCCCAAGACTGTGATTCTTAATATCTTTAAAGAGTACATACTTAGTGTTGCAAGGACAAGAGCTATGATGTTGAAATAAATAATAAGAAACCTCTAATCTTCTGCATTTCAGCATTTGCTATTTTATTTGGATTATTGTTCAGTAAAGTACAATAGACTGAAGGGTTAATAGTTCAGAATGTCTGTTCATGTAGATATGTCTTTTTCAGCTTGACCATCCCATGTATGAATGTTATTTGAATGAAAAACTTCGTGATAAGCCAGGTTAACACTGTGGCCACTGTTCAAAAAATAATCCCTTTTTTTAATCACCACATATTTTTAGAAATTTTGAAGTGGAAATAGTGGTTGTCAAAGAATGGAGTGACTTTTCTTTATTTATCTAACGCTAGAGTGTTTTTCTGTGATGATATCTAGAGCTTTGAGAAAGAAATTAAAGAATATTTCAAAAAAGACCAAGTTAAGCATTATTCCATGCTTAATAATGTATTCCAAAGAGGGAGGCATGGAGGCACTGAATATTGGGTATAACACACCATATAAATGTCAAAGTATTATCAAAGAACTTGTAGTAAMCGTGACTAAAAAGATGTGACTTAAAGATCGTGACATAATCTTCTTTCCYTTTTTTTCTTGAAAGAAATAATTGGGGAAGCTCATAAAGCAATATATGCATTCACTTTGCACAAGCGAAGTGCAAATGTTGGGATGCGCCTGCCTGTATGTTGCAGATCTATTGCTAAAGGCTTAAAGAAAAAGAAGTGATCAGAGGATATGATGAAAAAATACCAAGAAATACAAAATAAGACATTTTGCACACATTCATGCCAGTAAACCTGAGGAGGGAGAGAAAGAAGTTTTACTGAAAACCATTCCGTTTGACTTCTTGACTGAAGAATGGCCCTTTGTGATTACCTTTAGCTAGGTCTGTATGTTGGTAAAAGGGACTAAAAGATTAGTTGTACCTCTTTGTGTCCTTTTCAGTTGACTGGTTTCTGTGGGATTTGGAAGACCACTGTTCCTTTCTATCTTCAGCAGACAGGTGGACAATGGATGGAATGCAGAGAATGCATTGCACCTTGACTCCAGTTACTCCAGYGTGCCAGTCTCAAAGGTAGACTGGAAGGATAGAAAGATGGAAAGCTTCCAACAATGCAAGAAATGAAATGTGGGCTATCGACTTGTGCATATGGAAGAGTCTTTCACTTCTGGAGCAGGGGAAGATCAGTCAGGGGAACTACAATTTTGAGTTATGCAGTCTTTTCTCTGATTTCTTCTGAGGTTGTGCAAAGCACTAAGCATTTTCCAGAGAGTTCAGTCAAGTCACAGGAAAATCTATACATGTAAATTCTAATATCTGTAGTCATCTTTATTACTTGTTTCGTTTCTAATTCCACTCCATCTTTTTTAGAGGTGATGTGACTGGGGGACCTGTTACTCAATATGTCTGATTACATGTTGTTTTGTCTACTGTTTCGTGCCTCTCTTTTATTTTATATTCTGTTTACTTTTTCCCTGCTTCACCTTGAGTGGATGTTTCCACTAAGTTATCCACAATAACTCCCATGTGAGTCTTTTTCTTGAACGTTTCCCCAAGTGCAAAGCACATCAGCATAAGCTCATACTTGCCACTGACAGATCATCTAGATGCAAAAACCAATATCAAACAGACAGAAAATATGAGAAGCATGATTTTTTTCAGGACATGCATCCTCAGGAAAGGACAAATGAACTTCAATGTACAAAAACGTACTTACCGAAGAACTGTTGTGTTATTTCCCAGTAAGGAAATAGCAAAGACTCATGTTTCCTCTCTTTTCACATTAGTTTGGTCTCACCCAATTTTTCTGCATGCCATCTTATGCATATGTGACGCTTTGTAAATTGACATTCAAGCAGAAGAAAGGGGAAGGATTGAGAATGCCCTTAACCTAGGTTTTATGAAATCTCATCAGTTAAGAGGGAACAGACAATACAGTAACACTTCTTAATAACCTGAGGCTGTCCAACATGCATTAGCTGAGTTAATTTGAATGGATTTAACTCCCCCTTCCTTTTCTCACTTTCTGAGACCTCAACAGCTTATTTCAGCTGAATACAAATGAGGAAAATGCGAGTGAAACTTCTTTGCTATAGCAGTGAGGTTTTTAGTTTAAAGTACTTTACACTAGTAAGAATCTAAGAACATAGTATTTGACAGTAATCTATCGCTATATGCATCAGGCATTCTGCCTCCACCAGTGGCTGTTACTTGGTATTTCAGAGGAAGGTGAATTACTTCCCTRTATGAATAATACCGTCCTGCAGTTTGGAAAATGTTCCATTCTAAGTATTTCTTCCTATTGCTCCAGCTAGAACTGGTCCTGAATCATGAGCTTTTGACACACATGTTGAGCTCTGATCTGAGTCACATTCATGCAACTCCATAAACTTTGCTGAAATTGATCCTTATTTACACTGGCTCATTATCTTTTTTTTTCATAAAGGCATTATGAACTTTTCTAAATTTGTTGAATTACCTCCTGCATTTTCAAAGGCAGCCATTCTACCCATCTTGAAGGACTTCTTCACTACTAAACTACAAAGGCTTATGTTATGTCAAGGGAAACCCGCTTTTTGCTTGTTTCATGATTATCCTCTTTTAAACCTGAAATGATCTCTTGTTCTGTTGGAGGAACAGGGTTAAAAGAGGATGACAGGACAGGTTTACCAATGCCCTTCATAAGGATTTCATATGCTTCACAACAGCTCTTTAAACTCTGTTATTTCTAATAGGATTATTCCTGGTCTCAATGGCAGCAAAGCAGGGACTTATCTAATTGGATAAAAGGACATTCAAGACTTTATGAAAGCTGTTTTTCTTTCATAACAACTAACGCTGGGATATGTACATGGAAGAGAGAGGAAGGATAGCCTAGTAGATGAGCATGCTAGACTACTGCCCAGGTGACCTCAGTTTTATTCCTGCCTTGTTAGTGACCGGTTTAGTGCTCTTCGGTGTGTCACTTTGTCTTTCTTTATCTCTTTCCCAACCTGCAGCATAAGAATCCGTATTATTTTTTAATTTGATTTGAAATGTATGAATCAAAAGTGACTACTGAGAGAGCATTATTGTATGTCTAATTGTGATGAAGCAATCATTTTCTAAAATCACTATTTTATAATTCAAGGATTATGGGGAATTTAACTGTCATAATTGAATGGCTTTGTTCAGGTTAGGAATTGCTGCATAATAATTTCATTTAAAATTTTGGGGAGGTGGTGAGGAATCCCATCTGTTTTTTTTTTTTTGTTAGATGAAACAAGAAATTCTAATTTTCACAATAGTTTTTGCTGTACTTGGAAAGATAACTTAAAATGCCAAAGGAAATATATTCTAAAAGGTTAGTAAAAAGAGTTTTGCAGCTGTGTAATATGTATATTACCTTAGCTTCAAGTGCTGAGAGTACATTATATTGTATTTATGGCCCAGTTCTAAAGGTTTCAAGTTGAATTTGGCAGGATCTGTAGGAACTCAACAGCTCTGAAGACCATGTTATTTTTGAAAAGTTAACAGCTGGCTGCCTTGGGAACAAAAGCTATGTGCTTAAAATGCCACTTTCCCTTGTGTATATGTCCACATCATAACCTTAATGCAATATTACTGCACCAGTCTTCTTGGTGCACTTTATAGTTTGATCTGGAAAACTTGCTTCTAGGCTGAGAATGCCATGCTGTGACTCCTTACCTACAGAGTTTTTGCTCTTTCTCCTAGAATTGACTGAAGTGGGTAAGAAAGGAATAAAGATGACAGGTACTAATTAATTAGGGCAGGTTTATTGGAGAGAAACTTGTTCACAGTGTATTAGTTAGAGGTTCACAAATCATAATGAATAGCTTAAGACATCACAGTCTTTTAACTTGGGCTAGGTTTTAAGCAGTTATTTAGGTGTTAAACAGAACACCATGTCATCAGTTGTAGATTAATCTAGTCACCTGAGATGGTCATTCATGGTTTTGGAGCAAATCACCCTACCTATGGCCTTTCAAAATATTACTGAACTATGTATGATCTCTGCTTATTCATAGGACTGCAGTGTTAATGAATGGCCATGTGACAGGAATGCAGTGAAATAAAAAACAATGTGGAAAACCCCTATATCTTCCAAAAATCCCTCTTTTAGAAACCAAAGACCACTTTGAAATGTAAATACTTAGCATTCGGCTAAAGGAGTTTCAGGCACAACTTTTTATTAACCATAATGGGTCTTGGTTTCTGACTTTCTGTTTATAAAGCTATAAACCTGAAAGTTTCATAACAATACTTCCTAACTACAGGGAGATCCAGAAGGATAAATCAGTTTAGCAATGACAACTTTCTAGAAGCGGATCAGTGGAGAGGCAGAGGCAATAAATTAGATGAGCTTCCTTCTGCTTGGTCATTACTCTAGCCAACTGAAAGATGATCAAAACCTTCAGTGATCTGACAGCTGTTTGCAGGCTTTTCAGAATGAGATTGAAGACCCAAGTAAAATTCTAATGAGGTGAATGACCTAATTCCACCATGGAAAAAAAACAAAACAAAACAAAACAAGCAAAAAACCCCAGAACCCAGTAACAAGAAAAAATCTCCCCAGGAAGGCACTGTCTGGCAACTTTGTTTAAAGTCAAAGTTTATTGCTCTCAGATGATTCAATTCAATGTAACACCATTTACTTCAGGGGAGATATGCCATTTTACCCATTGTAAGGATGTGGCATACCRCTTTCTCTGAAACTGTGTTATCTCTTGTGAGCATAATAAGGGAAAAGATGAAGTCTTATGTGTTATCATGATGGATGTCATTAGTTTCACATAGCAGCTGCTGAACATCTGATGCATTAGTTGTGCTAACTGTGGGACAGGAGGAGTTGCTATAGGTTCTTTAAACCTTATAATAAATTTGCTGTCTGAGAGTGAGTTAGCTGTCAGATTTATTCAGTCATGACAGCAAAGGCCCATTGACTTTAAAAAGAACTTAGTGATTTTGTCCATAGTAAACCTAGGAGATGCAGTGGTTTTCTTGAATTGACTAAGAAACAGTTTTCTTCTTTATGGTCTTTCCAAAATAACAAATCCAGCCCTTTCACTCTTCTGCTGATGATTCATGTTTTCTATAGAGACAATGATGTTTTTATAGCTCTCCTACATGGAGTTTCTAAAGCAACTATCTCTCTTTCTGCCTCTTTTTTTTTTTAATTGATGAAAAGACCAAATCTAAACACCTTGTAATTTATTTATCTTTGAGGTAAAATTAAATAGACTTTATTTATGTACATCTAGTATAAATACCTACTTTACCTACATTTATTGGGATGTAAGAAAGGCAATGAAAGCTATGAACTGTGTTAAACAAAAGTGATTTTGTATCAGTTGATCTAAACTACTATATTTACTTTTCTTCCCTTATTTTGTTCAACATTTTTAGGTTGTTTTAGGTGTGTTAAAACATAAGCCAGTGGGTCCTGGAGATGGAATTCCTTAGTTTAATTACAGATAGGGCAGGGCAAACTTACGTTGAAGCACAGCTTTCCACTCACTACCTGTTGCTGACATAGCATTCAATCGTGACTAGATGGGCTGTTTTAATGAAAGGCAGAAGCTTAGTTTTACAGATCATGAGGTCTTGCAAGTTTATTTTACGACTTTAAGAAAAAGAAAGTTTCATCAATGTTAAGGCAGTTTAAACTCCACTGGCTTTTTAGGTTCATTCCTAAAACTTCAATGATCTGAGATGTTAAAACTATTCTTATGGCCAAAACATTGTTCTGAAAAGTACCTAACTTTTAGCTTCAGCTTTATCACGTCACCATCAACCACTGTCTGTTGTTTTTTAAAGATAAATGAAAATTATATTTCAACAAGGTTGTATACCTGCACTTTGGAACCCCACTATTTCTTTGCTGCTGCAAGACTTCTTGTTAACTAACTGAAATAAATGGGAGATTTTATATTGAAACATTTTAAAAACTGAAACAGTATTATTTTTCAGAAAAAAAGTCCTCTTAACACGGAACTTTTTAATTTTTCCTTGAAAAAATACAGAAATATAAAATATTTGAACAGATAACTGTTTTGGCCCTCTGACATTGTTTCATTAAAAACACTTTGTGGCTATTCAAAAGAAAGAACTTTTTACTACAGTAAAAAGTGTTTGCTAAACATCAGTGCAAATTTGAGGTAAGAACAAATGTTACRAAATCAAAATTGTTAGTTTTCAGGAGAAAAACTAAGCAATTATATAACAAGCACTCTGTGTTGCAAAGGAATGTTTTCAAATGGAGAAATGTAAGAGAAAACTTTCAAATGACATGTTTTATTTTGTTTTACTCAACTGTGAAAGAAGACAGCTAAAAATGTAAAACAATGTAAATGCTTAAAGAATTAAGGGCAATTATGTTATCTTTCCATTGCCTTCTTATAACAGAGTTGAAAGGACAATTTGAACAGAAAAAAGTAGACTCTGCAGGTTGATAATGGAAGAGAGACAATTTGAAGGTAAGTGCAGGCAAGAAGAATGTCTTGGGTAAGAATATTGGTGAAGAAATCTGACCATTTTTGTACCATTTCCAAGTTCCACTCCAAGGTAACTGAATTTATAAACAGCTGCTATGGTCCCTACTTTAAGTAGTAGTTTGAAGACGGCAGAAAAGTAAGAAAGAGCAGATGGGGTTTAATTAAGCTCACTGTCTTTTCAGCAGGAGAAGAAATGAAGTTCATATGGCAGGGGGTTTTCCTATCCTAAAGTGAGAACTATCAGATTCCATTTGTATTACAGTGAAATAACTTTAAGGAAAAAATCTTACCAGAACTTAGAAAAATAGGTTTGTAGAGCAGAAATTGTACCTCTAACATGGAATAAAATATTCCACATTCACAGGCAACCAATATAATTATATATTTTTATATATATATAAAAACCACAGGTATTATATAAAGATTTTGGAAGAGGATATCTGCAAATGTGCTGTATAGCCATAAAATGCAATCTTCTTTTCTGATACTATAGTATACTATAAGAGAAACACAAAGACACAAAAAAGGACTGCTGAATGAAAGTTTCTTCCTGCAAACATAATACATCTTTGTCAAAGGGAAGAGATGGAGAGGATTGGTCTTCTCAATCTAATAATGCATGAAGGTGTCAGAATCCTGTGTATGCCAATAGGCTCTAATTGCCCCAACCAGCTTCACCTGACACCC
>JAYKAV010003229.1:211843-264286 GCA_035582835.1 Phoebastria nigripes
GGCTTGGGCACCCAGTCCTTGGCTGAGCTCTGTTGTAGTTAAATCTGAGCCCAGCACTCTTTGCTGTTCCTGACTTGCTGATGGAAATTCCTGGGTTGGCCCTGGATCTGACTAGTCCCCTTGCTTATGTGTGATGATTACTAGACTGTCAAGTGACCCTGTTGCCTTCACTGCCGCCGCTTTGCTAACCCTGCTTGGGCACTGTGAGGCTACACCCTTGCTGGAGAGAAGGCTGCCCTACCAGTGTTGTGGCCCCCCTCGGCTCCTCTTCTTAACTTGTGGAACAGCACCATTCTTGCTGCGCTATGGCAGAAGGTACCTCTGTCTTCACAAGTATTTCTCTATGGATATTTCAGATCTCTATGGAGGCAGTCTATTATCTCAGTTGAAAGTATTTTATGATACTACAGTTCAGTATGCTGATGCTTGTTTTGTCTGTCACAGGACTCCTTTGAAGTATGTCCTTGAATGAATGTGACATTTAATAGCTCACTAATAACATGCTGATATATTGTAAACCGTGTTGTGCTGTAACTAATATGATACTGATACAGTGTGGCTGAAAGTATCAGCATATAAATGTTTTATTGAAACAGAGTGCTGGATGTACTGTCATGAGATTGATATCAACAGGCCAGGTTCTGCGTTCACTCAGTCATGCAGGCATCATGTGTAGGGATGGACAAACTGAGAGACTAAATACTCTAGCTTATTTTTTAAGAAGGTTGTGCAGTGTAGTACTGAAACTGGCTGGGAAAAATTACATTTTAATCAATGGTTAGAAAATGCTTAATTGAGGTGAAATATAAAGACCTCAATTTTGAATAACTTAACAAATTAATATCATAACAGGCTTATTGAAGAGTGATTGCATATGGTCTGAACACAGTCAGGTTTATGTGCATATGCTGACTCTTACATACACAAAATTCTACAGAGAAAGAATGTGGCATGTCACTTAAAAACTGATGGTAGTAGTTCCCTGTACAGCTCTTCTATGTGGGTTTGAAGCTGTTGAATTTCTATAGCCTTTTTTTTTTTTTTTTCCAAATGTGCTCCAGCACCTTCAAGTTTTTGACGTCTCCATTGGACTCTCTGTATTCTTTCACTTAAGTTTTATCTAACCTGTAGAAGTAATTAAAAAGACAAGAAGATGAATAAATATCAACATAGCAAGTGGTTTCTCTGTTAAAGATTTGACCTGTTCATGAAAGCACACTGCAATTTTGTTTTATATTTGGTTACTGATCCTTCATCACGCCTTTTAAACTTTCATTTCAGAGGATAGATTACAATAGAAACTGTCAATTACTGCTGTTTGTTAGAAAGGCATTGAAAGGCAAAACACCATCTAGGAAGTAGTAGAGTCTTAGAATCTTTTATTTTGTTTCACTGTCTTCGTACAACTATCTCTTTATTTCAAGAAATTACTAATCTGCTCAGACTTAAATCTAGGGAGAAGTTACATTCAAAATCAAAAGTTTTGTAGGAATCCTTTGTTAGTTACTATGCCAAAAGCCTCATTTAGTGGTGTGAGATCCTGGTCTTTAGTGACTACAATGCCTCTCCAGTAACTATAGGGTCTTTAAGAATTGCAACCTTACTAACTAGATTAAAGAAAAGGAAAAAAAAAAAAGAAGAAAAAAAGATAGAAAATGTAAATACATATTAAGTATTCAATTTATTCAGTTAATAATGTAATATATAAATAAAACATACCTATAGAAGCAGGAAGCTCATGTACAGTTATCAGTCTTCTACTTCTTTCACGTTTGTAATGTTAGATATTTAATCAGCTAAAATAACACTTGAGGACATCAGAGTAAACTTGTAAAATGGTCCACAAACCCCTTTCTTAACATTTTTGTGTATATTTTGGTACCACCTACAGAGTCCAAGTCACGTTAGAACCCACTGTCCTCTCTGATATAAATAAGAACCATAAGGGACAAGAGGTCTAACAATGCTGAGTATTCCACTACCTTTCTGTTTCCCTGTTATATCGATGATTCCACTTCTGGCACACAGGAAGGTCATCACCAGGCAGGCTATTCAAAATGTGAGTGGCACCTTAAAACTGGATTTTGATGTCTAAAAGCAGGACTTAAATCCCTCTTCTGTTTCTAGAGCTCAGCATCTTCACAGGTAGAGAAAGACCCTATGTCCCAGAGATTAGAAAGTTAGAGAAAGTGTGTGCAATTTTTTTGTATTATTTCTGTTTGGTGTACCCAATTTTGAGAGAGATGTATTCTATTCTTGTATTGTTCCTTGACTGAGTATATGCTGTATATTTTTTCCAGTGGCTTTGTATACATGAAGAGGTAAAGGGTACAGAGGGGAAAACATAATACTCAATTTTAAAATGGGAAGATTTTTCCCTTCTCTTACCAATACTCTTGGAAAAATTTTCAGTCTCATTAGAATTCATTGTTTTAAAAGTAACCCTAATCACTGTAGAGTGGCATGTTGGGRTTTCTAATACATGTCATATATTCTGTGGTTCTTGTAACACAGAGGGGGGGAAGAAAAGAGGGGAGGAACACAAAGAAGATGTGGAAAGCTGAATTATTCCCACATGTCTTCTCCTAGCATGGAGGTAGTTCAAAACCAAGCGATAGGAGAATTTTTACATTGCCCTGTGTGTAGGAGGCAATGGCTGGGAAATTTCAAGTTCTAGGTAACTAATTTCAAACTAGACCAGGTTACTGTTTTCATCCATTTTCTGATTGTTAATTCATTTCTCCACCCTCTGTTCCTTACCTTTGCTGTTTAGATCATAGTCTTGCATTTGTTTTCTCTGTTTCTTACTCTCTGACAGTTCCTTCTTATACACTGTGCACATAGACAGTTTGTGTGTGCTGGCAACAAATTCTCTCAGGAGGGATAAGCAGAGTTCTGCTTTCTCCTGACACCCAAGCCTGGAGACCATGGTGTCCTGCAAAGATTTACAGATTTCCATTCAATGTTGGCATATTGTCAATCCAAGACTATTCTACTCTGGTAAGTAATGACCAACTATTCTTTGTTCTTCTGAGTACCATTAACAAAATCAAGGAACAAAAACATTTTCTTGTTTCACACAATTGCTCCCTGAAGCGGTAAATGATTCCCATATACCACTTGTTTTTTGTAGTTGTATTGGACTTCATTAATCAAAGTAAGTGGTAAGCGCAGATCCTTCTTGATCCCCTTATTTTTGTGTTATCCTGTCTTATGCCCTGAAGCACATCTGAGAAGAAGGCTGAAGCAAGGCTGAGACCCTTGAGGAAAAAAGTGGCAGAATGTGGGTGAGGCTTTTGGAAATCACACATGCGAAAATATATATATATATATATATATGGCAAATAAATAAAGATTCTATCTTGGCTTTGGACACGTACATTTTAACAGTTTGATGGTGTTTGGAGCCTAAGTCACATTAGTTTTTGAGGCCCATCTCTATTAGCATGACTTCTTGACAAACGCCAGGTTACTAAAATAGATGGAATTTTTCAAGAGAAAATGACTACACTTCCTTGGGGCAGGCTTTCTAGGTACCTGTCAGCTGGTCTACTTTCACCTGACTACTGGTGATGATACACTAAGAGTGGAGGGAGAGCAGAACAGCATTTACATTATTCAGGTTCTAACATCCGAAGGAAGTGATTTTTCTATAGACTTTAAAGGAAAGAAACAATTTGCCACTCTAGGAGACTTTTTCAGACAAGCCCTCCAGTGGCAAGCAAATCAGTAACTGAAGCAATGCAATACTGGTTGATATTAAGGAGGACATCAGTACAGCATTGACAACTGTCTGGAAAACCAGAAATAACAGGACATGAAGCCTAGAGACAGTTGCAAAAAACCCTCAAACAAATAAAAAACCCCAACCACCCAATATCCCAAAGGAGCTCTGGCAATATTAATATGAGAAACCACTCACTATCTAGCATGAGAGAAATGCAGAGACAGGAGTCACTTTATCTTGGTTATCAATCAGTTGACTTAATTTCAATAAGCTTTTTCATATCTTGTCTCTATTTAATTTTTAGGTGCTTTGTGGTCATATTTGCCCTCCGCATGTGCAGCAGAACAGCAGAGGCTACCTTCCAGAGTAAATAAGACATTGCAGAAAACCCTCTGTGCCTCTACCTATTTGTTGACATAGTACCTTTTGCATGCATGTGGAAACAACCTGTCCGTGGTTGTTTCTGTCGAAACTTAGCAGCCTGGGACACCTGAAGGAGAAATAAGGTTTAAGAAGTACAATGTGCTTATAGCTGCTCCTACAGCAAATCTTGAAAGTAGACCTAGCTTGTGGACATCCATAAATTATGAATGATCATACTACAGCAGTTAATTGAGACTTCATTAAAATTTGTAGTAGAATTAAAGGGTATAAAATAATATATAAATGCTAAGTATCAATATTAAGATTTTTTTGTTTGTTTGTTTCTGACTGTTTATTCTAGACAGCACTGTATCCAAAGAAAAGCAAAGGAATGGGTATTAAATTATGATTTTATCAATTAATTTTATCAATTTAATTTGTGGTAAGACTTAAAATTTTTGGAAAAAAAGAAAGCCAGAGAGAACAAGATGATGTGGAAGACCAACAAATATGTCCTGAGTGAAAAAGTCTTTTTGAGGCATTTTAATATGAGATTTAATAAGCTTATTTTGTATTTCCTATGTTGGAGAGCTTATTGAACTCTGTCCTAAGTTCAAGTGACTGTAGAAAAATTTTTTTAAATGCAACAGAAAACTTAAATGTCATTTCTTATTGACATATCTGGGGTGGTTTGCTAACTGTCAATGGATGAGCAGAGGTAGCTGAAGTATGGCTATATCTTTATCATTGGAACCAGTCCAACTTGATAAACTGGTCAGAAGATTAATAGCAGATGTTAATTTAGGCCTGCGGTAATCAGGAAATAATTACCCTGCATTAAGAATAAACTACTTTAAGTAAATTAAAACAGTGTTCTTCTAGGCAAATGAGGAAGTTTTTTTTTAAAAACAAAACAATTAATGTTTAGTAATTAGACCTTTTTTTTAAAATTTTTATTATTAAGATATTGTGCAAATTGTATCCTGGCCTAATCCCYGAGTTTCACTGTAGTTATGTCTGTTTACAGTATTTGGCCAATGATCCATTTCAGTCCTTTCACTAAAGAAGTCAAAGTATGGGATTATTTAATTCAAGGGCTAGCTGTGGCCTTTGATACATGAAGTAGAGATCCAAGAGGTTAAAACTGTTCTGCTCTCCTTAGCATGGAATTTGGGGAAGAAAAGGAACAGGTGGGTAAAGGAAAGGTTAATGGGCAAAGGGACCTGATTTTTTCAGGCCGTGTCTGGCCATTGTACAGCTAGTGCTGGTGCCAGGCAACAATGTTGATGGTAAACAGGGAAGTAAAGAACAGATCAAGCAGAGCCTTGCCCACTTCATTGTTGCCTTCCGCACTCTCTGATCTTTCTAACAATATGCTCCTCACTCAGCAAAATCCGTCAAAGTATTAATAATTACATTACTGTTCTTCCATATCATCTCAAAAATGAAGAGACAGACAAGCCGTTAGGGGATACGACTATAAAAGAGCTACTCCTGAAAGAGGTGGGTTTTTTAATAAGGTTTAGGTGATGACACTCTTTGGTCATTTGTATCCTTCTGGCTCCAGCTGTAACTACTTGGATAGGTCAGGCTGTACAACTGGTGTTAATAAAGTTTACACCGCACACAGCTCACTTCATAGCTGCAAGCACATTGAGGTTCCTCGCTGAAACGTGTTAAAACTTCATCCATCCAGTCAGGCAAGCATGTGCGCAACTTTCTTCTGGTGAGCAATCCCACAGAAAGGGATAGGACAACTCTGGTGCTTATGTTTGTGCATCTGCTCAAGTGCTTTGATAATTTGAAGATAAAGTATGAAACACTTTCACAGGATCCAATGTGAATTAGGGAAACAATGCAAGGACAGTGAAAGACTGATGAAAGTAACAGGAAGAAACATGCTGAAATAAAAGAATATGAATTATCTTGAGAGACAATAAATTAGATTGGGGTGAGATTCTATTTAGGCACATGTGAAAGAAGCCACTCAAAGCCAAATACATATCACCTGTACAGATAAAAAATGAGATAGCTGGCTTTATAGAAAATCAAATGTGATCTTGGGTTAAAAAGCAAAGCCTTTGTTGCTGCTATTAGCAGCCTGATTCAATTCATTGACTTGATGAAAGTTTCAGTCATGCACTAAGATTTGGGGGATGGAGGTCACTACCCACCCAAGGATTATATTAGGTAGAGGCAAACATTTTTTACTTGTACTCAAATAATTGACCCTGTGATACAGGATACAAAAGTCTCTGTAACCAACAGCCAATTGCTGTAGGTCAGCTGAGGCTTCTGTCAGCATTTTTCGTTAGTGTCATTGTTTCCTTAACTCTGTATTTCTGTAAAGTGTTTTTCTTATTATTTCATTCATTAGCATATTCTTTGGCTTGTTTCCTCCTCGTGATCTTTATCCTATTGCTGTGTGTGTATGTGTATTTGCTGTGTTTGGTAACATTTTTGCTCCCTGCTGGGACACATAATTGTTACTTGGCAGATGAATGCTGGCATACAGAAACATTTCTCTGAACTTTTCAGGAGCCCAATTAGCATACGGCAGTGGTACAGGGGGTTCCACTCTAGCAAACCCCCTGAGCCACTCTTCACCCATGTGCAAATTTGCAGGGATCATGGCATAATTACAGTTATGCATAATTATAAATCACTTTTGTTTATGGAGGATTAATTCAAGAGATGCTATTACCATATGCAAGGGGTTACCTTTCCAATGGAAAGGAGACAAATGTTTATGAAGGTATGTTGTATGGGTTTGGTAAATATTTGCCAGAAGATGAATATGTATAATTCCCAATGTGCAGTGCAGACAATATTGAGAGATACTCATCAGTCTTGGTGACAGGATGGGACTAATGACATTTCACTTGCTATGAGCTGTAAAGGCAAACCCCATTCCCAGAAGAACCTGCTGCTGAAAATATAGAGAACATGTAAAAAGYATGAGCAAGATCATGGTGCAAAGTGACACAGCTCAATTAGTTGATTGTATCTTAGTAAGCTTCCCTTTTAATCTGTATGATTCGGAGAGCAATCCTTTCCTCTTGCATTTTAGTTACATAGTTTGTGCTGTAATTAATAGTCAGATGGGATATGAGGGAATGCATAGTGGGGCCTGATTCTTTTCTCTTACACTATTGTTAAATCAGGAATTGAAATCAATGCACTGTAATCTGCCTGTGTTTTCATCTGTGCTGATGGCAGTCTGTAAAAGACTTTACTTTTTTGTGATGTCAATAGCTCTCCAATGAGTTAAATATTAAAATAGTATTTGTCTTGTTCTCTGCATCTTAAGTTTGTTCATCTTGATATGCTGTCAATCACTTCATTCAGCCTCTGCAGTATTTTTTTCTGCCTTCCTAAGGAAACAGAGTTTAAGATACCGCATGGAAGGAATGTATTTCTGTATTTGTACGAATGACTTTCTCAGCCTCACACAGGTAAATCTGGAACCTCTTAGTCTGTTTCAATTTGGTCAGACACAGAGCTGTCAATCCCAGAATAATTTTCCTATACCTCTCATAAARAAGGTGTCTGTAGAGAGGGAAGAGAGCTTGTTAATGCTTCCAGTAAGACAAAAGCTTCAGCATGACCTCAGCCTTTATTGGACAATAGAGAATCAGTGCAGGGGTGGGAAAGAGAACAAAATACAGTAAATACCTCAACTGTTGGATAAACGCTGGTCAGAGTTCAGTGCATGGTCATTTTCCCCCTTTATGGATTTTTGGGTATATAATAAGGTGAATGCTGGAACATTTTCCACGGTAAGATCATGTTTCTCTCACACATTTTCTGTAGTATCTGGTAACAACTTCATTCATAGTGCAGCTATGGTACGGTCAGAGTACCTCAAGACCAAGCCCTTAGGAAAGCAGGCTTCAAGTTCCTTTAGGGTAATACGCTGTGCTCAGAGGCAAGAATTAAATATCTTTCATTGTATGCATACACAGAGCCTTACTCAAGTCCAGTCATCCATAGTGATCTAATTTGTTAATAATATTCTGGTTACTGTCTGGTCACTAAGAGATGTCATGATAGTAAATGGGTTTTCTTAAGCAGTTCTTATGTGTTGACTCTCTAAACCTGATCTTGTATCATCACGTCAGTGTAGATATACAGACAACTAGATGTAGAACACACAAAAGGTTTTTTTAAAGACAATAAATTCTTGGGTAAGAAAGAATGATTACTTGTTTTCATGCACTTTGGCCAAATAGAAGGTTAAGATACATATGGAAGTCAACATTAATGATAAATTTCTTAGTGAAGATCTAGAAAGTAGAGATTATCAGAACTGAAAATCTGCATGAAATATTTGCTGTTGGACATTTTTCAGAACCAAAATAGTTTGTAAGTTCATTGTAGACATTCCAAGTTACTTCTTTCAGGAAAAAAGAGGGCTGTCTTTTTCATAACATTTGCTAATTGAAACATTTTGGGTTTTTTAAATTCAAACTGACTTTGTTTCAAAATGTCCTTCAGTTCTCTTAAAAGAAACTTGAGCAAAGCTGTGTATAAAACAAACTCTTTCTGTGGTTTGACATAAACTGTTTTTGATGTTTTGACCTGCTCAATATTTTGAAAAACAACTTGCCCCTAAACATGATTTTCTTTCTTATTTCCCAGAATTGCTGATTAACTGAAAAATCAGACCACGTGACTGTGGGATTAACTCCATAAGACCTGGCAGATAGAGGAAAAATGTGGGAGGAACTGTGATTTACTAGCTCTGTTTTTTGCTTCTTTCCTGCCTGGTGTCAGTGAATAGATGATGTACTAAGACATGCTCAGACTTCTTTAACAGACTGTAACATCTTGGAATAATATAGATGCCATCTATACTACCTTCTCCTGGTTGGATTGTTATGGTCTGATCACTCTTTTTTTTTTTTTTTTTTTTTTTTTTTTTTTTTTTTTCCTTTTCAAATAAACCATGTCATATCTTAGTGATTTTGCTGGAGACTTGAACTCTGTAGAGGCTTTAATCAACTTTGCTGGTTCCAGCATGCAGATAGAGAATGACTGAGAAAGTCAGTGACCTTATCCAAGCTCTGCAGGTGAAACACCAGGCAAAAAGATCCCATCTACCCTGCTGTCTTTCTGACACATTCCACTGAAGCAGTCTTAATACAGGTGCACTATCAGAAGTTTTAATTACTCACACAGTGAATGGTTTCAATAGCCTCATATAGAGGGCATTTCCTCCCTTCCCTCTTCCTGTGTGTGATTAACTCTTAACTCTTTCAGAGATAGCACCATTGGACAGAAGATGTCAACCCAGAGGGGTTTTGGCAGTTAATTGCCAATTATAGATGAACTTTGTTAAAAGGAAGGAAAGAACAAAAATTGAAAATAGCAGTTTAGACAAAGCAATCGCTCTCTCCTTTGCATCAAAGTGTTTGTATTCTGAAACTTTTTTGACTGAAACAGAACAGTTTAACTCAAATTCAGGCAATCTTGTGAAGTCATGAAGGCACACAGTAGTGCTGGGAGAAGCATGTGATGTATTAAAAGAAAATGTCACAGATCAAGAGGAGATGGTCTACTCTACGCTTTCTACATCCCTGCTGATTATAGTTTACTGTGGCTGTGGTGAGAATTAAAATAATAATACATACTATTTGCACTGAAGTTAGTGACTGGTCATTTCCTTTAGCTGTCAGGAAAGAGTATGCTGACTGAGATAATTTAAGACTGCAAGTCGTATGAAATGCATTAAAGCTGCCCTGAGCTGTCACATGTCACACAAAAAATGGATTGAGGTTTGTGAATATGAAAAGGTCATACAAAAGGAAATCTTTTAATGTTTCTGGTCATTTGACAGAGTCACTCAGTAAAGCTACGTAAACATTTCCTAGATGAAATCTTAAATATTCTCTAATATCTCTCAAGTATCACTTAAAAGCCTAAGGATTAATGATAGAAAAGACAGTTTGAACTTGTTGAAACAGCAGAAAACAACCCCTATACTATTTTAAAGGTATTAGTGTCTTCTAAGTAAGTTTGCCAACCTGTCAAAGGTGTTGGGTCCTCCTGACATCAAAAGACAGCCATGTTAAACATGGCAAATACTTGAATGACATCACAAATAGGAAATAGGAGCAAAGGAGTTATTAGATGTGCTTTATCATGGAAAAATATTATACCAGAAGCAAGAGTGCAGCAGATGCTGAGCATGTCAGGTTGGGAAGGGAAAGGAACAGATTGGTGCAGGTCTTCCACAGGTACACTAAAGTTTGGTTTTCAGTACATGCAAAGCAGACAGCTATGGAACTGAGGCTGTGGGTGCCTCTGAACACAGTAACCCATCTATTTGCCATTCCTTGGGAGTTATGGACAGAAAACCAAAACACTGAATCAAGTAGTTGTATTTTGCTGAAATTTTTTCCTCTTTGGAAGAAAAACTGCTCTGGGCTTCCAGTGTGTAATGTGACTAGGTTGTAAGACAGGTGAAAAGTCAGAGTGAAGACTAAGAGTGGGTGGTGCCAACCTATGAATGAATCTACATCCTTGTGTATCATCCTGAATAMCTGTGAGAAAGATATAAACTATTTCCAACTCAGTATGGAATGTCTTACTGAGTCCTCCGATTCTTATCTTTTTTTCTGACTGCCAGTGCGCTGTGAAACCCACTGGAAATGTGTGTGTCTTACCTTCTTTTGTACTTTTTCTTTAAAAAAAAAAAAAAAAAAAAAATCACAAAACCCCTGGCAACCTGCCACTTTACAGTGAGTCTAAAGGTTCCAGCCTGCTGGCTGTAGTGTTCTTGAGGGATTATTACTGACAACTCTGAACCGGAGTTTATAACTATGTTCTATTCTTAATGTAACAACAAGCTATATCTTTAAAGTAGAGTACTTGGAAGGAGAGACAGGGAAAGTGTCTACAGCTAGTTGCCTAATATCTCTGGCAAAAAAATAACTACTGTTTTTATTCAGTGCTTTACTTTCCAATGCTCTTAGAAGGATTAGTTACAACTACATTGCTAATTTGTATAAGTGCCAGTCTGATGCCAGAAATKGATTTTTTTCCTATTTATTCCTTTTTAAAATGATGAGTTATGCCTAAACTGCTCCTCCCTCAAGTCCAAAAATCTGCTTCCAACATCACTCCCTTTAAAAAAAAAAAAAAAGCCCTTTGCTTTTCCCAGGACTCCTTACACATTCAGTGGACAGTTGATCTGTGGCTGGGTACCACCTGTTTTGGTGACACTGAAACAAGGGATTGCAAAGAGCATCCCACAGTGAAAGCAGCAGAGGACTGTCCTGCCTCAACTGTCCTGCCACTGTGAAGGTTGTTTAAATAAAAATATTTTTTATTCAGGGATTTCCTGTGGCACATTATGAAGTTTCTGGGAGTCCAAATAGAGATTTAGAGCTGAACTGTCAGAAATACACCACAAAATCAATAGTACTTTTCACATATAAAGTGAAATATATTGTTGTGTACATCAAAAAATGAGGTTCAAAACGTATCAGGTCCTTGTGAGTATACTTTTTACCTTGATCTTGGGTATTCATCCATAAAATGTTACTGGTGGTTATGCTGAAACTGTATATGGGTCTGAATCCTTTGGATGATCCCCCCATCAGAACTAATTTCTGTTCAAATTCTGGGAGCCCAAATATTTGGCTATCATTACCTTTGAGCTGGTGGTGTCATCTAGGAAAGTTCTGGAATGTAAACTGAAGGCAGGTCTGCTCAATTTTGCAATTTGAACAGACAATGATATGTCACAGTTGAAAGGCAGTCTGAGAAGGCTGTTTCTGAGCCCCCACCTGGAGAATGCAGCAGAAGGGCAGGAATGGAGAGAAGAACAAATATTTTTCTCTTGCTATCAGCTGTGAGGATTTCTTCCCCCAGCTCTGGTTTCAGACCTCTGTTTGGTTGATGTAGGATCTGGGAACAGAGAGGAGAAGAAGATCGTAATCAAACTGAGGTCATCATCAGATAATGTAAATATGTGTCATCAATGGATCATTATGCTGGCCAAGCCAAGGCCAGGATACAAGTCCAGGCTTCATGCAGAGTATGAACATATACAAAGACACACTCTCATTCCAGAGTTGCTGGAGATCAGCTAAAACTTATGAAGCTTCTAGGGAGCACTAGAAAGAAATTCATGAAGAGATTAAAAATTCTGTCATCAGAGCAGGGTGTTAATAGCACATTGTAAATAGAACTCAAGGTTGCACACTGATAAAATATATTTAGGAATAATAGCTCTGTTGTATGTGTCTAAAGAGGCAACTTTGTGAAAGAAGAAACAGAATGTGAACCCTTGGAATAGGCTTGGTCTATTGCATAGGCAAAACAGGAGAAAAATTAGTGCAAATTGCTTTAATTCAGGGACTCAATTATCAGAGGTATAAAATGATTATAACACTGCTTGCTTTTATTTTATTTGTCCAAGTTTAACATCGAAATACGTGTGGAAATAGGCAGATCTGCTACAGCAGTTTGCTTTTGAATACTTAAATATTCATGAGAATATTTGTTTTGGTTTTATTAGAATAGTAGGTGTCAGAATTAGCACTTCTGTTTCCCTGTAGTGAGATAGAGGTGTTTCATAATTTTTCATTTTACCTGTGAGAGGGAGACATTACAGATAGTGCACAATCTGTAGAGTATGCATTGTTATTGCCCTGGCACAGTAGTATATCAGTGTAGTCAATCTTCTGAATGGGCTTTATGAACAATTACTTGGAATGAGGGGTAATGACTGGATGCAAGTATATCCTTACTTAAGGATGCAAGTACTTCCTTAASTACGTGTTCATGACCATGGATATGTAATGTAGCACTGATATTTCAGAAATTATTTGTATGTAAACCAGACTTCTCCTCACTTAGAGGAAACTTAATATCAATATCCAGTAAAATCATCTGTCCCTCTCCCATCATTACTTACTGTGTAATTTCACCAGATGACAGTAGTTGTATTAAAGCAACTTGTTGATATTGAGTCCTGTTATAATCTCCTGGTAGTTCCCAAATCTTCCTTTCTAATTCCTTTTTTCCATTTAGCAGATTGATCTGTCTGAACGAACACAAATCACATTTGTTTTCTGTTTTGCTCATTTTTTATTTATGAATTATTCACAAATGAATCTATTTTTTCTATGCATTTTTAATTCCTGAATATTCACTGAGATATTGCATTGACAGTTATTCATTAAATATGTGCTTCAGATAGYCACTATGTAAGCTGTGCAATTTGTCACTTAAATTACATGGAATGTGCTTTTGCTTTCTTGTAAGATTAATTTAATATTTTAATGGCTGAAAAACAAATTATACTAAGGAATAAAATTTGACATTCCCAATTATTTGTATTTAACTGAATATCATTTGAAGGGCATGTAAAACACCTTATGAAGCTCTAGGTCCTCATAACTAATCTCAACAAATATTAATAAATGAATTTTTAAAAAAACAAATCAAAACAAAAACCTCAGTGTGTCTGTTCTTAAAACAAAACCAAAAAAGACCTAATATTTTTTCCTCTATCACTGGACTTAAGGTAAATGTATGCATAGGGATACAAAGACAGTTTGATTTCCAGAAAGTGAACCAAGTATTTGGATATAATTTAATGACTTGTCCTATATCTGTAAATGAGTAAGAGTATACATCATTTTCATATACATCTCATGGATGAGAAGGCCGTAATAACGAAGTCACTGTCTCAGAAAAGAGTTTAGGAAATCTACAAAACTGCATTTTCCTCAGCTTTATTGTTACTGACTATGATACATCCAAATCTGAGTAGGCGCTTTCTAGTCACACTGTATGTTTTCTACATAGAGAGACAAACAAAAAGGAATTGGGAAAGACATTGATTTATTAATGAAGGCAACTCAATGCTCATGTCCCCATTTTCAGCAAAGAAGAAAAACATTGACAGACATAATGGTTTCTCAATAAGAATACTAGGGAAACGCTGCTGAACATAGAAGTTATCCCTTAACTGCAAGTGTCCATACACAGTTGTCAGGTGTTAGATAAAGAAAGCCATCTGGTCGTCTATATATTGACTTTCTGTCAAATAGGATAGTGTCTTAATGTATAATGTTAGCAAATTTGCTTTATTACTGAAGTTTCAATAGCTAAATGTGGAAAAATATCTGATATAGCTGTTCATTTATAGTAAGATTTGATTACTTTCATTAATAAAATATTTTTATTTAAAATGTTCTTATTAAAACTCACTTTTAAAATGTTGGAAACCTTGTCATCTGCATGAATTAAGCTAGAGCATGAAGCATTTATAATGGATAAGCAGTCTACATGAAATTTGTTTACCCTTTTGACTGTAATGGTTAAACAACAGTAGATATCTTGCAGATTGGTTATTTCAGGAGAATAAAGTGATCACAGAGGCAGGGATATATCTGGTATCATCCTATTTATTTTCAAAGAACATATAAAATACAGTTTCTGTAAACACAGAAGAAATAAACCAGCAGGATTCAGTTACTTTTCCCACAGCTGTAAACTTCTTTCCTGCTAGATGTCAGCCCAGACAAGTCCCATTCTTTGCTTTCTCCCACCTTTGTCTTTTTAGTCTCTGTCATTTTGCCTTTTTGATTACCTGTTGTTCTCTCTTCTGCGTGCTACTGCTTGTGGTTAGGTTTCTATGAAACACTGCCTGCTCCCTATATAAAGTACCACTTCTGACCACTTTTAAACAGTGTTGACCAATGTAGAAAGCTGATTTAGACAAACCTTTGTTTTGACCATTGTTTCCCCCAAAACTTTTATTTACTGCTTTGTTGTTCTAAATAGTGAGTTTCTACCAGCTTCTTCAATGAAATTTAAAACAGCTTTGTCCATAATAGTATTTTCTTGGTGTTTTCCTTAGAAACTCATGAGGAAATGTCACTAGATGTGATATCACATCCTAAAATTTTCCTCATAGTAATTTTTCATTATGGAGATGATCCAGTTTCTCAGTTTAAGATGAACGAATTTTGGCAACCACAAACAGCAAAAGTACTTCAAAATTAAACATTTCAGCTTTCTTGTTTCTGTTTCAAAAATAGTCAAGGTGTTAAATCTCAGAGGAACAAAATGTTCAATAAGCACAAAATCACCTGAAAGGAAATGACTGAACACCTTAGTGTTTCACATGAAATATTTCATTCAGTTTTTCATCTTTCTGCATAAAATATCTTTTGCTTCAGACATCAAGATCAATTTCATATAGTGAACATTTGAAAATTGAAATTGTATGGCGTAAAATCTTGAGACCTAAGAAGTTCCATTAGATACCGAATCTCGATCTAAGCATTCTGGCAGCTATGAACTTGCAACTCTTTGAATTCAGTGACAATTCCTTGTTGAAAATTTAGCAATGTTAAGCAATAAATGAAACAGAGCTTATTTCCAGAAATTATTTGAATTTTCTTCCACAGAAGTAACCTTTGATTCTTTCACTAAGTTTTGGAAGACAAACATAAGAATTTCGGGAAAAACTCACCTGTTGGTGAATTCTGCTTTTCCATTTTCATTTGGATTTAATATCCCTTGGCTGGATTCTACCTTAATGAAGGCTGCCTCATAAGCAAGTGCAGAGATAGTTCTTTATTTGTTAGAGTGGTTCAGAAATATTTCTTCTCATTATGGAATATGTTGTTAAATAAATAGATAAATGTGATTGGATATGTTTCCTATTGAGTACTTAGATTTTCAGCATAACTGCGAATAAAGAAAAGTTTTATTCTGTATTAGAATTGCAGTCTGAGTCCTTATGATGGACTTTAGGAAGTCCATCCTAAATCCAAAGCTTATTATGGCTCTTTAGGAAGGACAGGCAGGGGAGACGAGGAGGGGGTGTCACCCTCTATGTCAATGACCAGCTGGAGTGCATGGAGCTCCACCTGGGGATGGATGAGGAGCTGACCGAGAGCTTATGGGTCAGGACTAAAGGGAGGGCAGGGACAGGTGACATTACGGTGGGGGTCTGCTACAGGCCACCTGACCAGGAAGACCGAGCAGATGAGGCCCTCTATAGACAGATAGGAGCAGCCTCACGTTCACAAGCCCTGGTCCTCATGGGGGACTTCAACCACCCCAATATCTGTTGGAGGGACAACACGRCAGGGCATAAGCAATCCAGCAGGTTCCTGGAATGCGTCGATGGTAACTTCCTTCTCCAAGTGGTAGAGGAGCCAACAAGGAGAGGTGCTGTGCTGGACCTTGTTCTCACCAACAAGGAGGGGCTGGTGGAGAATGTGAAGCTCCAGGGCAGCCTGGGCTGCAGTGACCATGAAATGGTGGAGTTCAAGATCCTTAGGGCACCGAGCAGGGCACACAGCAAGCTCACTACCCTGGACYTCAGGAGAGCAGACYTTGGYCTCTTCAGGRATCTGCTTGGTAGAGTGCCATGGGACAAAGCCCTGGAGGGAAGAGGGGCCCAAGAAAGCTGGTTAATATTCAAGGATCACCTCCTCCAACCTCAGGAGTGATGCATCCCAACAAAGAGGAAATAGGGCAAAAACGCCAGGAGGCCTGCATGGATGAACAAGGAGGTCCTGCACAAACTCAAACACAAAAAGGAAGCCTACAGAGGGTGGAAGCAAGGACAGGTAGCCTGGGAGGAATACAGAGAAATTGTCCGAGCAGTCAGGGATCAGGTTAGGAAAGCTAAGGCCCTGATAGAATTAAATCTGGCCAGGGACATCAAGAGCAACAAGATTAAAGATTCTACAGGTACGTTGGGGATAAAAGGAAGACCAGGGAAAATGTGGGCCCTGTCCGGAACGAAACGGGAGACCTGGTTACCCGGGATATGGAGAAGGCGGAGGTACTCAATGACTTTTTTGCCTTGGTCTTCACCGGCAAGGGCTCAAGCCTCACCGCCCAAGCTGCAGAAGGCAAAGGYGCGGGGACTGGGAGAATGAAGAGCTGCCCACTGTAGGAGAAGATCAGGTTCGAGACCATCTAAGAAACCTGAAGGTACACAAGTCCATGGGACCCAATGAGATCCATCCGCAGGTCCTGAAGGAACTGGCAGATGTAGTTGCTAAGCCACTATCCATCGTATTTGAGAAGTCGTGGCAGTGCAGTGAAGTTCCCACTGACTGGAAAAGGGGAAACATAACCCCCATTTTTAAAAAGGGAAAAAAGGAAGACCCAGGGAACTATAGGCCGGTCAGTCTCAGCTCTGTGCCTGGGAAGATCATGGAACAGATCTTCCTGGAAGCTATGCTAAGGCACATGGAGGACAGGGAGGCGATTCGAGACAGCCAGCATGGCTTCACCAAGGGCAAGTCCTGCCTGACCAACCTAGTGCCCTTCTATGATGGAGTGACTACATCAGTGGACATGGGAAGGGCTACAGATGTCATCTATCTGGACCTCTGTAAGGCCTTTGACATGGTCCCCCACCACATCCTTCTCTCTAAACTTTGATGGGTGGACTGTCCAGTGGGTGAGGAATTGGTTGGATGGTCGCATCCAGAGGGTAGTGGTCAACGGCTCAATGTCCAGATGGAGGTTGGTGACAAGTGGCGTCCCTCAGGGGTCCATATTGGGACTGGTACTGTTTAATATCTTCATCAATGACATAGTGGGATCGAGTGCACCCTCAGCAAATTTGCAGATGACACCGAGCTGAGTGGTGTGGTTGACACGCCTGAGGGATGGGATGCCATCCAGAGGGACCTGGACAAGCTCGAGAAGTGGTCCCGTGTGAACCTCATGAGGTTCAACAAGGCCAAGTTCAAGGTCCTGCACCTGGGTCAGGGCAACCCCCAGTATCAATACAGGCTGGGGGATGAAGGGATTGAGAGCAGCCCTGCTGAGAAGGACTTGGGGGTACTGGTGGCTGAAAAGCTGGACATGAGCCAGAAATGTGCGCTCGCAGCCCAGAGGGCCAACCGTCTCCTGGGTTGCGTCAAAAGAAGYGTGGCCAGCAGGTCGAGGGAGGGGATTCTGCCCCTCTACTCTGCTCTGGTGAGACCCCACCTGSAGTACTGCGTCCAGCTCTGGAACCCTCAGCACAAGAAGGACACAGACCTGTTGGAGYGGGTCCAGAGGAGGGTCACAAAAATGATCAGGGGGATGGAACGCCTCTTCTATGAGGAAAGACTGAGAGAGTTGGGGTTGTTCAGCCTAGAGAAGAGAAGGCTTCAGGGAGACCTTATTGCAGCCTTTCAGTACTKAAAGGGGGCTCATAAAAAAGATGGTGGCAAACTTTTTAGCAGGGCCTGTTGTGACAGGACAAGGGGGAATGGCTTTAAACTAAAAGAGGGTAGATTTAGACTAGATATAAGGAAGAAATTTTTTATGCTGAGGGTGGTGAAACACTGGGACAGGTTTCCCAGAGAGGTGGTAGATGCCCCATCCCTGGAAACATTCAAGGTCAGGTTGGAGGGGGCTCTGAGCAACCTGATGTAGTTGAAGATGTCCCTGCTCATTGCAGGGGGATTGGACTAGATGACCTTTAAAGGTCCATTCCAACCCGAACTATTCCATGATTCCATGATCTCAATTATTTCTATTGTCTTCGCTCAGTGGGGAGATTACATGTCCCATGGTACCACGGAATGCATGATGGAATCCTGGCAATCAAGTTTACATTTTTTTAATTTGAATTTTAATATCCCAGAAAGATTTGTTAAGTATGGTGAGACAACAGAAAATGTTTGCAGAGATCTTTTGAGATCTGTGATGGAGCTCCTAAATGTGCTGTGGTGTAATTCGGGATGGAGACAGACAGAAAAAGCTTACTGGAAGGCTGCCAGGATTGGATAACGAGTGTGACCTTGATCTTTAAAACTCTTCTCCAGGTGAATGACAGACTGCCTTTAGAAAAGATTTGACCTGCTTCTCTCTCAAAGGACAGGTAACACCTGAGATCTTCTGCGGCACTGGCAGAATTATTTCCTCTGTTTGCTATACTGCACTCAATTCCAGACAGCAGCATAGTAGTTCACTTTCCCAAGTGTGAAGCTCCCCTGTTTCAAAAGTTCTTCCTCTGAAAGCAATCATCACACACCAGAGCCATGTGTGAGTGAAAAGTCATGAAGAGTTTGAGCAGTTTAATTCTGTGGTGGCATAATTGTAAGTGTAATTAGAAACAGCAAGATACAGAAGATACAGCTCTCACTTCCCCCACCCCTGCCTGTGACATTTTTTTTTTTGATCCAAGTGTCTAGTCCAAAGCCACTGTGTACCTCAGGGGGATTTAATTTTGAGTGAAAATAGCCAATGAACTGAATTGTATGATGTTAATTGCTATATAATACTGCATGTCATATCAAAGGTGTTGCAGTAAGAATCACCCAGATTAATGAAGAAGGAACTCTGATGAAACCGAGCAAAGTRCAATGACGATAAAACCGGATGAGCGCAGCAATAATGGAACCAGAACTGCTTCAGCATGCAACAATCCAGCACCACACACCATCTCTCCTGCCCTGAAAGACTGCTATGACAGATGGTGCCCAAAGCCAAGGACTAAATGAACTCATTGGACATTTTAGAGGGATGGCCCATGGAGTAAGGGAATGATATCTGTGTGTATATATCAAAGGGCAGGAAAAGTGGTGATGATTAATTGGAATGTATTGGAAAAYGTGACGTCATGCTCAGTATAAAAACTAAGTGTGTGGGGGGGCTCTGGAGTCACGGGATGGGCTCTTGTGTATCGGGCTATACGTTGTTTCGGTGGGTGGTGAGCAGTTGCATTGTTCATTGCCTGCTTTGTATATTCTGTTATTGTTGTTGTTATCACTGTTACTATTACTGTTCTACTCTGTTTTATTTCAATTATTAAACTGTTTTTATCTCAACCCGTGAGTTTTACTACTCGTGCCCTCCTGATTCTCTCCCCCATCCTACCGGAGGTGGCGGGGGTGAGTGAGCAGCTGCGTGGTGTTTGGTTGCTGGCCAAGGTTAAACCACGACAGTCCTTTTTGCTGCTTCATAAAGTTGAACAGTTTCCTGCTTCATAAACCATCCTACATTTGAACATAAATGACAGTAACTAAGCCAGTTCTGTGATGTTCAAACAGTTTGAACATACTGCTCAATTGTACTTTCAATWGTGGTTTTATATTTATTTTTACATAATTTTCTGCATAATTCACAATTAACCTTCAATACCTTCCCAAATCCTTTACCTCTAGTGGAATAACCCATCTAAACTATTAACAAAGAAAAGCTTTTGTCTTCTTATTTGCTGACTTGCTCATAATGCACCCAATATGTAGACTTCTGGCAGTTACTGATGAATAAGCATTAATAATGTAAAGGTCTAGAATGGAAAATGTCTCTGAACACACACACACACACACACACACACACGCCCCCCCACATCTGCAACCAGAGATCCCACAGCTTTGATATCTGCATTTTGTGTTGGTTTGTCACAAACCCGAGTATGACAAGCCTCAGGGAGACATTTTTCTGTTAGCTAACATTTAGTTGCTAAATGTTAATTGTTAAGTGATACTTTTACCATAACAATATGGAAGGTTATTTGTAAAAGGTTTATAGTAAAATATTTTTTATATGCACTCTAAAATTTTGGAATATTTTTAGTGCTTTTATTCTTAGCATCTAACCAAACTGTGCAGATATTAATGACTCAAACTTCATTATGGTCTTACAGTAATACTTATTTTTTACTTATATGACAGGTGAAAAGACTGAAACAGAAAGATTTTTGGAGGTGGATTGACAAAGTCATGTCTCTGTTGCCAATAGGGTGCAGTATCAGTGAAACTATTGCAATTGTACCTCAGCTTCCTCCCAGAAAGCTCCAGATACAGCCTAGGTGCAAATTAACACGTGTACTGCATGAACAGAAGAGGAGGATACACCTAAGGATTACCAGCCATTCTGGGTACTTAAGTCTGTAATTTAGATCCTCAAAACTCTTGCCTAATGTTGGATGTGCTTAAAATCTCATCATGCTTACCTTTCCACAGATAAAACTAACTTAGCACCCAAATGTCACTTCTGACTGTATTAGAGTTGGCCAAGCCTTTGCAGAGCCTGCAGCCAGGCAGCCACTCCCAGGACAGCATTCCTCTCTGACTAATAACTTCAAAAGGCACTGAGGCTCAGTGATGGTATTTATACCTGATGATACTTAATTATGAGTATAACTCTTCTGTATTACATTAACATTTATACTGCAGCTCCCCTTAAACTCCTTTTTCCCCATGMAGTGTGCTCTTGACTTATCTTGTTTGACCATATATTTTTATTTCTTGCTAAATACAATAAAAATTGAAAAAAAGACGTAATAGAAAAAGAGCACTTTCTAGCTCAATATAATTTGCTCCCATATTTTCAAGTCAGAGTTACTCCCTGTACTGGCAAAAACTATTTTTGAATTTTTTTTGTAGCTCAGAGCCCTTACACGTGTTGAAGTTGCTATAGACATCATTGATGAAATAGTTTGCTGTGTTTCAGCTGGGGGGTCTACACTACCAGTACTGATTTTAGACTCATCACCAGTRTGATAGATATTCAGATGCCAACAGGCCAGGCCTGCAACACTGATAATTAGAAAGGTCAGCTTTCTACTTTTGAATTGTGTGAATCTGATGCAATAGCAACTAGGAGGAACTGAATACTGAACCATACACATTAACACATTTAAGACTATGCACACACTGAATGCATCTGCATTTTTAGTAGGTTTCTTTATACTTTTGAAGTTGTAAATCTTTGTAATCATGCAAGACATTTATATTTCTTATATTAGCACAGCATCTGAATGCCTGTGTATTGACATATTAATGTGTTAATCTTCCTCATGCTCCTGGGAAGGAGGGTAATAGCTCTTTGCTGTTCTGGGGGAATAAAAGCAAGACTGAAATATTAAATATTTTCCTTGAGGTTAAGCATAAAATATGTTGCAGGATACTTACGTCCTCTCCCACATTCCATATTAATAATCTAATTGTTAGTCCATCTTCTTTAATTCCCTTTTTCATGTTAAAAAAAAAAAAAAAAAATGTTTTCAAGAAATGTTTTGTTTCTTTGTGTATTTAGATGGTGAGGAACACCGGGACAGTTATGGGAAGGTCCACTTAAAGATGTTTTGTGTTATTACAAAAATAGATAAAATACCCTTTTGATCTTTTTAGCTTAAAAAGAAATCACTAACATGTTCATTAATTAGTTGAATTTAGAAGCACTTGATCTGTGGGAGGAGGACTGCCTCTGAAAAAATTCCTTTGAGTATGAAGTTTTAAATAATCCATGCAGCTTGGCCACAGTAAGCGTAAATGAAACAAAGGTACTTTGCAGGCATAAATTCAGTAAAGGAGTCTTATAATCAAGAAGTCCTTAAATAGAACTGGAGATGATAAAAAAAAAAACCAAACAAAAAACACAACCCAAAAATCGTCCTTAAAAACCAGATTTATCAAGAACTAAAAAAAACCCAAAACCTTTCTGAGTTGAGTGTTCCCATCATAATGGCCCTTTAATAGCAATCTTTTGTTGGATGCTGGGCAGATTGCTAACTTCCTTCTGGGAATTGATTGAAATAACACCGAAGCTAATCAGTAATCAGACTTCTCATCCTCTATTCAGGACTTTCTTTTGGCTGTGTCAAGAGGGCTGTAGCACAGTGACCCTAAAACAGTCCTCTACAGATTGCATGCCTTTATAAACTGGCTATACTCTGAATGGAGTAGATTGAATTGTTGGAAGTAGCTCACATCCTCTAGTCAGCTTCAGAAAGTCAATATCCTTGGTGTGCCTGGAAAATCTTGAATTACCTATCACCCATCAGCTTTCAGGAGTAACCCTTTCAATGCAGCTCTACAACACCCTTTCTAAATAAAGCAGAGAGTGTGTTTCATGTTCTGCTTTATTCAGAAGTAGTCAAGATTTTGAGCATATACGCTCATATCCTTGAAAATATTTCAACACTGATCTGAGATAGGAACCTAAATGCTTCWGAGGATCTGGGTTGTATGTTTGGTTTTAAGGTTAAGCGGACCTACTGGACTCTCTAAAGTCTGCTAAATGAAATTTAGGCACAAGAAATGATTTTGTATGGTCCTAGTAGTAAAGGTCCTCCAAGTAAGTGGTTTGGTGCTGGGCACTGAATTGATATCTAGATGTACTATACATTTTCATATTTAAGAACTAAAAATTGATAAATGGAAGAATGCAAAATATTAAAGACAACTTTGTCCTTGTCCAAGTCCTAATAGATCAAAAAATATTAGTCCTGCAAACGTTTCAATGTTGCTTTTGACTAAAGCAATTCTACTGACATATGGAATAATCAGAAAAATAACCCTTATCCAAATACAGTATTTGGTAAGTGGTTTTTCAATGCACTTAGGTTTTCCAGAAGTTTTATATAGTTTTGTAAGTGTTTTCTTTAGAATAACAGAAATGCTGCAGAAGAGTATCTAGCATTTGAAATGTGAGGCAAAATCAAAAAGCTGAATTGTGCCTTCACTTGTGCACATGCTCTGAAATAAAGAGGAGACACAGGTTACATGGGGGACAAACCAAACGAAATTTCAAAGATAATGACTGGGCTACGTTAAAGCACAGTAATGGATGCTACAAAAGCGGCCAGGCTTGGATGGGAAAGAGGTTTTGAGACCCCACAGATGTTTGCATTAAAAGAAATGTAGTAAGATGGGCTCTGCTTCACAGGCCTGACATTGATTTTCTCCCCTTTGACTACTTTTCAATGCTTATGTGGGAGAACTTAAACAAAATCARGTTCTTATAACAATATATCATGCTGGATGGACAAGAGTTAGTTTAGGATTGGAGACTGAATAGCTCTGTTGCATTTTGTTCAAGCTAATGTGTTCTACGGAAAAAAGGGTAAGAAGCACTAGGGAATAGATGGAGCCTTGGTTTCAGTTATTCCCTAGTGCAGCAGCTGGACACAGTGATGAAACAGAACGTGCTGGGCTTTCTAAGGACTAAAGTGGGATTTCCTTCTGAAGAGAGCTCTGGAGGGATTATATCCTGAGGAACATCTGTGAAACGTACAATTGCCTCTGTGCTCTCATGAGCAAAGCTACCTGCAATGCATTATTCAGGACTGTAGCTGGGGGAAACTCTTCAGGCAAAAGCTTTTCTCAGTGAAAAATGCATCTGCCTGAAACAATTCACAAATTCATTTTGAATTTTTCATAGTGTTTAAGCCTGAAAAATGGGTGGAAAACCAGAAAAATGCTAGGAGTTTCCACTTGCCATTTCAAAATGATGTTTCAATTCAAAATGTACCTCAGTTTAATAAGGAGAACAAAGTCTTTGTTTACAAAAGACAAACAAAAAAGCTCAAAGTAAAACATTATTTATTAACTTGAAAAAAACTGTTCATTTGAACATTTTATTTCAAGAGCTTTTCCTTCTTGTATGAAAAAAGAGAAGAAAAATTATTTGACAGCAACCTGAAATGATTCCATTTTGGTTTTTGCAATTTAAAATGATTGCTCACTCAACTGTATTTAGGCCTGTGTTTAAAGACACAGATTAGGTCTAATATAAACTCTTTCATACTTACATCATAAGGTCATCATAACACACTTTTTAAAGGTGAAAAGTATTTAACTTGCAAGGACAGTATAAAACTTTTGATTAAAAAGTCTATTTATTTCTGAACTCTTCCATTACTTTCAGAACTTACATCTGATGCTCTTTGAATGACTACTAACTCAGGCCTGCCAGCTGCACAGTTGTTAGCTATTTACAATAAAATCAGTCCCATTAATTTGCTAATGAATTGACGTTGACTTTATATTTTGTGAGCTGGCAATGTTTCAAAAGTCATTGTTACCTCATTTCCAAAATGAACATCAATGAATTTCCCTTACTGCATAAAATGCAAAAATCAATTAAAAAAATCTAATTGGTTTAATACCACCTGGTTTCAAATTATGCTGATGGCACCAGATCAAAAACTCCACTCACTAATTAGGGTTGGAATGTGGATGATTCTCTCTACTTACTAATATGTTGTGAATAGAATAATGGTAAATAAAAATCTAGAAACAGATTAGAAAAAATAAATTTAGTAAGAGCATAAGAACTGAGTTGAACTGTACAAGAGTAACAATTCTTATGGTATTTTACCCTCTCTCACAAGAATACCTTTTCTGAACTAAACACAGAGGTTGCATAACAGAGATTAAGGAACTTGGTTGGAAAAAAAAAAAAGGGTTTCTCTACCAAATCAGTCACCAAGTAAAAAATGAAAGGTCTTCTCCGGGTTAATATGTTCAGAGGAAGCTTTCTCAATACTTCTGTGTGGCTACTGCTTGCTATCTGAGAGGAAAAATGTACTAGTGAAAGCTTTTATGATAACCATATCACATCAGAGCTCTGGCTAATTTCAGCAGTCTCCAAAAACTCCCAGAATCTTGAATGCTTCTTTCAACCAGCCCTTCATGACCCTTCTGAATCTTGACCACTACCACAAGCTGACTAGGATGTAGCTGCTGGATGATGACTGGCAATTTGTTGTCTGACAGAATTCTGAAGAGGTTTAATCATTCTGCTTTAGAAAGAAAACTAAAAGAATTGCTGGGAAGTGGAATGATTGCCTAGACCTGTGGGCCATGAACCTGAGAAACTGAAGTGGAGCCAGGAACTTCTGTAGCATAAGCTCTTGAGAAGCCATGAGTCTTGTGGTTTCTAGGTTTTCTCGTCTGGGCTCATCCCTTCTCACTTTAGTCCCTTAGCTGAAAAAACTTAATTAGGATGTTGGTTGGTTATTAGCTTCCTGTACTGTTAATGGAGCGAAGCACCCTAGCAGGTGAATCTGCTTGCCCAAGATGTTACTCACTCTCTTAAGATGCTGATCTTTCTCCACTGACCATAAACCTATAACAAAATAAAAATAAAATAAAAAAAAATAAAAAAAAATAATAAAAAAAAAAAGAAAGCCTATAATACCTGGGCTGTAATGTGGATTTCTTTTCTCTGCCACACAGGCTAACAGAAAACTAAGTAAACAAGCTATCTTTTTAACGAAGAATTTCCTCAAAGTCAGTGTGATCTTGTGAAATATTTAGATTCACTGAATGCCCTAAATAAGTACCCCAGGAAAGTATATTTTCTGCTCTTTTACACCTGAACAAAAATGTTGGTTCTTCATATCTCCAAGCAGAGGAAACCTTTGAAATCATCCTCCTGTGTACACATCTGCAAGATTCTTCCCTGGCTTAATGATTTTTGAGTCTATTGGACAATTTCAGCTATAAGATAGTCAAGATAGTCAACCAAAATTCATGTTTGGAAGGCAGCAGTCAAATGCCAGCTGTATTATTAAACAGCCATGAATCCACACAGGAGCAAGCCACAGAATACTACAATTTTGCTTCCCGTGTAGCTAATCAGTACATTTCTAAACATTCTTACTGATCAGAGTGCAGAGTCAACCTACAGGTCCAGCATAATGAATAGGAACAGTCTTAATAACTTCCATCATCCCAGGACTTGTTTCAGAAGATATTTTAGTTCTCATGACAGACAAGCTCAGGATGCACTCACAAACTGTTCTCTCTCTATAGATTATCTTTTGTTTTTCTTTTTCTTATTGTCCTCTGAATTTACAGAGAACCCTGTAATCAAAAGTATCAATTGTTCCTAAAGTACAGGGAAATATATAGCTAAACCAATCATAAACTCCAGTGATGATATCATGAGGTTCTGTTTTTTAGAAAGGTCAAATATCTATACAGGTCCATAGATACTGTTTTTTTTTTTTATGTGTGAGATTACAACTTTGTGTTGCATACAATTTTCAATGGCAAATGACTTCTGAAGTACTCTAAAAATACATCAGACTACATTGAATCATTTGTGCCTTTGACTTCCAACATTTTTCCTCCAGCAAGTGTTAGACTTGTTCAAGTAACACAGTCACAGCACACGAGCATGCCTACCTGAAAAATCTGGGGCTGAAAATGTCCGTTTCCCATGCAGATTATTGTCTAATTAATATCTGCACTGATCACAGGTCCTTTGAARTGTGACCATGGATTAGAAAGGTCAAATATATATGTATACATCACTCTTATGAATTAGGTATAAATTGCATTGTCCATACTAATTTTTTTGGTAAATGTGTACTAATGATGTTTAGTGACCCAACACAATTCTTTTTATTCCAGGCATTTTTAGGTGTTTCTTATGAAAAAAAATTTGCATATAAGTTTTACTGATTTTACTGTTTTTGAGTTTGACTTAGAAAATGCAACTGGTACAGTAGTTCATAAAATAATCTAAATATAGYACATTTGCTCCTTGATTACTTAGGTTGTGTTTTAAGGGACAGTTCTGCTCTCAATTACATTGGCTTTAATTTGGACTAAATCTACACATGTCAGTAGCCAAATAGTAATTCTGTTGTTCAGATTTATAGATTTCCAGATGGAAGTAGAATTTCRTCCACTTTCTAAAACACTAATAATAATTTCTATCATTTCTCTGATATCCAAACGATACTGAAAAACCAAGGAAATCTGGGAAAGGACATAAAGAATTACTATGAGCCTGAAGGAACCATTAAAGAAAGATTAACAGAAATCAACATGTTTGGTGTTATTACAACCCAGCTGCTGGAAAGGGTGATGCTTATTTGCTAAAATTTTTGGTCTCTAAATTTTTAGTAGAGGAAGGGTGTAGTAAATGTTCCAGGTAGAATATTTGAGTAAACTTAACAGTGGGCAAATATACAAGAAATATCAGGTGAAATTTCTTAAACCTGGAATTTGTATGTGTGTTGACTGTTTTCTAAAGGGAAGTGGTGAAATAGCCATTGAGCTGCTAGGGACTAAAACCTGACTGAGAMAGAAGAAGAAAATAAGAACATAGTCAGCATACTAACTGCCAGTGTGTTGCCATTGTTGAATTTTGTTTATCTGAGTTTAGAAATACTTGCAAAACTRAAACAACTTTGGGAAACTTTCAGTAGAATGTTGTTGTTTTCTTTGCTTTTAAAAGTACTACTGAGATGAATACTTTTTATTATATATGATGGCCTGTTTGATGTGGTGCTTTGTCTTACTAGTCTTATAAATCGTGTACTATTGCTTTTGGTTGCCAAATAGGTGCAGGGTATCATATGTGCTAAAACCAGTGGAAACCACTGAAATTCTTACTAGAGAAGATGTGGGCTTTATTGCAGACTTCATGCGAGTCACCTGCATCCCAAAGTGAATCGATTTAATCCCCTACTCCTGAGTGCTCCTCAGCATTAACTGCTAGGCAAACAGGAAAATGTCTCCAAAAGGCCGGCTCCTGGAAACTCTAGAGAGGAGCCTAGTGCACTCTTGTGGGCGGGAGAGCACTGTCTTTCCAGAAGTAGACCAGGCAAACATAGTGAAAGTATGCTCTGATTGTGTTAGATAAAATAAAAAGAATAAATAAAAAAGCTGTCTTTTTGGAAACGTGCAGACCATTACTTTGCACGTTTTCACGATACCATTTTATCATTTTTAGCCATCTTTTCACTAAAATCTCAAATAGATCTGGCTACTTACAGCTCTGGAAATCCTGCCAGTAATATTGAACACGTCTGGTAGAAAATAGTCTCCAGATAGGTCACATGAGAATAAATCAGAAGAAAATACATGGGACTAATTGAGAATTTTCACCCATCTTAACCTTCCTCTGTTCCTTGTCTCCCATTCCAACTCCCGCTCTTCCTGCCCAAGTGTCTCTATCTTTCTCATTGTAATTCCAGGCGTTATATAACACGTTCATCAAAGCAAATCTAAGAGAACCATCATCACTCTTAATTTAATGATATCTTGAAAAACCTTGCCAGTCTTTTCTTTTATCTTAGTGTCTGGGAGAAAAAAGAAAGGGTGGGGGGGGGGGAGAAAGCAGATCCACTTATCTTCATAGCCATTTTTATGCATCCTTATGATTAAGAAACTCTGTTGTAAATGAAGAAGTGTTATAAACTTACTCGGCAAACTTTTTTGACAYTTTCTGCTTGCAAATGACTTTTTAAAGTGACTCTGTTAAGTTGCTATGCATAACTTTTTAAATTCTTGCTTTTTTAATGTGCAGTACTTAGTTAAAGGCTTACAGAGCTTCTGGGTTCAATTTTCCTGCTTCGTACTTTGTAGCATCATCAGTTAACAAATTTACCAGGGCAAGTTATAATCATGGTGAATATAGACCTGTTTCATTTGTAAACCATCAGCTTGAATATTATCAGTATTTTAGAGATGTGAAGGTAAGGCACAGAGATACTAACATTAAAATTGTCCAGTAGCTGTCAGTGTCTAGTTTGTCAGATCTGGGGACCAAGTACTTTATATTTATTAAGTACTGATAGTCAGTGTGAAAAGGGAAGGGAAGGGGAAAGGGATTTCCATTCTAACTAATTTCATCCTGACCATGATATAAGGATCTGAAGGGAAATACAGCTAGTGCTACCAGTCACAACTATTGTATCCAGGAATACCCACGGCTGAACTGTATTCTAAATGTGGGCTTAAATGTTAAAAATGCTGACATTTATGAAGTATGTAAATTGATATCTAATTAACTTGCTACAGCTATCTTGTTAAATGTCAATTAAATATATTAACATTTCTCATAATTTTAATATATCAATAAGAATTTAACTGTACCTTTATTGTCRTTGTAATTCTGACTTAATTACATGGCTAGATGATTTATCTTTTGCATAATTATTCAACCTTAGTCTATGTTCTCTTAAACAATCAAACTGGTATTGTATGGATTCTCTACAGCATCTGATCTTTCTCTGTACAATTCTTTACCTTTATCAAGACATCTTCTATTAAGACACTAAAATCAAATGTAGAAGGGGAGGTGGGGCTTTTGCTACCYGAGCTCAAATGTACTGGTATGGAAATTTCCCAAGGATTGAACATAGTTCTGTAATGTTGATTATTTCATGTAAACAGTCTGAAAAAATGTTGAAGGAATATATATAACGGACAGCCTCAAATGACTGGTGGAGATTCTTTTATGATAAAACAGTAGTTCAATTACTGTACTGGCATACAATAGTTCACATCTCATTCTTTTCATACTCCTCACATTCATACAACACAGAACTAAGACCACTGAAATTAGGAGTATCACTTATACAGAGAGAGTGAAATAAAACCAGTTTCTGATAATGTTAACAGGACATTTTTTACAAAACTCACACCTGGATGATTCATTCTCAAACTGAATGTTCATCCTGCTTCAGGGCACTTAATAGATATGTATCCACTATGGGAAAGAGCAGTACATGTAAAGAAGATACACATGTTGCATTATTAATAAAGAATATCAGAGCAAGAGCTGAATAAAGCATACATAAACAACATGTGAACTGTCTGGACTGGTTTCTTAATAAGATCCATGCTATGAACATCATTTAGCAAAGAACTTACAAATGTAAACTTATTGTAGCATAGTTCTTGGCCTCGAGTAGAAATATTCGCAAGGTTTGACTTAAGCAGATGCTTAATGCTTCTTTGCATCAGATGAGAAAATTAACTCAGCAGAGGAAATGTTTTGACTGAAGTAAAATATAGTACAAATGGGATTTGGGGGAGCAAAGCAATCTTTAAATTCTGCAAATAATGTATGCCTGAAAAAAAGGGGAAAAGAGTATTGAAATCTTGAGGAGTGGAAAACACCTGTCCTAACATAGATGTCTTCAAGCTCCACATTTGAGAGTAAGCTGGTCACTCTAGGTTCCCTTTATAAACACTGAAGAAAGAAATAGGGAACTCCAGGGAATAATCCGTTACCTTTTAAATTAGGTATCGAAAGTGTCTGTTTCTCTAGACTAACTTCGACTTAGATGAATCCTGCCCTTTGACATTTAAAAAGAATTCCTTTTGTTTTTTGGCAGACAGTACTTGCTTTATTCACAAATCCTCCTGGTCCCAGGATAAGCATGTTTATAAGCTTAGGATTCAACACGTATTTTTTAATGTCTAAAATGGAGGGAATTTAATCCTTCCTGAATAATTACATTTGGCAAACACAGGCTAAAAAAAAAAGTATTGATTTTTCTTTTCAAGATTAGATCTTTTTTTTTTGTTTAAAAAGCAATCTTTTTCTTAAATTAAACAAATTAATTAACTCTGAAAATGAAACAGAATGATTTGTAATACCCTCAAATTAATCCATCTCTATTTTATTGAAACCCCCTCCCTCAGTCTCTCCACCCACAATCCTTTTCAGTTCACTCTGATTTTTTTTTTTTTTTTTTCCCATTGCTTGCCCAGGTTTACTGGCAGGGATTGAGTAGTAGTATTGAGACTGCATGGATCATTTAACCTGTAAAGAAATTACAGCCAGCCATCTCTGGGATGTGACATTGCCAGCCACAGAGGAGGGCTGCAGCCCTCATGGGGTCGGGGCTGTCGGAGCCATCTTCTGAGCTGTGAAGAACCTGTGGAGGAGCTTTGGCTACTGGAGATGGTGCTTCCCACCAGTGCCCCTTGCAAGCAGACCCTCACTCTGTACCAGGCCTGCAAGCATACAAGGCACCAAGACTATGGGAAGAAGCAGTTCTACAATAACTAATTATGCTACTTTCTGAGGACCTGAAATTCAGCTTTTCCCTGCAAAGAAGATAAGGAAAATAACTCTACATTTGTGCCTTCAGTTCCCTGGAGTTTAGAGTGTATTAATGGCTATTGAATTCAGAATAAATAAACTGGATGAAAAAATCATTATGTGAGGTCCATTTTCGGAATATCAATTTGGTTTTTAAGCACTTCAATAACTTATCCTTAATTTTCAACTCGGAGTGTCTCTGAAAATAGTAGAAATTTGGGGCATCATTGCCTTTTCTCTTCGTATAGTAATGGGATGTGAATGTAGTAGCTGAGCTTATTGAATTTGACATTAGAAGTTGATTCATCTTTTTAAAAGCATTTTTACATATTGAATTTTGGCCTTTGAGGAATAGCAAACAATCAAAAATTCATTGGAAAAAATTGAAAAAAAAAATTAACGGAGAAAGACACATGAATAACCCCCTTCATCTGCACAGCACCTTTTAAAAGAAAAGTGTGTGCATAAGATAATAAATAGATTTTAAGGTATGGTTGCAGCAATCCATTTGCCAGAGCTGTGAACTGAAGAGAATGAGTCTTTTGGAAGTTTGTGAGAATGCCAGTTCTTTGCCTGCATGTGAAGTGTGTTTCCCCAGGATGCTAGTCCTTTGTGTGCTATATGGGTGCCTGCTCTGTGGGGCTGTTCTGCACGCTGCTTGACTGAGCCATTTTATTGTGTGTTCATGCATATGAGTAAAACAGTTTTGCACTCTCTGGATTAACATTTGGATGGGTAAATGTTAGATATATTCATGCAGAACAGGAATCACATAGACTACAGGCACTGCTGCGTCACACGACAAAGAGCCTACTGCCACATTAGGCACTGACCATGGTCTAGGGCTATAACTCTAGTCCCAGTGATAATCTGCTTTAGTTGTATGTATGATTGGGCTGTTTTACTGCACACGTATTACCTTTTTATTTTCAGTGTCTGTATGGTATAAGTGTCTGGGACATATGTCTAGAGATGGAGATAGCTGGCTGTCCATTTGTCATGTTTGTTGGTACTTGTTATTTACGTGCATACCTATATATGAATCTTTCAAAGAGCTTCTGAACTCATGTTGAAAATGAAACCACAGGGGCAATGGAAATGTAAAACGGTTCCATTATTTGGAGCAACAGAGACATCAGGCGAATGGGTACTGGGCACATGTACAGCATTGTGAAACATAGTCTACTTACTGTTATTTTTGGAGGTTGACTGAGGTGAATTATGGTGTGAAACATCACAAGACACAGTCCTTGAAGAACGTGATGATTTTGGTTGTCTCATAGGAGGCAAGTTTCCAAGAGACTAAAAAAGGAAGCAAACAGGATGAAAAACTAAGTTTCATAGATTATTTCTGAAGTATGAAAACACAGACATGCATACAAATACTCAAAGTATTTTCCAAGATCTTGAACACACATGCACATGTGTATGCAGACATAAATAGGCATGTACAGTATATACAAAGACTCATAAACAGATCTAGAAAAAGTTACGGAAGTATACCTATACCTCTAACAGAGGAATTCTGTCTGCACCCCTCACTTTCAAGCATTTTAGAGAATTGGGTCTCACCAGAGCAGAATCTCCAAAAGCAGAGTGAATTTAGGGACATAGTAAGAACAAATTTGCCTGTAATTAGGCTCTATTCATCCCAGAACCGTACATGCAGACTGTCCTACCAKTAGACAAGGGAAACATTTCATTTACCTCCTGCGCTATAACTGACAGCTCTTTTCCCTCCTGGTGTTGCAATCTGTCCTACTGTCTCTTTCTGAGTGGAGTCATTCTCATTAAATGAAGCACATTCTTGCTCGATCCTGGGCTGAATCAAAAGCATTTGACTATGTAGCTTCCCCAGCTTTGTTTTGTTCTGCTATCACCAGTCGATATTCATCAAATGAATGAAAAAGGGACATTTGTAAAATAAACAAGTTATAAAAATAATATAAATTAAGGAAATAAAAACTTAAATAATGAGAAAGCATGAAGGAAAAGTCAACAGATTTGTGCAGAGCTATGGTCAAAGCGATATGTGAATCCTCAATGGATGAATTTCATTTATATAATTTAATGTGATACTTTACAATTACCAAAGGCATATTGCTTGTCTGTATATTAAATATATAATCATATGTTATCAAGAGTGAAGAGCAAATTCTGGATAAACTTGTCCCAGAGAAGAGCAGAGATTATTTACAAAGAGGTAATGACTACTGAGTGAGAACCTCAGACTGAATGACTATACTGCATCATATGCCTTTGGCACCAGAAAAACCAGTAGAGCTCTTTTGAGAAACAGAGCGGAAAATGTCTTGAGGAGTGTCATATGTCTACCACAAAACCTCAGATCTCTGGTGGACAATCCTCCCTCTAGAAGGGAGTGTCTGGTCCCCAGTGTGATCTCAGTGTTTAACTATGGAGCTGTGTTTTTCTTGTTTCTTCTTTGCTTTGACCATAGCCATATGCATATGACATTTTTCATCTGTGACATTCATTAAACTGTCCTTGCTATATCCTTGTGCTAATATGCAATCTAATTCCACAATATTGCAGCATCCTCAATGGATTAGTCACACACTTATTTTTTAGGAAACAATATTTTAATACAATAGTAAGTTGCACACAAACAAGAAACTTCTCAATATTCTGGAAAGATAAAGAATGTCACATAAATAAGCAAAAGAAAACTGACAGTAACGCAACAGGCAGGGTGATTTAGACACCAGAACACTGACTGCCTGGGCTTGATTCTTATCTACCTCCACTCAGATCAATGCAGTTACACTGTTGTAAATTTTTTTGGCACAAACTGAGTTTAGTCTTCTGTTTTCTTTTTTTTTTTTCTTTGACAAAGGGGATTTTTGAAAAAAGTTCCCAAAATAAGACTAGTAGCAAGAAAAGAGAGGAAAAAACCCAAAGGCACAGTAGATCGTTGATGAGAAGGTAGAATCAGAGTACAGTTCTCCCAAGACTTGCAAACTTGTATGTCCATGTGATATAACAAAACCTCAGTAGACGGTACTTACAAGCTATGAAAATGTTTATGGAACTCGCTTCCTCAGGAGGTGTAGTATTTTGCTCAAGAGCATTATAATTTCTTCCAGATGACAGGACTTTTGTATCTTGTTTGTGGGTCAAAGGGTCTCCTGTAGAAATTAGAAGTCTCTTATTCAAGTATCTTGCGTTTCAGAGTGTTTGGAATTAGAACTCAAATGGCCTCAAGCCCTATAATGGACTTCTTAGTACTAGTAAGCAAGGAAGGGCCAGTGATCAGACTGAAGCCCTGATATACATCCATGCATACTGCCAAATCACTGCCTAAACAGATTCCCTGGGATGGTTTTGGCTTGTGTCAACTACTATCCTCATAGACCATGACCAGGTTCATTTCGTGGGATACTGTGTGTCAACCGCTACTTCTACTGTGCAGTTTGAATACGGCCACCCAGTTCTGAGTGGAAAATGTAGACATGGGGTTGTGAGCCTAGCCATGACACGTGGCCTCAGGATTTGGGAACAGTCCTTGGGTTGTTTTATTTCATTGGGTAAATGAAGCCTCTGAAAGCTCCCAGAGGCTTTGGAAATAAAATTCAGAAGTTTAAAACTTGACTTTGAGTGTTCTTATAGGACACAACACTCTAATACCCTTTTGTCTGCTCTTTTAACTTCTAGCTTATATGAAGATATTCAGAGGGCCACATAAATAAATGTTTTCATGTCTTATCCTACATGTCAGGATGCAATGCTGAGTCACGAGGGTCTCACAGCTGTGAGGAGACGCTAAGTCAAAGAAAAGTGATATGATGACAGTGGAGCAGCAGGTCTAAATCAGTGTTGGGTGTATTAGATAAAACCTGAGAAGCTCTGTAGGCAAGCCTGCAAATAAGCAAACTCTCAGACCTGAATTACTGTTCAGTCCAACTTTGTACATACTGGCATGTTGATCTCTTTTTCTCTGGATCATGTTTCCAGTTTTGCTTATCTAAACTGATGATTATTCCAGTCAAATCAAAATCTGATGCCGATTCTGCTGTGCAAAACAATGGTATATGCTTTTAGAAAAGAGCATTTATGTATCCATGAACTAGCATATTATGCAAATAAGTATTTAGCAATAAAACTCTTATTGGTTCCATTTAGATGTTGATGTGTGCATACTAGGGTATGCCTACCACATAACTGGTCATCTRCGAACCCCAGTGTGGAATTCTGTGAGACAAGAGAGACTTGAATGCAAAATCTCTCTTGCAACTAATAACTCTGGATTATTCCATTCCCCCTGTTTCACACAAGAAAAAAAAAAAAAAATTCTGAGTCCTTGTGATACTAGGAGTACTCTTTCTTTGGTGAAAGAGGACAAAGAAGACTTTTAAGGTCCTGGGTCTGCTTATCTCCTGCTGTCTCACTTTGCCTCTCCTGGCTTCTCTCTGGAGACATTTGGTGACTCAGTGAGTCCTACAAGCACAGCTGAATAGACTGTTGATATATTAAACAACCCGTCTGAGTTGCAAATGATTTCCAAAGCCACAGAAAAGAACAGAACTCAGAGATAAAAAGCTGTTCATTCTGTGTGCAACTGAATACTGCTGAAGTAGATCAGTCACAGCATGCAAAAATAAAGGAAAACAAGAAAATACAGTAATGGATTTCTGGCCACCAGAGAAGACTCATTCATGGCAGAGTTCCTCAGAYGAGCACTAGATTCTTATGAGGGTCTGGGCAATAGGATGACATTGGGCTGCCCAGGGTGGGCTGGGAAAGATGAAGACATCCTTCAATCTTCAGTATTGTGATTGAGTAACATGAAACAGAGGAGGATTAACTCAGAATGTCAACATTTATCAGTAGGCCCTGAAGTACAGGAGGAACTCTTTCTCCGATTTCAGATGAATGAGATTTGCTTTACTTCAGCTGCCTTGTGTGGGCATGTAAAGTCTTGGACTGTTACTTTTCAGAGCTGTGTTAAATGTGATTTCAGCAATGGACACTGCTGAGGGACAATATGGACATTTGTGAATGATGCTGGATATGGAAAAAGTAATTTGATATTTTTGTGAAGATTGAAAATGGTTTGAATTCCGCATTATTATTTTTTTCCTGGCCTCTTAAATATAACTGTGGTGGGTTGACCCCGGCAAGCAGCTAAGCACCACACGGCTGCTTGCTTACTTCCTGCCAACTGGGATGGGGGAGTGAATAGGAAGAGCAAAAGCGAGGAAACTCATGGATCAAGATAAAGACAGTTTAATAAGTACAGGAAAGAGGAGGGGAAAAAAAAGTGATGCAAAGAAAATCTCTCACAAGCAGACTGATGCCCAGCCTGTCTCTGAGCAATGGAGACCTGCCAAACAATTCCTGCTTCCCCCCCACCCCCCATGAGCATTACGTTACATGGCATGGAACATCCCTTTGGTCAGCTTGGGTCAGCTGGGTCTCCCAGCTTTTTCCCACCCCTTGCCTACTTGCCGCAGGGGTAGCAGAGTGGGAAAAAGAGAAATCCTGAGAGCAACCACTGCTCCACAATAGTCAAAACATTGGTGTGCATTATCAACACTGTTTCAGTCACAAATCCAAAATACAGCACTATACAGGCTGCTATGAATAAAATTAACTCCATCCCAGCCAGACCCAGCAATATTAGCCAAGTTCCTCTGTTGTATCCCCAGTTACAGACAACTCTCTAAATCTCTAAATCACTGAGACTCTTTAGCAGGGTCCTGAACACGTTGGAGGGTGTGCATGCAATACTAACTAATTCAACCCATACCTATCCTCAGATTTTCTAGGAAGAGTCTTTTTAATAGCTGTTAATAAATTCTGTGCTAGGATCTGGACAGGCTTTCCTAGGAACTTTATAGCCACACCTGCAATTTAGACAGATGAGGACAATCAACATAAACAACAACAGAAGCAGAAGGTAATCAGTGTAATAGCACTGAATACCTGAAAATAAGGTCTTCTGGCTTCAAACTATTGAGCAGATTGCATTGTGTACCTGAGGTACCATTGATATTTTCACGCTAAAACAATGTAAGTACATTAACTCCTCAGGAACATATGATTTTTAATGGACATAGTCATGTGACTGGAGGAAAGGGATCTATACTGCCAGAAGGACACATATAATTCATAATAAAGAGAAAGAAATTGTTTTAAAAAAGAACAGAAAACTCATTCTGTGAATAGAAGGATGAAATATTTAATGGTAGGATGGGGAGAAAAGATGAGGGTGGAATCAGGGTTAGAATAGACCCTGGGTGTTGCAGAGCTGTAGAAGGCATAATTGGAGAGGTCTGAAAAGCAATGTTTTGCCTTTATGTGAAGTTCTGAGCAGCTGCCGACCAATATGAGCTTTGGTAGCTCTAGCATAACATTGCCAACCTTGAAATGTTCCGAGTTTTTGAATCTATCCATTACAAYCCAAAGATACTGCCTCTTCTTCCAGACCTTGGCTTCCTCAGACCATACTGGTTGTATATACATTTGGGTTCTTTCTAAGTGCATTTTGCTTTTTTATTTTCAAGGTGGGGTTTTCTTTTTGGATATATATTTTTGGGGAAGTTAGAGGGATGAAGATAGAAATCTGTTTCACTAAAATGCAAGAAGTGAGAGCTTTCAGAACACTGAATAGCATGAGATTTACAATTAAATCATGATAACTGGTGATATTATAAATGGTTTTATGTGCGGGAAGACTAGACCAATTATTAGAATATTGTTTGACATTTGAATCAGTAGGGCTTGTTTCCCACTTGGAGTTTATAAAAAGGATTTGAGCCATCTTAGGCAAGTTTTATAAAATTGGATTCACCAAAAAGATTTAGACCATCGTTCAGTATGACAAAGTATTCATCAGCAAAGCGGTCTGTTTGTTTTTTGCTTCCTACTTGTATCAAAACAACTGTTCGAAGGGCAGTGTAATGAGAAAGAATGGGGTATTCCTCTGACTTACAAAAAATATAACTTGTTTTATTTTCTTTTCAGGAGAGAGCCAGAAAAGCTCCTCTCTGTTTCACAGTGAGGTCTCTTAAAAAACCGTGTCAGCTCAGCTGACAAGAAGGTGAGCTTTAACATGAGAGCAGTAACACCTTAAGCTTGTACTGTCACAAAACACTTTGCATTATGAGAACCTGACTTTACTTAACTAATTTAAGTTTTTAGAACCCTTTTCAACTTGTTCTTTATTTCACTTCATTAACGAACTGTAAAGTCTTGACAAGAACTTGACAGCGTACCATATAAGCACTCAAAATATTTATGAATTGTACATTCCTAATCTAGGACACATTTTCTAAGCATATGCAGAGCAAAAACAAAGTAATAAAAAAAGCACTTCTGAACGTGCATTTAGACTGAGGTTCAACTACCTTCCTTTGTAAAAGATTTCTGGATACTCAATCCTATTGTTCCACAAAAGTGCAGGGTAATTCTAAAATGGGCTTAACCAGTCTCCCCTGATGAAGCTGCTGCTACTTGTAAGGATTAATTACACATGTATTTTCCTGGATAACAGAGAAAGTTGGAATGATTCAATAATCCAGTGGGTTGGCCTTGTAGCAACAAGAGGTAATAGTTGTGGTCTAATGTATCCATCACAGAATGCAGAAGGATTTTATAAAAAGAAATAGCATCAATTATCTCTTTTTGTTTGTTTGCTGCTCCTAAATTAGGAGGAGCAGGAAATTCTGTATGTGACAAAATATTGTCTTGATTTAAGTTCCTAATACCAGGAAAACTTAATAACAGAAAATCTAAGGCCCAGGCTGGCATCTCCTTTAAGCTCAAAGCAGACTCTGCAGAGTGGTTTGAGGATTACCTGGGAAATACAAAAGATTAAAAAATACCTAACCATCAGCATTCAAAATGACATATTTCAGCATGAAAAGACTCCCAAGGGAAGTCCATCCAAAACACTCAAACACTCCTGGTGAGACTGACTCAATTATCAGCTATAATAGCATCAGGTGACAGACTTTGGTAAGCAAAGTGTTGCACAGTGAGAAAATTCTATTAGCAAACACCAATTTACACCTCTGAATTGCTGTGAATATTCGTTAACATCTCCTGTATGCTTTGTAGCCATTAACTGATTAATGAAATCCTAAAGAGAAACAAACACACAGTATGTGGTGAGCAGGTGTTACCACTCCCTTTTTGAAGGTGATGGGGAAACTGAGGAGAGACTTACTGATGACTTACCTGAGACCAGGCGGCTCAGCAGGTGGAAATGTTCCTACAGGAGACTGCATGCTGTGACAGCTGACATCTGGAACTCCTGCAATAGCTGGCAAGGTGCTTGTCCTACCCCAAGGTGCTGGTCATTGTCCCTTAGCTCTGCTTGCATAATTCATGCATGTATGAGGTCTCCTTAAAGTAGTCAAAAAGATCTTGACTATGTTGAACATTTTAGGAAGAAGGGGGTTTTCTAACTCTTTTCTAACCCTAAAACTTTTCTAACTGTAATTCAGTTTGGTAGCAGCTGTCCACAAACACTTTAATTTTCCTTGGGCCTGTGCTACCAAAAGAAGCTGTCCCACATTCTCTTTCCCTATTAGCTTCTCACTTCTTTCCAAAGACATAGAGTTTCTTTCAGTAGCAGAGTATGTTCAAAGAGTCATTACTACATGCAAGTTAATATGATTTTGCTCAGATAAAAGAGAAAGTGAGAATGATTCCCATAATACAGCAGGTAGATGGCACTGCATTTGAAAATCTACTTAAAATACCAGAGAAATAGTACATTGTGATACCGAGAATTAAACTGAGAAACATCTACATTTTTCCATGTGCATTACCACACAGCTMAGGTTTTCCAATTGCTCTTTTCTTTCTCCTTTAAAACATTGGAAAATGCTGTTTCTGTGGAGCAGTCTTGCAAATCTGACAGCCTCTCTTGCAGAAGAGCCTAAGAGGCTCGTGGGTGCTAGACTGACCCATTACTTTGCATGAGTTACCCTGAACAAAGAGGAGTAATGAGATGGATTGGACGTGCCTTCACTGTTACTGCAGACATTACAAGCTGTYCTCTCCCAAGTGCTTTGGATATAGTAAAAATTAATAAGTTGACATTAATACAGATTTCTGCATAGCAAACAGTTCTGTGCAATATCACAGGGTTTCCTCTCATGTGCTTACTGCCATAAAATCAACCAAAGATAGATGATCACATCAAAATGTTGCAAATAAACAAATGAACAATCCTTTCCAAAGACAGCTACTCTGGGATTAGATGTTAGCCAGCATAGCTCACGTATCCACAGTGTTTTGTTTCTCTTTTTTATGGTTGTTTCTATCACATTGTTCCCACTCTCTTCACTGAGTGTCTGTTTGGGATCTTTATCTGAGATCCCATACTACTTCGAACAGACATTCTGATCACTCTGACCACAGCTCCGGAAGCCATAATCACCACCATCATAAATGAGCTCCCATTAATAGCCATGAAAGGGTCCTCAAGGTCTGTTAAACATTGTGATTTACATCTTCATCAATTAAAGCAGTTCTGTATTCTCAAACCCATTTTATTAAGTTGTAAAATTCCATAGTGTTTTGGTGAAAATATTAACAGTGAAGGAAGGTGCTGATACTGAAGCTCAAAACTTAGAAACTAGATTTCAGGTTCTTCTGATCCCTTGGATGTACTTTCTGTCTTTGGGCAAGACACTGTAGTACTTTGTGCTTTGGTTTGTCGAACTGAATAATGAAAAGATATATCTATCTATCTATCTATCTATCTATCTCAGAAATTGGAAGAGACTTGTGAGGCTATTTGTTGATAACCTATCAAACATCCTTTTCTAGGCAGCATGGGAGTTATCATCTTGGTATCCAACACTTTTGAAAAGCTTTAAGGAGAATGCTATTGAAAGTGTAATTGCTTTATGTACTTCTGTCAGGTGAAAAAGTAAGGTGTCTTACTTTCAAGGACAGATGGCAGTGGGTAAAAAATGGGAATTTCTGTCTTGAATAACARTGATGTCTCTCAGCTGAGGGATGGTTCAGTTGCCCTAAGCTCAGAATCAAAAGTATTTTGAAATGAATTTAGTCAAGATTCCTCCTCTTGGAAGCAAAACCCCAAATAAAATACATCTCTCTGTAGAGGACAAGAATCTACACATTATTAGGCCAGTATTATATCAAATGTAAGACTAGAAACCTTGCAATAGCCAATTTGCTGGATGCCATAGCCATTCGAATATGTAGTAGGAGAGCAGCAGCAGATCTGCCACCCTAAACGTTTCTTCCTTCAAAAGCCTGTAGGCTGTAGATACAGTAGGCTGTATCTACTAAGGTAGAAAGCTTGATTGCACAGTCTGTATGAGTTGAATTCAGTTTTCTCGGACATGGCAAATCGATACAGTATGCTATAATCCAGATGAGGTTTTGCTCTGTATAATTGCATCTGTATTTTCTTATGTTTCCTGGAAATTCAGTTTGAAATTTCTGTTATCATCTACTGTAGRATGGATGAAAACAGCCAATAGTCACATTGACATTTTTCCTGTTCTAAACTCCATATGTTTCTAGATGTAGATATAGCATGTATCACTATTCCTATGGGTGGGTGTACAGATAGTTTCCAGATCAGAAATGTTGTGACCAGCCAGCTCCCTGTGCAGACAGAAGACCCCAGTTATGTCTGTATCCAGCTCTGTAAACACGCCTCTTACTTCTAATAGACCCTGTCGCTTTAGGGTTCAGTAGGGGCATTTGTGAAAATGGGGCCTAATTGTGATGACAACTCGTGGGATCCAGTGTCATGTAATACTAAACAACTATGCCTTGTTCTGTCTTTGTTGAGGAGTGAAAAGGAATTTGGCAGCTGAAGCAGAGCTCTGGGAAACCTATGACACTGAAATAATAAATGGCCACTTAGTGCACACACGAGGTTGCAATTCTCTCCCCAGGACTTGTTTGATGACAGTCCTCAGTTCAGAATTGGCTGTGGTCAGCCCCGAGAGTGAATTACAATTGTGTACAGACTCTGTGGGTGACTACTACCAGTTGTTATCCTGACTAAGAAAGAAGGCTATTTTTCTTCCTTAAGTTGCATCAGCAGAACGTTTCTGTACTTTAAGGGATTTTGTATTGGCATCATGCGCTTCTAACTCATGCCAGCAGACTTAGCTAGGCTGAATGAAATTGTTACCATCTTTGCTGTTTGCCTCAAACCTCAACCATAGCTTACCAATCCCTTTGAAGACACAAATCAATGTGATTTATAGATGCTTCTAAATGACACGTCTGGATGATTTCAGGTAATGCCAATATCTGGCATCCTAAAATGTTAGCTGAACTGCTCAGTGGACCCTCCTGCAGTGCTAGTAAGTGTTAGCAAAAAGGCTGGGTCAGACAACAGAGGACAGTAACCATCTCAGCCACTCCAGTATGATCTGCCTGCAGGTATGAGCCACTTCCCATRGCAGAACAATGGGCAAGGAAGTAGAAAGTAATAGCTTAAAGCTTGTTTGGGCACAGAAATTAGATCTTTTGAAATTACTTCCTTGTTTCATTACATGTAAAACCACTTAAGAATGTACTGAAGCCAAAAGGACAGATATTTAAAAATGTCTTAGCCTTCTGAAGCAACTTAGGCAAGCTACCATTCTCAAAGGAAAGAACACTCTCACATCATTTCTTTTACTGGTAGCACCAGTTTATGCCACTATAATCCCACCCCAGTCACTTTTTCCTACCTCCATGTGATTCCTTTCATTATGCCTGGAAGCTGCATGGGTAATTGGACCACAGAACTGACTGGGATCTAAAAAACTTCCTGTCACTAAAAGAAAAGCCCTCAGTGACAATGATATGTAATAACAGTGGGAGGCAAAGCAATCTCTCCTCCACAAGCTCTTCTAAAGTCCAGCCTCCCCTTTTACAGGTCCCAAGGGTGACAAAATACTTTAAGGAAAAGTGAAAACTCACGTCTTTGTTAGAATTTGTCAAAGAACAAATAGTTTGCAAATACAGCAAACAAACAACAACAAAAAAACCCAAACAAACAAACAGAAAGAAAGAAAAAAAAAAAGATGGATGTGTATCTGTGCCTGTGTGAGAAAGAGAATCTTTCTGGATGTGACAGAGTACTCTTCACAGAGTATGTGGTTGTTAAGTGCTCAGAGAGTCCTGTGAAGAGTACCTCTAAATATCTAAACAGATAGAATTAGGTACAGGGATGTTCACCCATCATTGAAATGCTCTTATGGCAGGATTTGCTTTGAAAATGGAAGCCCTGCCATCTCAAATGTGCCGATGCGTGTAACTTGCTGTTAAATAATAATAACAACAGTAATAAAAAATGTAATTAATAATAATAAAATATTCTTTACAATTGCTAATGAAGGAGATTGCTAATCTCCCACTGGTAGCAGGGGAGTTCTTTGTCTCTGCTGCCAGAAACATATTACAACTTATAATTAATTAAGAAGCATGCTGGGTGGGCTGGCAACACACATTATAAGTAACATAATAATAAAAAATAAAGGCTTTGTTAGTGGAAAGGTGACAGAAGATACTGTAAGATACTGCCAGAAATAACTGTTAGATGATGATTACATCTAGATAAGCACGGCAGGTTTTCTAACTAATGTAGAGCAGTATGAGTAAAGAATTTTACCTGATTTCATCAGTATTGGCTACAAAACGTGTATGTGTTCTCTCCCCACATCCTCAAATCTTCTTTTCTCCCAGAGGCAATTGCCTGATGGAGGAAATGGAGGCTAGTGGTTACAATAGAGGACTTGGAATTTGCTATTTTGAGCTGCGCCACTAAATCATTTCCTGACCTTGGCAAAGTCAATCACAGTAGCTATGCATCATTTTCCAGCTGTAATATGGGAATGATCACAATTACCTCCTTCACGTATTCCTGCGATGCTTCAGGAGTAAAGTTTTATAAAACATGTATTATTCACAAAAGGAAAATATCTTGGTGATGATGTTCTTTTATGACTGAACCCCTGGAAACAGGTCTGGGTGGAAATTCAGAGGTAGCACTCGTCCTAACTGTTTTCTGAAAGTATTTGTGTTTGTTATTGCCCAGTGCCTATAARTCAGTGGGAACTGCAAAACTTACACCCACGAAATTAACCTTCATTTCTGCTGGCTTGGAAATGTGTTTCATCATCCTGCTCTGACTGCGGGGCTGGGAGCTCTGCGTTGCCCACTGTTCACATTCCCACCCAAAGTGACTGCTTCTGAGCTCATAGAGGGAGCAGTGGCAATTAGGGAGGGATGTGAGGTGTGCTGGTGAGCTTAGTCCAGTGCTTCGTGAGGTAACAGATTCATCACTGCATTTTACCCAACTTCAGTTCCAGCTGCCACCTGTGCTTGCAGTATTGGGCTAACTGAACAGACAGGGAGACAGGTTTCTTCTTAGCTGGAATAATCATTTCAGAAATGGATGGAACCTGGTTTAGATCACCACAGGTTTTGGTGCATTCTGCTCTGCATGCTGCACTTTCCGGAAGACTGGTCTGATCTGTGATTAAGAATGAGATTATTCTTACTGTAAATGGTACAATACTGGCTGCCTCACTGCTGTCTTCTCAGACATTTTGAGTTCTGTGTCTAAAGTCACTTTTGAAAATCATGGTCTTTCATATGTCTTTAGATATGTTCCAAAATCATTGCACAAACTTTGTTCACCCCGGGCCAAGGGCAGCCTCTCATTGGCAGCATGAGGCAGATTAGCATCGCAGTCCTTCTGCCTATGAGAGATTTCACCTGTTTTCATTAAGCCCTTGAGGAAGTGATGGGTCCAGCTGCTGAAGAGCAATGCTAGTTCCTAATACTGGTGCCATGCAACACAATAAGGGCAGATGCTGAAGGTCACCTATTTATTTTTGTTTGAAATTTGGAGATGCCAAAGAAGTTTGCACCTGCTTATGGTCTGGGAATGCATTAATAATTAAATTTGTGCTACTATACAAACATTATTATTATTATTATTAATAAACCATATTTAGAGGTGKTTTTTTTTTCTCCCTGTGTACCAATGGAAATTTCTAAATGCTTTATGAATAAATATGTACTTACGTAGGCACAAAGACTGCTTTTGTAAAGGTCAAAACCCAATTTTTTGTTAGCAAATAGAGGCACACTCCTCCTCCCCAAATACCAGAAGATTCTTCAAATAAATGATATTGATAATACCATTGAAGTACAAGTTTATTTTAACAAGAAGGTCAAAATGTATATGTACTGGAACAATGCAGCTATTAAACATTAATTTCACTTGGGATTAATCAATGATGAGGAAATAAGTAAGACTCTCTTCTTTTTAGCCAGAGAGAAACTGCTACCTTGATCTATAGCTAAGTCAATAGGCTGAAATTGTGAATAACTGTGGAACACATTGAGAGTTAACCTTTTGATCTCAGCTTGAATGCAATAATTGTAATAAAAATGCCAGACTTAACATTATTATCGATACCACCCCTTGTAGATGGTGATTAGGTTTGATTCCATTACTTTTATAAAGAACAAAAAGACAATGTGCTGTATTCAAATTACAAATGATCCATTCAGAAAAATTAAATTATATAGAACCTTATAATGTGCTTAGTAGAGAGGTATTAAAAATGTGGCTGAATCACTCTGTAATTGCTTACTGCAAATTTTATAAAGCACTGAGTAATCACACTCTTATTTTGAAATTGCACAGTGTCTCTGAACTAACTAGTGCTATCAACAAACTGTCTGCCTGCTGCGTTTAAGAACTGCTCTGGTCAGCTACCCAGTGAAGCCTGAACCTGTTTGTGCATGTAAATATCTCAACGTTTACTGTGAACTAAAATCTTTCAGAACCAGAAGAGTGTGGGTTTTTTTCTTTTATCTCTGGGTAGAGGAAGCAACTTTCCTTAGCAGTTATTGGAATGATGTGTGTGCATACTGGTATCTCTTCATTTATTAATTTACTGTAATACATATCTATAATATTATCATAGAAATTATAGATGAGGAAGTAATTTTGTTATTTTTAATCTCCTTCTGGCTGTTGTGGAATGCCCTATAAAGTATATTGCATTTATTTAGGCTAAGGGTAAAGTTTTTTGAAGTGTGTAAGGGCCTTAGGGAATGTTAAGTCATTTTTTAGAAAGGATATAAATGTTTAGGATTTTCGTTGGCTTTGAGTGCGGCCATAGTTTTATCAGTGAGAGTGGGCAAATCAATTGTTTGTTTGTTCATGAACCCTGTGCTTTGGTCATTTCCACCCCATTAACTATGTAAATACAATATTGAGCCCTTGGTGATATAGCCTGTCCTGTGGATCACTCTGATATAATGATGCCAGTAAAGAGAACTAAGAAAATATACTGCAAAAGGTACAGCTTCTAGATATTCCCCACCAAAATTTGGAACACAATGAAGATTTTCTTGCTCCAAAGAAGGTTTTTAGGAATGGAATGATTGTAAATGTTAGAAATACTAACATACAGAGTTTCATATTCATGAGAAATGGATAGATCTCATCTAAGCCTGGAATGCAAATGCAACCTGGTATGTAATATCACCCATGTTATCTCATTCACTCCAAGGACTGTGCACTTACACTTAAACCGCTGGATTTTTACTGCACATCCCTATCTGACTTTTTACAGGTCTGACAGCTGTGACCAAACTAATTTTTAATCAGATTTGTAATGATTTGCTGCATCCATGCAAGGTAAAAGCAGAGCAGCTGGCTGACAGCTAGGAAAAGGAGTTAGAATCAAAGCAAAGCCTTCCTGTAGCGCAGTATATTTCTCCCAAAATGAAATCATTGAGCTACTCTGCCCTTGTAAATAAATATTGCCTGAGCTAGGGAGGCAGTTCTCTGGGAAAAATCTAGGAAATTCCTCTGCATAGTTCTTCATAATCTGACTTTTTACCTATGTCTACCCACAATATTTTACGTATGTATCAAAAAGTGCTGTACTTAGAAAATTCCGACAGAGGACATTGAAAGAAGAATGTAAGGAYAAAGGGGAAAATTGCTTTTGTTCCTACTAAAAAAAAAAAAAAAATCTACTGTTTAGTGGAAAGGGATGGTAATATATTTAAAGGGGGGGAGGGTTGGTAAATCAGAAGTTCAAGGAAAAGAATGGTTTCACATTTGAGTTTCCTACTGTAGCAAAAGCTAAGGGTTATAAGGGAATGTGTAATAATAAGCAGAATTTAGTAGATCTTAGAGTTTAGTAAATCTTTGTCGTGGTTTAATCCCAGCCAGCAACGAAACCCCACACAGCCGCTCGCTCACTCCCCCACAGTGGGATGGGAGAGAGAATCGGAAGGGTAAAAGTGAGAAAACTCGTGGGTTGAGATAAAGACAGTTTAATAAGTAAAGCAAAAGCTGCGCACACAAGCAAAGCAAAGCAAGGAATTCATTCMCTACTTCCCATCGGCAGGCAGGTGTTCAGCCATCTCCAGGAAAGCAGGGCTCCATCACATGTAATGGTTACTTGGGAAGACAAACGCCATCACTCTGAACATCCCCCCTTCCTTCTTCTTCCCCCAGCTTTATATGTTGAGCATGACATCATATGGTATGGAATACCCCGTTGGCCAGTTGGGTCAGCTGTCCTGGCTATGCTCCCTCCCAGCTTCTTGTGCACCTGGCGGAACATGGGAAGCTGAAAAGTCCTTGACCAGTGTAAACATTACTTAGCAACAACTAAAACATCAGTGTGTTATCAACATTCTTTTTATACTGAATCCAAAACACAGCACTAAGAAGAAAATTAACTCTATCCCAGACGAAACCAGGACAATCTTAAAACATCCATTCAAACTATTGATTAATTCTGGAAATGGTCTGCTGAAAAAATCTGTGAATATATACAAAGTGAGAAACACCAGTTTAAAGCCACCCAGCTCAAGTTAGGAAAAGGGGAAATAAATCTCCCTCTCAGGTGAAGACATTAATTCTAGTCAAGTTTATATAAAAAGAGTATCATTGCTACTGGTTTAAAATAGAACCACCCCCAAAAACCTCCTTCACTCATGACAACCAGTTTTAAGGCAGTTCAGCCTGTTGTGACTGCTAAGCATCCTTGGACAAATGTCCAAACTTTTTTATTTTTTTCAATGGGATCAGTTCTAGGCCCTATGGGCTTCCAAGCCCTAAATGGTTTAAGTGTGAATTTAGTAAGGAGCTTATTAGCTCCTTAGAATGGGACATGTTGGGGTCCGTAAAGATGCATAACTCTAAGCACTTCTGGAACATCGAAGTCAGAAGCAAGATGAGTATTTAGTTGCAGCTAGGATTTATACTGTAAACTTTTGCATGTAAATATCTCAGTTCTTCCTAAGGCTTCCTTAGACTCCTTAATTTCTTTATTRCATATATTGACTCACCTTTATCCATGAAACATTTAACCAAACAGGAAAACATTCAAAAGTGTTTAGAAACAAATACTCTGGAAGAAGGGTCAGAGGAAGGGAAGTGGTTTTGAATAGCTTTGTGAAAGCTTCCACTCATGATATAAAAAACTTAAATTTGCCCTCAAAGCTGGTCCACATTAAGGTTGTTTCGAGGAATTGAAGGATGCAGCATGTTGACTTAGCCATTTAAATTCTAGATGTGTCTCTAAGTCAGTAGAGTCAACTAGGAAAGGTACAAGATTCCCATTGAGTAGTGAAGACTGTGCAGGGCTCAGTGAGAGACACTTGTGCCTGGTGGGACTATTAACGAGAACTGCTGAAATGCATTACCTCATGAGACTGTGAGTGATGGGTACTCTAGGATAAGTAGCAGTTCATTTTGTTGAACCAAAACTTCCAGCTTCTGTAATTATTATAATTTTAAATGCCTCTATTAGAAGAGAAAACAAAAAAGTTATGCTGGACAATGCTTTAAATTACTTTATTTGTGATCTACAGGAATTCATAATTAGAGAGGGTTCTTTGTTTTAATAAGTCAGATAATCAAGGGGGAAAGCATGAACCCGGCCTATAACCTTTGTAGTTCATAGGGCATCTCACAGTCTGGTGCTCTGTGAGCAGGACTGATGGCTTCATCTCCTTACCAGGTTCCTAAACCTTTCCCATCTGGAACAGTGGGCAGGCACCATCAGGCRAGACAGCAGCTTTGTTTCTTCTTCTGCAGTAACCTTACTGTTGGATCACTTGTGCAGATAATCAATACCTGGATTCATTTCTCTTTTTGCCTGATTGCAAACTCATGTCATCCAGACAGACTTATGCTTGATAGAAACAGTAGTGTCTCAATCTTTCCTGCTGTTGCTTCAGATTGCTTTTCAAGGGAGCTTGTTGCATTATGTTTGAAGAAGGGGAAAGTATAGGTTGTGGCTGCTCAACTGTGGCAAAACTGATGTGTTGCTAGGCTTGTCCAGAGGGAGGGATTGGGGTATCTTTGGAAATTTTAACATTACAATGAGCCCTGGCTGAGGGCTTTGAGAATATTGGTTTTGGATTTAAACAGCTATATGTAATTTGTGGCTCTGCCTTAAGGGACTTGCCAAAGGTCAAACAGAGCTCTAATGGCAAAACGGAACAAAAGCCAGATTTCAGCAGAGCACGCTCTCTCCCGGAGATATTTGGTTCCAGAAGATTTTTGTACTCTGGCATTATATCCTCTCATGTGCTGTATTGCATAAAACTCAACATATCAACCTGCAAGGAAGCAAACTACAGAGTCAATGCTCCTTGGATGCTGAGATCGTCTTGAAACTAAAATCCTGAAACATCAGCTCTATAATGTATAATTATGATAACATTATAAAAAATTGTTTACTGTATATTGACAATCTTTTAAAGGGCAAAACTATGCAGCACGATTACCTGCTATTTTGCCATTGTGGAACAATTCTGAGGTCTTTCTTATGTTGCTTCTTACATCCTGATGGGAAGCATGTTGGCAAAGGACCAGTCAAGCCATTTCACAATGTCATTTTCATAGCTCTGAACAAATTTTCCCAACAAACACGGATACATACTCATTTAGGTTATTCAATTAGTCTCCCCAAAAGGATCAATAAAAAGAAATACAAGTCCATAATCAGAATTTATGAAATTTATAATCCTTTTAACTGCAATAACAATCTTTTAGAAACCACATCTATTCAAGACTGCAGGGAGAACAGGGCAGGCATGGGTGTATGTGTGTGTATGATGGCTTCAGTTTGTTTTCTGGGAGACTTTCCAGTATACTGAAAACAAAGTACTAGCAGTTTTAGGGAACTGGGCAACCTGTGTAGATAAAAATGGCAAAAGCTACTTATCCTTTAGTTATTTATCTAACTTATACTTTCAGTCTTCCAGACAGTTGCCATTGCAACATCCCTTGGAATTAAAATTATAATCATTTTAAAGAGGTGCAGAGAGACACCACTGAAAGTAGGCAGGGTTAACTTACATAGCTGCTTAAATCCAAAGTTTAGATCCTTCAAATCTTTGCTTGTCTAACTTGAGGATGTCTAATAATTGAAGATATTTGTGTTTCTGAAAATACAGCTTTGTGCTGGGGCCTGGCCCATGCCTACTGGGCCCTGTTCAACACTATTCAGTACCCTCAAGGGGAAGAGAAGGTCTCTGGATCTGATGGCAAAGCGACAGGCACTGCGACTACTCCAAACCCCCTGCAACAGGCACTGTGGCTACTCAAACCCCAGCGACAGGCACTGCTGCTGAACCAGTGGACCAACCCGTGCTGGTATCAGTCGCCCTTATTCACAGAAAGAAATCTTGGAAGCGAAAGTCAGCTCGCTTAGAGAGGGATGATGAGAAAGCAGGGCCAYCACRAGAACAGGAGGGGGAAGAGGAAGAACTTGTAAACGAGACGGAAACCACCCGATCCCTATCCCTGAGTGAGCTGCGAGGTACGCGAAAAGTCACTTTTCTGGTAAGTACCTCAGTCTTGATACTGTTGCTGAGACTAAAACATACAGATAAGCCATATCAACCTGGTGGAGACACATATCTAAGGTATTTTTCAGAAACCTGGTTTCTCTTGCTGATTTTCCCAGTGCCAGCTCTCAGCAGAAGAGGGTTGAGTGGGTGACTTCTGATCTGACTTTGCCTGAAATAAAGATCTTACATGGGGTCATTCCTTGTGAGCTGAATTATCCAATTCTACCTTCCATTCATTGTCTTCTACTTCACATTTAGGAGCTAGTTGACTGAAAGACTCCAATATTTTGATTAAAACATAATGAAATATCTAAAATAATAAACCCAAATAAAAATGAGGAATAAGACTTTTTCCTTGACATACTGGATCAAAGATGTTAAATGAAAGCATGCTAATAAATCACAGCTAAGAAACAGAAATGTACGAGGGTCAGAGGCTGAACAATTCCAGAGGCTGGGCTTTGAGACAATATTGATCTTTCACAGTCCACATCACAGGACACTTTCAATACATGAACTGCTTCATTAGATTCTCACTTTCATTGTAAATTTATCTGTACAGACTACTTGCTTTTATTCCAACACATATGATTGTTAGAAACATATTTGAATAATTTTAAAATTGCCTTAGATAAAAATTAAATTTCTTGAGAATCTAAGGAAAAAAACCCAACAGATTGCAGCAATTTTAAAAATCATTTGATATAACAATTTTGTACTCTACCACAAGGATTATTTAAAAAATAAGATACTTTTTAATATAGTAAAGTAAATAGCTCCTACAGCTACAAAGATATAAGGATATATAGAGGCAGCCAGGACAGGGAGTTGATTAGTTACATGTTGCACAGCAACCCCAATTTGATGAGCAACAAAACCTTCTCTAGATCTTGTGAATCCAGCTCAGTGAGCTGATAATCTACAGG
>JAYKAV010003229.1:264341-297859 GCA_035582835.1 Phoebastria nigripes
CCACCACCACACCTTACTTCTGTCAGTGAACCCCAGAAACTGGAGCAGCCTTCACAAAGGCAAGCAGCGTGAACGAAGTGATTGGAAAAGTTTATGACACTATGTATGTCTCTATTTTGTTCCTGTCATTGAGAGCAGATCTGATAGGTACCAGCTCCTTTCTAAGAAGTTGCATCAGGTCAGATGACAGCTAGAATCAAATACTTTCCTGACATATATTATTCTCATAAAAGAAACAGAAAACCACAAAACCAACAAAAAAGTAATTTTCACCATCTAAGGATGTACACCTTCAGGTAAATGGAGTGCATATGATTGCTCACAATAACGCCATCTGCTAATACTTTTTCAATCATATGTATTCGCACAGGAAAAAAGATACTTTTCTTGAAGTTTATTGTTAAAGCTAAGTGTCATTGTTCCCTAGGCATGTATTCTAGATATTATTCCTTTCCCAAATATCTAAAATGTATTACCAGGTATTAATAACAAATGTTTCTAGGTTGAATCTCATTGTAGCTAATGTCAGTAACATAATAATGGACAGTATGTTTTTGTTTCTTTGTGCGTTCTTGAAAATTTTAGGTTCACTTACAAGTTCTATGTTCTATGTACAAGTTTAGGTTCACTTACAAGTTCTATGCAATAAATTTTTTCAGTAATCTAAAAAGCACTGCATTTTGATGTGTAGTTAGAACCAGAGTCATTCCTTGTTAATTGAATGGGAGATTTCACTTACACTGATACATTCATATATTTTCTTCTGTCCCAAATGTCATCTCTTGACGTTAATTACACTGTCAGAGAATACCTCAGTGTTCTTTTATTATTGTATGACTAGTGACCTGTTCTGCTTTAAGTTTTTCTGTTGCTGTAGCTGGCCTGATGACATTTGACTGGAATTGTTGATCTGTTCAAAGTGAAAAACAAATGACAAGTCCTTGGTTTCTGTTCAGATGACTTCAGGCTTACTCCCTAAAGCTTATAAAAGGGGCCTTGCCATGAAAGTAAACATTATTAGCACCAAACTATTTTTGTTTGATCTTATCTGGCAGTAGCTATCCACTCAACTAATGCATTTGAAAAGTGAGAATTAGCAATACAGTGTCCACATCTCTTCCATGAGATATATTTCAAGTGTCTTTCAGCTTGCCACAACAAAAGAAAAAAAAAATGTATGGTCGATATGAGTTTTCTTCCTGAGCTTCAGCAGTGTARAAGTAACACAAATAATAATTAACATTATTCATTAATAATAGAGCAGTTATTGTGGGAATKAAGTTGTATAACTGGAACTTGAGAAAAGCAACTAATTGCTTTAGAGAATAAGAGAAGAGATGCTTTAGAGGTAAGAGAATGTAATGTATATCAAATAGGATTAAACATTATTTTTAATATATCAGAAACACAAGGAATGTTCACAATATTCTGAAAATTCATAGCATCTGTCCACCTTGAATTCAAAGAGAATTGAGACACAGTCCTTTCCCATCTGTTGACAGTGATTATAAATTCTTTGCTAAAAGTGGTACAAAAGCAGTCATAAAATATGAGATTAAATATTTGAAAAAAAATTCACCTCATTTAAAAAAAATCCTAAGAATTTATCCATATCATTGATATTAATTTTAATAAAATCTTGGAAAATTTGAGACATTGCAAAGCCAAGGAAGAAATTCAACACTTTGTCAGAATTAAAAACATTAAAGGAGATGACTAGACTCATTATAGTTTGGTTTCCTTGAAATTTAAGCTGGGCAACTAATGTGCAGGCTGATACTTRCTGCAAGTGTAATAGCTGGAGTTGAGCTACAGCTATTTTCTTTTAGAAGAAATACCTAGCATTTGTTATAAAAAGTATTCAGTGCAACAAAATTCACTATAATCCTTTCAAATTGTATTGGTGACYCGATTTTCTTCTTCCTGTGTATGAATCTAATGTCTCGTCTGTATTTGTCTGCTTATAATTTCCACCTCTTGGATCTTTTTACATTGGCCTATTAGGTTGAAAAAACCATTATTTTCAATATTAATTTCCTAACTATTAACCTTTCTTTTCAGAAATGAAATCTCTAGCATTGTCTTTCATGCTAAGGTGCATTTTTCTTTTTTTTTTTTTTTTCTCCTGGCTCTTTTTGTGAAACATCTCTAATTTTTCCATATTGTCTGGAAGAGAAGCTACCACAGCTAGTCAAAACACCGAGGTGTGATGGAGGATTGAAGAAAAAGAGGAAATTCACCAGATTTTGCATGTGTATTATGTAATCTGTCACCTTCGAATTACTTTTTGGACTTGCCTGGTTTTCAGATATAAAAAGCCTTTATCTCATTTCACCATTTTTCAGACTTCTTGCTTGCAAGGATGGGACTTTCTGTCCTTTGTACTTAGCTCATGCTCTTCATTCCTACATTCTGACCTTACATTTGCTGCATCAAAATAGATGTTGTCTGTACAGTTTCCCATGGAATCAGAATCAATCCATGTATTGTCTTTATCAACCACTTCTCATTTTTATTGAGTAAGCTCCTTTAAAAAAAAAAAAAAATCAATTACTTTTTTGTCACAGATTACTGATAAAGATATGAAGAAATGTAGCCAAGAGTAAATTCTAAATAGTAATAACTAATTAGATTGACACTGGCTAATAATCTACGTTTCTCTTCTTAGAGGACTATCCTAGGTCTTAAATCAAAACATCGTAAAATATTAGTTGTATAGCTTTAAAAGTATCAGGAGGCCATTTCTGGGCTGATACCATCCCAGACTAAGATTGTGAAGATTGTGGTTGCATGAAAATAAAGCTGTGTTTTGGTAAGAGAATTGCAGCTCATCACTTCATGCAGGTCTTGTAACTAGTTGTTTGAAGTATGGTTAAGTTGCACATTCTCCAAAATACAAAAGATCCYGGTAGGTAAACCTCGTTGGAAGTCTTCAGAGCAGTGAATTACTTCAGCTGTTTCCTCCCTCGTGACAAGTAGTGAGCTACAAATACAGCATTTCTCACCGGAAAATAACTAAATATTTTACAGTCTAGATCCAGGTGTTTTCATCCAGGGCAGACAGGTTATAGCAAACCTGATTCACAGCAGGAAAGGCTGTGAAGATAGGCATGTTCTCACTGAATCCAATACAGGAATTAGGAGTTTGTTTTATTTTGGTATTGGGTCAGGCTATCTTGTTTGCTTCTGAAAGAACTTTACAGAAAAGACTTTGAAAACACGTGTCCATAACAAAATCAATTCAGTATTTGCATACTTTCACTTTATGTGAAATTGCTGAATAATTTATCATCAARTTTTGCACTTGTTTTGATGGCCACACATACAGTGATGTAGGTATGTGTGTGCCCAAACAGTATTTTTGTTTTAAAGTCTATCAGAGAACCTTGCTTAGGATCCACATAACTACTGTCTGTGCTCCAGCATCACAATTTAAATGGAGACAAAGCTGAACTATTGACAGATGTTAGCTCCTCCAGTGGGGAAACTGGAAGGTATTCCAAATGAACAGCACTAAGAGAAACCAAATCTTACAAAAAACAGTATAATTTTGGGCAGACAAATCTAAGTAATACCCATGGAATGGCCTGTATCCAGGCATTCATTCATCAGTTTGAAGGAAAAAATGCAATACATGACCTCATGAGCTACCCATCCATCCTCTTTCCCACAGCAGCTAGGGCTGAGGTTGCTGCCAACTGGTTCACATGAGATGGAGTTATTGTGTCTCCCTGCACCACTCTGCCTTTCAGACCCAAAGCAGAGGACTGGCTAGTARCATTAATAAAAACGTCTGTGTGCAAATACAAGTGCAATAACATTTCAGTTTATTTATGTGACTGTCAGCAAACAGATATTGTCAGGCTGAGTGCTCATGCTGATACTGTGTAGTTGATGCTTGTTCATTGCCAGGTTCACGTCAGCCAGTTAATTTCTTCCACACGTTTCCATTTTCTATTTCTCAAAATCTTTCCTGTATAACAAAAAGAGCTTTGTTATGAGATGTCACTGAAATAAAAGACAGAAAATAAACAGGCACACTTGTGTTGAGTGGTCTTCTCAGACACGTTTATGTGTGAGAGAGAGATATATATACACACAATTAACCACTTAATATTTTTTAAAGGGCAGTCTAAATTTAAAAAATCCTGACTGCTTTAAAATGGGCTGTAATGACAACTGATGATGCATACACATAGAAAACTTTATAGCCAAAGAATTTTATCTGACAAAGCAAACCCACAGTGGTGACTGTGATCTCATCCCTCCACCAGAAATATATCCCCTGTGGGCAGAAAATAACAGTGGTTTAGTGGGACACAGCAATATGCCACAATTCAGTGCAAAAATGAATGGAAGTATTGTATACAATGATATTGCAGGGGAAATTTTAATGAAACAAATTGGAATCTGACCAGGAAAATGGAAACAAATATCTTTGCTCTAAAAAAAAAAAAATAAAAGAAAAGTTCTCAGTCATTTTAATATTTCAGGAGAAAATAATGTCAGTTTGTTACCATAAGGTCCCAAAGGATGTAAATGAGTGGTACTGTTAAGTTCAATGAATTTGAAATCAGGCATGTGCCCAAATGATTTGCACCATTAGGTCTACAGACCCAGATCACTGCGTCTTAACTGAGGCAGGACAGCGTTTCCACTGCTGGTGGCAGTATGTGTGTCATGTAGGAACCTCATTTGCTGTTGGGCTCCAGTAGTTAGACAGAAGGTAGAGTGCCTGTTTCTCTGTTACAAAAATTTAGAGTTTTCCTTCATAATGGCTAGCGTCTGCAGGATTTGTAGATTTTGCATCTGTGGTTTTTCTGATAATTGTGGCTGTTGTCAAAACACTGGTTCAGTTCAAATGGGGCAATTGTCTGCAATTCTCCCCAACGTTTTAAGCAACTCTGTTAGCTATGTCCATCACTCTTTCTCACAAACCCTGCAGGCCAATTTCTCACCTCTCTAAAAACTGTTGACGTAATACTTTCTGGAGATTCTTCTTGTATACATTGCTCCTTTTTTAAAGAGTGAATCATCCAGGTGTACAATCATGACACTTTGTGCAGAAGAAAATGATAATCAATACTACATATGTGTTTCTCAAGTCTTTCATTCCCTTTCAGGACTCAGATCCCAAACACAAAGGTTCAGTCACTTCAAGCAGTTACAGCAACACAGAGAAATCCAAACTTTCTTCAACGATTTAATTGTGTCTTCTTTAGCATTTGTTCCTTTCCTGAAATTTTAATTACAGGATTTACGCACTGTCAAAGATTGTAATCTAATTACTACTGCCTTGAGTCTGCCTATAGTTTTCAATGTCTACCTTATTTTTTAATTTAGCTAAAACATTTATTTTAAATTGAAGTTTCATTTTGTTTCCCATCCCCTCACAATAACACATTTTGAAAATAACATTGTGAAGAGTACTGACATTTTTAAGTTCTTAACAAAGTAAAAACAATTCCTCTCCCTCCTATAAGCTCTATGCCCAGTAAAACAAAATTARCTGTGTTAATTTTGCTATGAGGAAGTGAGAAATTACCTGAAATTGCACAGTTTAAATAACAGAGGACCTTCCAAACTGTATTAGAGGCCAACATATTTTTTTTAAACAGTATTATGCTGTTATTAAATTACATATGTTATTAAATTACATATTTTTAAGTGTCACAGTGAAAGACTACTCCTGTCCTTCTGCTGCACACTTGGAGCCCCAATGCATGTGTTAAGATAGAAAATAATACGTAATGAAAAGGGTAGTTCTGAAACATCCAGTGAAATCCTGGTTCTTGCATTGCACCACTGGTAGATCCTCCAAGAAAATAAGGAAGATAAGTTTGAAGGAATGACAGAAGGTAAAATAAAAATTGTTTCAATTATCCAGATATGTTTATTAGGAATAGAAAAATTTGTATTTCCCTTGAAAGAGAAAAGTGTGTGAAGCATCCACAACTTTGAAGACTGAAAAAGGACAGRTGGAAAACATTCTTTTATCAAAATTTTTGAGCTTTTCTGATCACTGCTCCCACTTTATGGCTAGAAAGGTTTGTACTCTCTATATACACTCTCTATACGATGCCTATCAGAGAGCAAGGAGTTTGATATTTTTATTTCTATGAAACCAGAAAATTTCTGTATAGTTTTGTTGCCTGTARCTGATGTTTTATAACACCAACAAGCAAGTTAGCTGCTGGCAACAGGGAAATTATTTGTTCCTTCTTGGGTTTACATGATCATTGCTAAAAACAAATGTAGCCTCTGGGCATCTAGAAGGTAGTCCTACCTCTTTAGTATAACTATATTGGACTCCTTGGATTCCCTAGGTTTAGTTTTCAGAACCAGAGCTGATGCTGTTGGCCACTGAATCCGACTGTGTCTGACAACTGTTGTCCTATAGCATGACTTGCTTCAGTGTGACTTTGCCTAAGGAACAGTACAGAGCCATCACTCAGGTCCTTCGGTTCACTCACACATGCCTGTGTGACAGAGGAACATGGCTGTAGGGGAGATGCTGTGGCACTTGCCCCAAAAGAGTTTCTTAGCTGTGTGCAGTTCCTGCTCACAGTAATGCCTATTTGATGTAGGATCTTCCTGCAAAGTGAATTTACCTGGAGAAATTTAATAGAGTTGTGATGACCACTCTCTGTGAAATTGACATTGGAAAGATTAACGGGATAATTCTTAGACATCATTACTGACAGGAACATGGCATTAGGCAAATTAAAGTGAAGCCCCTGGTGTTTAAGGTTCCAGGAAGCACAGATGTACAGAGAGGATTTCTTGCACTTAAACGGCAGCTTAAATGTCTCAATTATGCTTGTGTTTCTATTACAGCAGCTCTCTGACAAATGTAATTCCCAGACATTTGCCTACACTTATGAGGACATCTTTATCTTGGCAGCTAGAAAACATCTGAAATGTCCATTTTGACATACTGAGTAGAGATACATTTCTAATGGGATGCAATACTCATTCCACATGAGGAAAAAAAATACAGCTCTTGAGAGGTTTGATGTGACTTTTTGTAATTAGTATTAATAATGAGAGAAAGAGAAATACAAAGAGCTTCTTATTTTACATGATTCTAAATCCTTTGCAAGTATTTTACTTGATTTGGGAACATTTTTTGGAATGTTTCACAAAACTCTCACTGAATAGCAAGGGCACAGTTAATCACATAAGTAAATAATGTGCTTTTCCTCACTTCCTTTCAACATGCATTTAATTCTCAATTGCTTTTCCTTTTCTCAACTGTTCAGATTTGCCAAAACATCTACTAATTTCTACTCCTCCTTTTTCTGTCTGCTGAGTTTTCTTTTCACTTTGTTTGCCCAGGTTCACTTTTAAACTGAAGTTGAAATAGACCAAATCCACCAGTTACAGATTTGCACCTATTTACCTCAGGTTTTAATCTGGCACCATCRGTGACCCTATATTGGCCTGTGTCACAGCTCAGGCCAGACCTGGGCTGAAATGGAGCCCTGGGATGGGGAGGGAGGGTGCATGGTGGTGGGGACCAGGATGGGGTGGCTGGGGCATCACAGCTTATGGGTCCTGATATGCACTGTGAAAACCCCCACCATGTGAGGTGAGCAGAAGTATGTGAGCTGGGAGAAGTGCAAAATGCATACTACACATATAGATAAAGGGATGTGCCTGACTCTTCTTGCCGCTTCCCTTACCCTTGTGTCGAACCTAAAACACCTCCAATGCTAATACAGACTGTGGAACTACCATTACATTCAATAAGAATTTTGCTTAATACTTTATTACATGCAACTTWTCAGCCATTGATGAGCTAGATGTCAGTTTAACTTAGCTTTTAAGACTACTTTAAGCCTTTAAGAAAGACTGACGTTTGTTTTGGGATAGGACAAATTGTCCTCTGGGCCTACAGGCATCTGGCTGTTCAGGGGCAGTAGCCTAGAGAGCTGTCCAAGGGAAAACACCTAACTTTTAGATACTTCCTTCTAGCCATTCCTTTAGTGAGAAAAAGAAAGAAAAATTTCATCCAAGACTAGGTTTCCTTCTTCAGGAAGTGTTTGATCTGAAGTCAGTGGGAGTTTCATCGTGGACTTCAACGGATAATGACTCGGACCCTAAATGAGGATTTAATCCTCATTTTGCTTCTACATGGAGATTAAGCAAGTTGATAAAACTATCCTAAAAATTATAAGGGTATTTCGAAATATTGCCTGTTGCATTGGGTTGACCTGAGGTAGCAGCTAAGCACCACACAGACGCTCACTTACCTCCCCCCTACACACATCAGCAGGATGGGAGAGAGAATAGGAATAGCAAAAGTGAGAAAATTCATGGGCTGAGATAAAGGCAGTTTAATAAGTGAAGGAAAGAGGAGAAAAAAAAAAAAACACAAAAACCAAGTGATGCGAAGGCAATCACTCACCACCTCCCACAAGCAGACCAATGCCCAGCAGTCTCCAAGCAATGTCTACCTCCCCTAAAACCTCCTCCGCTTGATTTTTATTGCTGAGCATGAGGTTATATGGCATGGAATATCTCTCTGACCAATTTGGGTCAGCTGTCAAGGTTGTGTCCCTTCCCAACTTCTTGCTCACCCCTAGTCTACTCACTGGATGGAGTGGAGTGGGAAAAAGAGAAAGCCTTGACACTGTGCGAGCACCGCTCAGCARTAGTCAAAATGCTGGTGTGTGGTCAACACTGTTTTAGTCACAAATCCAAAACACAGCACCATACAGGCTGCTGTGCATAAAATTAACTCCATCCCAGSCAGACCCAGGAGACCTGTGAAATCCCTTTGCTAATTTTCCCAGGTGATTGTAGGAAGAAATGTTAGGGGAGGATAAATGAATGGATGAATGAATGAATAAATGAATAAAATACCTGGTAAAGTGAAAATTCTAATAGTGAACACATGCACAGTTTGAAATTTCTCATGTTTCAGATGCAAACTTATTTTAACTGAGAAAAATATTCATACTTTCAAAGGAAAAATGAATATTTGCCTATGTGTATACTTATATCTACATTTATTTTTTAACTGAAATTCTTTCAGTATTTCATTTGAATGTATTTTTGTTTTGCCTTTCTGGCTCTAAGTTAATACTTGGAAGTCTACTATTAGCTCCCCATCCCATGGCTGAGAGGGTGATATTAAAATACCATATAATACAAACCAGTGGCCTGATTCTGCACCATGTGAATTCAATAAAAACTGTTCTTCTGTATGCAACCTTCATCAAAGTGAATTTCCCTGCTATATCAGGAATATATTGCTCTGAAATTTATAATGTAAACATAATCTACTATTATTCATAAGCACTTAATTTAAAATGAATAATATATTTTAAATAAATACTGTTCCTATTAAAAATATGATTGATCAGTCTTCTATACAGAGTTCCCACCGCAAAAAAACAGATGTATGCTCACATTTTTTTCTGAAATCTGTCRTGTTACCCAATCTTTCATCTGCAAACAATGAACAGAAGCTGATTATAACATTGTTTTACTATACTTTCCTTTAAGGAATAAGTTATTTCCATGAAATTTTAATTAATATTTCAATACTGGAATTTTAATGTAGATTCCTGTTCTGAGACTCAACACAAAGCCTAGAGTCACAGAATATTTTTTGGCACACTAAAAGTTTCCATATCAGCATGTAAAAACTTATGTTGCAAAGATAACACTGTCCCTCTATGAAAAAGATAAAGGCCATTATACTTACTGAAGATATATTATCTTGTCACTCTAATTTTTTTAATCATCCCTAAGCACCCGCAGCCATGAAAACAGACTGTGATCTAGAAGAACAGATGTTATCTGTAGTGAGGGTACTTTAAACAAAACAAGAACTACTGTTGCTAGAAAATTCTTCAGAAGGATTACCAAGATCYAGTTCAAAAATCATGTATGCAGACGATTGATTTGCAGCTATCAAAAATTCATATGTGAATCTTTGGACTTTACAAGTGATGGCTATCCACTATCACACTAGGCTAAATCATAACTCTCCCTCTGAAATTCCTTGACAGTCTCAGTGAGTGCAGAAGTTCTTCTAATTTTAGGTGTCTTCCTGAAGAAACAAGATTGTCACAAATTTTTGTTATCTTCATTTCTTCATGGCAAAGTTTCTATTATCTTTAATGGTCACTATGATGGGAACATTTGCAAGGAAGTGAATTTTTGAGTGAGTGAATTCTCTGGCACCGTGTATGAATCAGCTGCAGGAGCCAGGACAGAACCTAAATATTCAACTATCAACTATAAAGGAACAATTCTTTGTTTTCCTCCAGCTAACTTTTTCATTGATACATGTCTTTTGAAGTTAGAACAAAAGAGGCAACGGTCTGAAAGACAGCAGCCTCATTAAGCAGTCAAGATTAATTAGATATTAGTCAAGATAATTAGAATAGGATCATTATGGACCTGCAGAGAAGTGGGGGTTTTGTCAAGACATACAATAATGGCATAACATTAAGCATCACACTGCTGGGTCATGAAGTGGGTGAAGTGGGTGGTAGACTGCCAGAGCCAGAGGTTAAAATATGGCAACTGAAAACAGTCATTCTAGCCACTAATTCTAGGTATAAGATCTGTTGGCTGGCATATAGTGCCAGGTTTTAGAGTAACCTCTAATAATCCTTAAAATAATTAATGCATGCACATTAATTAAAGTTGTCTTAAAAATCAGAATTAATTCCATGTATGAATTTTGACATATCCATCTACAATTCCAGTTGAGACTTGCATTGAGTTTTGGAGCTGGTGTTAAGTTCTTGATTAAGTAACCTATTAAGATGGGTCTTTATGAGTAGTTCCACCAGGGTAAGCACAACTAATGGCTGTTCTTAACCCCTGCCTTTAAAAAAAAAATAGGGTTACACTAGTATTGCATTCAAAAAAAGTGTTCCAGAACTGAAATGAATGATAAATATATATATATATTCAAGATAAGCTAGTCCTGTGAGCTGCCTTCATTCCACTTTTCTCAGTTCTGAATGTCACTTTGTACTATATAAATGATTTAACATGTTTAATTATACAAGATGTTTTCAACTTAGTAAATAAATTTTGACTAGGTGTCTATGTTAATGAGCGTTAATAACAAATCAGTTATGAGAAGATAAACAAGCATACTCAGATTGTGCCCTCTTAGCAAAAAACGCTTATATATTTTTGCAAAATGCTGTCAAAAGAACAAGTTTTGTAGTCCTCCTACACTGTGTTTGCGTATATACATTATTTCATTTTGATTTTAAAATTTATATGGTTCATAACAGAGCTGGGAGGCAACCAGATTTCCTTTTTCTGTGGAAACATACTGAGCTTATTTGTGTTTTTCTTCCTGGGAAGGGAAAGGGGGGGGGGGGGGGGGGGAAGGGGGGCGGGGGGGGGGGGAAGGAACACTGATATTTCTTTTGAAACAAAAGTATTTTAAAAATTAGATAATTCAAAMGTTTTCTTTCAGTAGAGCAGAAGTAATGAATTTTGATGTTTAAAAATTTATAGTATAAACTGGAAAAGCGCCATATCAGTATGGATGTTAGAAAATCCTTTTCCTAAAAACATCAACATGGAATTTTTCAACATGATTTTTCGTATGATATGTTTTCAACATTCCATGTATCTCCTCCCCCTCTAGAAATTATTCAAAATTGACACACTTCTACTTACTTTCTCTTGCAAGTGACCTTTGTCATAAGCTTTTGATCTATTTCTACCTCAAAGACATTTTGCTATGGTGTTTAGAGAGATTAAAAAAATCAAATTACTTCCCCCTCCCAAAAATCAAAGCCAAAACACTTCCACCATGCAKCATTTTATTTTTAGGGATCCATATGAATAGCCTGATTTGCACAAGTGCTGCACACTCAGCATTATCTATCTGTGGGAATTGGGTACTTGATGCTTTTTAGAAATCACAAGAGGATCCATTGAAAAGTAATACTTAAGGGGAAGAAAACACAGGATATTTCTATGTGAACATCATGCCCTTGTGATAAGCTTATCTGCAAATTTGTCAGCTCTACTGTGCTACATAACACTTTTCTCCATTTGCCATGCAAAAAAGATTTAATTAAGGGCACAAGAATTAGTTTAAATAGTGTTAATTTGAACATCTGAATCTAAAAGAAGGAGAATTTCTCTAGAAATTATCTGAAATAGTGCTGTGTTGTGTTATTATGTTTGAAACTGAAGACTATGTCATAACTGTATAACTTTGAAATATATCCTAAACCCTCTAAATTTTGATATTTAAAACAATCAAACTGTTTTCCCTGTGTTCTAAGAAAATAAATCTTTCCAATGTTGGAAGAAGGAATTGCTATATCTTTCAGTTATTCCTTTCCTAGAGTGTCTTTTACAGGCAGATGGAATAAATGCTATGAATTTACCCTGTTTACCCTTAATGCCAAATGATGCTGCTGCTGAAATACCATTCAGTTCAGCGTTTTACCTATGAGCCTCTTCCCATGCTTGGATTGAAATGGTTCACACTTAAAGACGTCTGGGTAGAAAGCCTTTGTAAAGAGGGTTGTAAAGAGCCAATCACAATGCTGTGTAAGGAGCTGCATGGCGTGACTGAGGCATGGACTGTGAGAGACTCAGAAGTTTATTTCCCAATATTGGGTTCTTTTGGTATAGGTATGTGAAGGGCATTAAGAGTCTGTTATATAGATCCTGGTGTGGCTGTTGAAATTGTCTATCATATAGCCAGAAAAAACCTAAGATCAGGGACTAGATTCTGACCCAATGTTCACCTACATGAATTCAGAGCAAATACAGGGCAGTCAATGGATTTCCATCACATTTATAGCAGCATAACAGAAAAAAATRTCGTTCAAGGTCTTTCAGTGCACTGTGACAGAATGCAAAGTTCAGTTACTTTCTTTAAGGATTAATTTTCTTTCAGACTGTCCCTTCATCCTATGGCATTTGCATTGCTGATTCCTACCCTGCTCCTCAGAGGACATGAAAATATGTAGCTGCTCATCTCCTTGTTCAGTTTTTATAGATTACTTTGATGTTCAAAATAAATCTCATTATGCTGCAGATCAAAGAGGGCAATTCCTTTCACCAAAGCAGTACAATAAGCCAATTAGCTTTTTTTTTTTTTTTTTTTTATAACTTAATGCAGAGAACATCACCCTAATGTATCTGTTGTGACTGGGTAGGTCTGCAGTGAAACTCTAGGCAGCAGAGTCAGAATTTGGTTTTACAGTTTCAGCAGTAGGTCTGCTGACCAAAAGACTTAGATAGAGGCAAATAAATGACTTAATAAAAAAATGGAGGGAATGGAATAGTATGAAATGAAATTTTTTTTTTTTTTACTTAACAGAAAAACGTCAATGTTCAAAAAGCTCTCAAACTTTAGTTCACAAATTAAATGTTTTCTTTCTTTATTTATTCGCCCCTTTTTAAATTAAACTGACCTAAATTAAGTCCCAAATACAATTTCATAGTTAATAATTGAACCATTATGTTCTGAACATTTTGAAAGTAAACATATTGGGTTTTGCAATTTTTCTTTGAGTAAGGGTTGCAAAATTTTAACAAATTAACCCAGATTCAGTAGTCCTTCTTTAGATTGTGACTGAACTAAGTTTTGGTTATGATTATTATTATTTGGTAAATAAAGTTTTTATCTTAAAATGTATCACAGACGTCAAAAGATATTGTCCTACCTTAAAAAGTTAAGATATAGAATATGTCATGGGTTATTCTAGTCTATCTGAAAAGCAAACATATACCTTATTCATTGATTAGATTACATCTTTTTACAGTTCTTTTATTATCTGCCTTTATGTTTTGTTTTCAGGTTTTATTAGCAAATCAGTTCACACTGAAGTACAGAAATACATTTTAGACCAACACCTCACTTTCCATGAGCAACCACAAGCATCACCCAAACCCACTTTATGTTGGAATAATGATATGAAAAGAAAAGCACCATTTTAATTAAACTGATCGCAAAGAATATAAATCAGGAAAACATTTCTCCTCTTTTTCATAACATGTTAAATATTAAACATTTTTGGAAAGCAAGCCCACTCAGGGACATAAGCAGTAAGGAGAGACTATTTAACATTTATTTAACTTTTAGCTGTTGAGTGACTCTTGGAATTTTTCTATCCTTGCCAGACCAGAGCATGTTGGTTCATGTATTAATTGCATATTTCAGGAATAAAGTGTTTTTTCTGGTATCTGTTTTTAAGTGATATTTCATTTTTAAATAGGCCTGAATACAAAGATGGGTATAAATCTACAGCTCCAGAAAGTGACAGAAAATATACCAGACTTAATAAAATTCATGCCTGAGTTGCTATTGCAGCTGTACATCTAAAGCAAAACTAATAGGTCGACTATTTCACCCTAGAATAAAAACTGTTGGTTACTATATTAAAGAAGCCTGATGCTTGAAAGGGGATGGATGATGTAATTGTTACTATTACCAGCAAAGCATGGCTTGATGTGTCCGGCTTTTCAAAACCCAAATGTCCTGGGCACATCTCAGCTAGAGCCGAGTAATAATCCAACAACTCTTCTGAGTTTGTTTATATTGTTAAATAAATTTTCTTTTAGATGCATTCTCACAACTTTAGTATGATTTTATTAATAATCCTTATTATCATATTTGATTTTTAGTATACTAAAAACCATTTCAGTGAAAAAAATTACCAGCAGGAATTTATACAGATTCAAAAATATTAAGTTGTCGCTAGACAATTTTGAAGAAAGAGAAAAATTAAAGTTACATTTGAAACTAGAATTTTCTGACCCTGAAACCTGAAAGCTACACTCAAATAATTCCACCTTTAAACTCCAGGAACAAATATATCAGCGAAAACTGGTTCAAAACACTGCTGTTTGCGGGTCAAAATTTGGCTATCAGATACTTGCAGTGAATTGCATGTGAACAATCCATGTACCTATAACTACTGGCAGAAGTGATCTGATGATTCATCTCTATATAAAAATTCCATTTCAGACAACAATGACCTGTTTACAGTCATTTTTTCAACAGAATGGGAAGGGATATACAATGGATTTATTAGTAGTTAGTTCTCCATGMTAATCTAAAGCCTGAATGGAATTATAGCTCCTGCTCAATGGAGCTGTGTGCAGAATGGAAAATCCRGTTTAAGGACTTTTCCAGATATTAGAATTTGCAAAATAAAAAAATAAAATTCTGCAAAATAAAATTTAAAAATATGTGGTTTCAGATTCATCACAGGGAAAACTAAAAAAAATTTCCTCTGCAAGTTGTAAAGGAATACAATGTATTTTATATTAAGGTATATATTGTATTCTGGCGTATAGCACTGATGTATCAAGATTTTGCTGCACAGGTAGACTCTGAGGGTTGTTTTTTTGTCCGATAAGGGTGGCTGTTCATCTATTTCTTCCTAGTAATACAGTGATGATATTTGCCAGTGTTACCTAGAGCATGAAATATGCAGGATCTAATCTATTTTATTTTAAACATATGTATTTATAGGAAATACCATTTACATATTAAATTCATATAAAATAGGTAAGACRTCCTTTGGGATAATGACAGTTCCGGTCATAAGGGTATCTTTCCTCCTCTGAATCCACAGAATATGTATGTTAACTGATCAAAATGACCAACACAGGTTTTGAATCATTGACATGTACTTACATTTACGGTGCTGTAACATGCTTCCTGCCATCAAGGATTTTCACTTTTCTATTATGTGTCATGTTGGGGTCCTTTGATACATTAAGCCTACAACAGAGCCTTCCAAACCAAATATACAGACCCTTTTCTATTAAGTGCTAATCTTCACTAGCTCTTAGCACTTTTTAGTTGATTATAAATAGTTGAACAATTTCTGTCAGCTCAGAGGAGAGCTATGACGCGCAGCTGTAAGAGCTGTTTCTCTGACCGTGATCAGCTGGTCAGTGTTCTCACCATCTATACGCCCCTGAATGAATGAGTGGTCCTCTTACAGTTGTGCAGGAAGAGCTTCTGTCTGTATTTCTGCCACTTTCTGAACTATGATTCATGACTATTTATTGGTGAACTAATAATAATGACAAGGCACGTGAACCCTGCAAAATCTCTTCAACAGTGAGGAGATTTTTCTGGAGATAGATGATATGAACTTTGAAAAAAATAATAATGCAAGGGTTAAACAGAGAAGTAGGTAGAAGTCTTTAGTTTTGGCTGCCTGTCTTCAGATTCTGTAATTTATGTGAGTGAACATGCAGAGCAGGATCAAGCTGCCCTTGCAGCAGTGAAGGTGTGCATCTGACTTCCCTGTGATGTACTACTGTACCAGCAGCAGTGAAGAGCTGACTTGACATTGCTAAGGAGCCAACATGAATTCATGATGTCAGCAGAAGCAGAGCAGAGTTTGAAAGATGTTGTGACAAATTGAAATGACTCATGTAGAATATTTTTTTTTTACTAACAAACAGGGAATAAACTTGGCATTTTTTCTGTGTAGTGCTTTCTCCCAAGATCATGTTCTTTGGAAATGTTCAGGCCTCTCTTGTTTTTGTTCAGGTCTGGTGCTCTGCTGCAGCCACAAGGCCAGTTTGTTCCTTATAGGACAGAAATAAGAGAGAGGGATGAAAATACAGAAATACAGTCAGAAATATAGCAGCCCTAACTGGCATTGTTAGGTATTGAGCGAGTAAGATTCTGGGGGGACTCTGGAGGCCATTCATCCTTTCAAAGACAGTGGCAAAAATTGTACTATAACATAACTATATCAAGGCAGGAGATTTTTGAAAAGCCAACTAGTAAATGTAGAGTCTTCAGCTAGAAATTACTGCAGCTATTAAAACAGTTTAAAGTTGGTAGAGATTTTAATACCTACCGACCTGAATACATTGCTGTGTATAGAAATGTATATATGCACACACTATCTTCTGTGAATGTGTACATTAAGATAATGCCATGTGGTACTTTAAGTAAAAGTTCACTTTTCCATTTAAAAAGGCAATATCTGCTTTCATTTTTCATGACAAAAAAGTTAATTTATTATTTGACATGTATTGTACAAAGCTTCTCTAATTGTTTACTTATCAGTTCACTTTCTGTAGCTTTATCTACATCTTGTCATCCAAATGTAGTGGATGATGATTGATACTATTTGCTCTGATATAAATCCATTGGGAAAAGGTCAAGATATATTCTGGAAGCAAAATATTTAAGTTCATTATTACAAATAAAATCAGGCCTTTACATGAACTTGGGTTTATAAACAGTACCTTCTGTTAGCAGTACTGTGGTAGATCAAATACTTTTTTCTTTCCATAGTTAATAAAAACACAAGCAGAAGAGAAGAAAGTTATGGAAATTAAGATCTCACACTTGCAAGAATTTATAATTAGRTATACACTGATTTTTTTTATATAGCTATACACCCTGTATCTGGAACACATCAGAATGACCATGAACTTGCATGGTAGCAAGACAAAATGAAAAATAAACTCAATTTGCTTAGCATTTGTTTATTCACAACAAAATAATTTTTAAAAGAGAATGTAAAATAATTGTCTATAGAGAAGACTACTTAAAAAACCCATAATATGTACAGTTTTAATAGTGAAAATAATCTGATGGCTAGATACCTGTGTTTTCTAGAGCATATTATAAATATATAAATAAGTTCAATTCTACTCTAGCATATTTGTAATAAAGCTAAGTTCTGTTTACCTACATAATTAGGAATTTGATCTGGAAAAAAATTGTAAGAGCTTTGCTGTGATGCACTTTTAAGGTAGTTAATACAACACCTATAAAGGCACTTTTTTTTCTCTTTGGATATATTGTGCCTTAATATCTCCCTTGATCAATTTTCTTTGGTCTACCTGCACACATATTACCTTGGATCACATCATCATCCTTGAATGTAGAAATGATTCATTAAAAGATTTGTTATGTATTATTTGTAATGATTACCTGCTTTTATATAAAGTTAGTGAAAGTTTCCATTACTGACAAATGCTAAGAGTTTTTGATATCTCTGTGTGTGCAAAATCTAGCTCCATTACTGAAACACCATTTTCAGTTTAACTTCAGATTACATCCATTACGCAGATCTTTTCAGTTCCTACCAAACTCTTCATCCAGTTTGACTTCCAGAATGTCCATTTGTTAGGTCTTTTTTACTTTAAAGCACTGCAATACCTTAACCTTTGCCCAAAACAAAAATTAGAATAGTCGGGATAAACTTTTCATAGCTTCTCATTTTCACAGCAGTTTCCATCCCTACGGTGACAGACTCGTGTGAAGTTTGTCCTTTCAGCTGCTCTGTCAGGTTTCTAGATTCTGGCCTTAATTTTCTAGCTGATTATTCTCCCAGCCAAAAAAGGAGACTTTGCTGGCTTCAAATGGCAAAGCCAAACCCTGTATGGGTGTTCTTGCTCTGAGGAGACATCAGACATCTCTGATCAAAACAGATGAGAGACCCTACCGATTTAGAGGGTTCATTCCAGCCTTTTACTGTAATACCATTTCTTAGAAGCTACATTCCAATGTTGAATTTTGAACAGCCTTTTTGTTGCTTTAACTCCTATTTGGACTAGCAAAATGGCCCACAAAATCAGAAATCTATAAACATAACCAAACCCAGCTATTTCACTGCCATGACTCTCATTTCCATCCTCCTCCTTCCTCCCTCCAGAAATTAATTTATATTGAGAAGAACTCACCTGTTTTATGGCCACGACAGTAAACAGATTTGAAGAGGCATTTTCATTAGCATATCAATTMCCATAATAACCAAACATAAATAAGAATTAGAGAAATCTCATGAGTTTACAGTTGGGAGACAGCTAACCACATTTGCAAACTGAATCCCTGTTCAGGAGTAAATCTGAGAGTGTAGCTGATGACAGTGACTGAGAATTAAATGCCCTGCAGCTATCGGCAAAAAGTGCTTCATAGCCATTTGGAAGTTTGAACCACCACTGGACAGTACAGTTTATTTTAAATTTTGTCAGGTTAAAAAGTCCTAGTCATTTCAGAAGAGTGAATACCCTTTATGTTTTACAATGTAGATGTTTAAATCTGATTTTAGGTGTTTTGATTAACTTTATAGAGAAATATGGGTTTTTTAGGAGGCAATTGCCTCTTAATGACCTACTTTGACCTTTCATAAGAAAAATATACCCTTAATGTGCCTGTTACTCCTCATTGACTGTAACAGAATCCTGGAAAGGAACTAGGATGTAGATGTCCACATTACAGATGTCCAAAGTTACATAGGATAATCGCAAACAAATTACCTGAGAGAAATTTGAGTTGTGTTTCCATTCAGTTCAGACATCAGCCACACATGCTTATTCTGCCAGGTTTTTTTAACCACTTAAGTGTAACCTCAGAACCCCTTGAAAGTTTGACCACCACCATTTTCCAATGGGAAAAGCTCTCAAATATGATGCATCCTAAGTTTTCATGTGTCTTTATGTAGAAGTTTAGAAATTCTCTTTTCCATTTGTTCTCTGGCCATGTTGTTAAAAAAGTAATCTAATTGTCTCTTTTTGCTGATAACTGATAGTATATGAGCACTTTTTTTTGGTATCAAGAACTGGTTTAAATATTATTAACTTACTCAAATTTATTTTACAATAGCTGTTATTAAAAAAGCTATACAATTAGACATTGAATTACTTTTAATAGGCTTCCATATTACAATCTTTTTACTGTTGTGCTCTTTCTACTTTTAGTAATTTTGAAGTAAGTTGTTCAATTATTTTACAATTCTGTGGATTTATATGCAGACTTAAGAGACTATTTCAAAAAAAGCAATAGACTTTGTCAGAGACCATAAATGTGTGGGATGTATCTGAAATGTGAGGGCATGATCCAATTTTTTTATTCCTGCTGTTGTACAAAGACATAGCAGAAAATTTGTTATTTGGCCTGTTTTGGAGGTCATATCAACCAGATACACATCTTCTAGGTAGTTCTATAAAATCTAAGTTTTTTGATATTGCTTTATTTTTTTCTTTTTTTTTTCTTTTCTTTTTTTCTTTTTTTTTGTTTTCTTTTTCCAGAAACCCTTCACATGAGAGAAGGTAGAGGTGAATGAGTGGAAGTGTGAAATTTGGCCAAGTTTCCCCTGTCACTGTGTTTTTGACAWGGCTGAACTATCCTCTACCTGAGATTCCCAAGCCATGGGAGCTCCCAGACCTCCACAGCAGTTATTCTCCAACCCTGCTCAATGCTCTGTCAACCTTCTGCACCTCCACAGAGTCTGTAAGAATATGGTTAGACCCAAATACTTGAAGCAGATTTCCCTGAAGTGTTCCTTTTTTTCAAACAGAGCACACCAGAAACACCAGCAGGGGTTAAAATCCCTAAAGCTATGCTTCATTAGAACATAAATTAGATCAAGCCTCCTTCTGAAACAAAGAAAACAAAAACTTCTGGGTAAGGTAGGCTAGGTGCTCTTAAATATTTTCTTCTTTTTACATTTAAAGATGTCCATCCACTGCCATTAACCTATTTTTTTCTGTCTCAAAATAGTAAAACCATTTCAATATTTTCTTAGGAATGCATAGCAGTTTTCATCTGCCATTTAGGCTCCTGCCTTTATTAGGGAACACTAACTGTATTTTGCCAGGTGAAGTTAATTTCACTCTTTCATGCTTCCATTGACTTCATATTTATTTACAGATCATACGCTACAGAGAACCAGAAATACAAAAGCAAGCCTTACAGCTAATCAGGATTAGTTGGAAGCAGCTTCCTAAAAGTTCTGTCAGATAGAGTTTTTTGTGTATATTTTTTTAACAACAATATGAAGACAGAAACTCCCACCCCATCCACTACAATTAACTAATTTCTCTTACTGTTATGAATCTGAATTTTGGGGCAGCTGTTGCTATAGGCATGGAGTTGCATTAAATACTTTAGCAAAATAAATGTTAGAAACTGACTAGTAACTCTGTTAAAGGTTTGTGGTTCAGTTGATAGATGTGCTGTCTCCCATAAGAAATTCCTTGGTGATCTGAAGCATTTAGATTTATCTGTATGCACAACAACAGCCTGATCACATTGGACACTGAGACACAGTATTACCCCAAGCTTCCCATACACTCCTATCTTCTACTCCTGAAAATGGGCCAAAGTATTGTAGTGTTTGTTAGACACAGCTAAGAAAAAATTGAAATGAAATGCTCTAAATAGCTTCTAAATTCCAGTCATAAAAGTATGACTGTTAAAATGGAATTGATAGATTAACCAAATAGCTGCTTCTCTGTATTATGCCATAGGGAAAAGAAACCAGTGTCATATTGGCAACCTGCTGATTGAGCAAAGGAACTTGGCTCATGGCCAGAACACCATAAACTATTTACAAAGGCAGTAATTAAAATTAATGAATGAAATGTTGAATGAACTTGACAGAGTAAAGCAATCAGAATGGAGATTTACCTTCTTTTCACACTCCCTGGTAAAAGGGATTCAAAGAAAACCCATTCCCATTAGAGCTAAGAGCAGTGATTATTGTGAAGTAGATTTCAGGTTTAACTCATGTTTGTTTAATTCCATAATGCTACAGTTTTTGCCTCCTTCAAGATCTAAGTGAATGTAGATGAGATGTCAGCAACATCAATACATCTATTCCTGAAAGCACTGAAAAAACTACACTGTCTAGGCTGACTTTGGAAAATAAACCAGTGGTTTTCATTGTCTTCTAATCCTTTATGCAGTTTTCTAGCACATGCAGAATTGCATGTGGAGTTCTGCAGAAAAACAGTCTTTAAGAGGTGTTCCAATTTCCCAGACAGCACCAAGACATTCAAGGACAACTGTGATGAACAGTAAAAATAGGGGAAAAAAGGAAAAGCTAAAGCTTGAGGCGGGGTGGAACAGCTGCAGATAGAAAAAAAAAAAAAATTGATTGGAATCTTTGAGAGCTAAGGACTGAGTTTCCTTTATATATGGGGTAAGCTGTCTCTTGCTTTTTTCCTGATCTTCTTTAACCATTGTTTCTATTCTGATAATTACTGTGAGTTAGGAGAATTCATGTCTTTTCCAGAGGTGGTCTTTTTGTCAACATGCAACATGTATCCCCTATCCTCCAACATACTTCAGGATTCAATTCATGGTAATCTAAACTCAGCTCAGCCTGATTCTGCCCTCAAGCTCTGGGCACATGCTCCTGGCATTTCCTTGACCAAAAGCTTGAACACATCTTACTCTCAATAAGATGATTCAAGAATACATCCCCTCAGGAAGAGGGGAAAGTGGGGCTGTGGTAGTAACAAACTTATGTAGTGGTTGGTTTAAACTGCAATGAAATGAAGCCTTCAGTCAGGCTGTTGCTGAGGAGTCATACTCAGATCATTTACTCTTCAGAAATCTTTTAATCAACAGTTCATTGGAAAGCCTTTCTCTGAGCTCCTATTCTTTCAAACATGTTAAATATGACATATAACCAAAAGACAGCTGATGTGAAGATTGTTTACCCTCCCACCTTTGTWTAAACAGAGACATTAGGACCTAATGTCTACATTTAGCATCAAATTTGGCATATTTAGTCATTAGCAMAGCATTCTTTCTCACAGTTTGCATCTATACAGTGCTAAAAATGAAACCATCTCTGGAAGCAGAATATAATTACCTCAAATTAAAATTTGCTTCATTTAAACAACACTTTGAAAAGTCCAATGAAACCTTGAATTATCAGGCAGGGGAAAGTGATATGCTTTCTCCTGTGATAGGCAGAGTTTCCAGGATTACCATTTGTACATTGCTAGGACTAATTCCTTAAAAAGAACACTCTATATAATGCATAATTCAAAGATTTTTCTGCAAGATTAAATATTTCAAATCCTTGATTGCATATAATGTAAATAAATAATAACTAATGCCATATATATATCTCTCAAAACTTCCATGTACTGGAGTCAACCAGGAAGGATTAATGAACAATATTTCAATGATACCTGCACTTAGCCTGTTCCTCTTACTGATTCTAAGATACGGGTTTTGAAGACTTTCCAGTGATGCAACACAGGACTTCGGAACAAGATGAAAATAACTGTCTTGTAAAACTTGTGGAAAAAGGAAAGAAATTATGCCAAGTAATTATAGAATTTTACAGATCATGTACTGGATTGTTAATGTGTAATTAAAAGAAGCCTGTTCATAAATGAGTGGTTACTTAGTGTCGTGGTTTAACCCCAGCCAGCAACTAAGCACCACACAGCCACTCGCTCACTCCCCCACAGTGGGATGGGGGAGACAATCGGAAGGGTAAAAGTGAGAAAACTTGTGGGTTGAAACAAAGACAGTTTAATAGGTAAAGCAAAAGCCGYGCACGCAAGCAAAGCAAAACAAGGAATTCATTCACTACTGCCCATCGGCAGGCAGGTGTTCAGCCATCTCCAGGAAAGCAGGGCTCCAGCACGCATAACGGTTACTTGGGAAGACAAACGCCATCACTCCACATGTCCCCCCCTTCCTTCTTCTTCCCCCAGCTTTATATACTGAGCATGACGTCACATGGTATGGAATACCCCATTGGCCAGTTGGGTTAGCTGTCCTGACTATGCTCCCTCCCAGCTTCTTGTGCGCCTGGCAGAACATGGGAAGCTGAAAAGTCCTTGACTAGTAGACTACTTAGCAACAACTAAAAACATGAGTGTGTTATCAACATTATTCTCATACTAAATCCAAAACATAGCACTATACCAACTMCTAGGAAAAAAATTAACTCTATCCCAGCTGAAACCAGGACAGTATCCACCCCTTATTCCATACCATTTACGTCATGCTCAGGTCCCACACTATGCAATACATTCTCATTAACCACCACCCTACTTCCCATCCTTTGATATAATACACAGATATCATTCCCTTAGTCTATGGACCACCCCTGTGAAATGTCTGTAAAATGTCCACAAAATGTCCACTGAGTCCATTTAGTCCATGGCTTTGGGCTCCATCTGTTATGGTGGTCTCTCAGGTCAGGAGAGGTGGTGTGTTGCATGGAGTTATTGGGCACCAAAGTCAGCTCAGGTCGGGTCACTGCTGCACTTGCACTGCTTCTTGAAAGGCTTGTCCTCCATTGGCTCAGGTGGTTCCTGCTATAGTAACTCCTATAACATGCAACTCAAATCATGGGTTACAACAATTTAAAGGTATTTCCATTACAATCTCCACCCCTGGTGCCTTTGGGCCAGACCACAGGGTTTAACATTGCAATGAACTCCTCCCCTTGCCCCTGCTCCGGCTTGGACTTATCCACAGACTGCAGTCCCTTAGGGGTGTACCTGCTCCAACTGGAGCCCTACCTATCAGCCACAGTCTCTCCAGGGGTAAACCTGCTGCGGCATAAACTTATCCACAGCCACAGTTGCTTTGAAGTGCACTGGCTCCAGCGTGGCCTCACCCACAGCCACAGTCCCTTCAGAAGTAAACCTGCTCCAACATGGCCTCACCCATGGCTGCAATCCCTCCAGGGGTGTACCTCCCCTGTCATGGCCTTATCGAYRGCCACAYRCTTTGAGGTGCTCCAGCATGACCTCATGCACAGTCACTGACGCTTCCAGGTGTACCTGCTGCAGCATGGACTTATCCTTGGGCCACAATCCCTTCAGAGGTATACCTGCTGCGGCATGGACATAATCACGGCCACAGACGCTTCGAGATGTACCTGCTTGGGCATGGGCTTATCCACGGCCACAGACGCTTCGGGGTSTCCTGCTCCCGCGTGGACTCATCCACAGGCCACAGTCCCTTTGACTCGAGTTCACACTGGAGTTCCAGCCTGTCCAGTACAGCAGCACAGAGACAGCAGTGACGCCCTGGCCATCTGCCAGCCATGTGCTTGCCATGGGGTGGGGCTGGCCGCACCACCCATCTCCTCCCCTCTCCTCTCCCCTCCGCGTCTCCTGCCTCGGGCACCGCTGGCAGCCGCCGTCCGTCCGTCCGTCCTCAGCGGGCATGGAGTGAGCAAGGAGCCTGGGGCTTTCCTGCCTGGGAGCTGAGGTTCAGAGGGGAAAACAACAGTATGGAACAGTGTTTATAGACCATCCACAAACAGAAGGAAAGAGAAGACCTGCTGTTTAAAAAAAAAAAAGAAAGAAAAAAAAAAAAGTGCTGCATATACAGATCCTCAATCAGCGTGAATGGCGTTAACAAAGGATTCATTTGGATGGACTAAGGGAATGATATCTGTGTATTATATCAAAGGATGGGAAGCGGGATGGTGGTTAATGAGGTTGTATTGGATAGTGTGGGACCTGAGCGTGACGTAAATGGTATGGAATGGGGGGTGGATACTGTCCTGGTTTCAGCTGGGATGGAGTTGATTTTTTTTCCTAGTAGTTGGTATAGTGCTGTGTTTTGGCTTTAGTATGAGAATAATGTTGATAACACACTCATGTTTTTAGTTGTTGCTAAGTAGTCTACTAGTCAAGGACTTTTCAGCTTCCCATGTTGTCCTGGTTTCAGCTGGGACAGAGTTAATTTTTTTTTTCCTAGTAGTTGGTATAGTGCTATGTTTTGGATTTAGTATGAGAAGAATGTTGATAACACACTGATGTGTCTAGTTGTTGCTAAGTAGTCTACTAGTCAAGGACTTTTCAGCTTCCCATGCTCTGCCAGGTGCACAAGAAGCTGGGAGGGAGCATAGTCAGGACAGCTAACCCAACTGGCCAATGGGGTATTCCATACCATGTGAYGTCATGCTCAGCGTATAAAGCTGGGGGAAGAAGAAGGGAGGACGTTTGGAGTGATGGTGTTTGTCTTCCCAAGTAACTGTTACGCGTGCTGGAGCCCTGCTTTCCTGGAGATGGCTGAACACCTGCCTGCCGATGGGCAGTAGTGAATGAATTCCTTGTTTTGCTTTGCTTGCGTGCACGGCTTTTGCTTTACCTATTAAACTGTCTTTGTTTCAACCCACAAGTTTTCTCACTTTTACCCTTCCGATTGTCTCCCCCATCCCACTGTGGGGGAGTGAGCGAGTGGCTGTGTGGTGCTTAGTTGCTGGCTGGGGTTAAACCACGACACTTAGCAACATATGATTTGGTGATTGTTATACAAGGCCATTCCGTTATCATGTTAAAACCATAGAGTGACCACAGCTGTAAGAAATCTAAGAATTTAAAAGTTTGGGTTAAATCTTATATAGACTACCTTCAGGTATAATTATATTAATATTACCGTTCAGGACAATACTATACAAGAGTGTACTTGACAGCAGAATTTAGCTGTTGAATTTGGTAGTTCCTGTCAGTATTTTTTTTTTCAAAGACTGACTGTATTCCTTTTGAAAGGAGGCTGCTGGAGCACCCAAGTGTGTTCAAATTTATGGTGACATAAAATTATAAATGGCTTGATAACAAGAAACAAATTCACATTGACCATCTACAAATATTCTTTGCAATGATATAAATTTTGCCAAATTGCTTACGATCAGTCTTTTTCACTGTATGGTAGAAAGCAGAATTTAAGCCTGCAATAAGAATGTGGCCTTGAGGTAAAAGGCAGGCTTTTTAATTTTATTTTAGTTAAAGAAATTGATGCCACTTCATGTTATGAGTTGTTATAGTACAACACATTTTATAGAAAAAGGGTGGGGAAATTGGCAGAATAATTTTTTGTGCCCATGTTCTTGCCTGCCTGGTGCCGAGTAGTCACTGAAATCAAAAGGACCCAAGGCTAATCAGCATTTTATAAGTATACCTTTTATCTTCTTCTCAGCTATGCATAGAGGGAATTTTCTTTTTTCTGTCTGTCTTCCTGAATAGGTCTCACAACATAATTATGTGCATCTGTTTACATGCCCAATAAATAATCAGCAACTGCTGAGTTGAGGTTACATTGATACATACACAAAGTTTATGTCTTTTCTCCTTGCATTTGATCTTTATAATGTGAGCAGCCTGATATTATCCAATTAATCTTATGCAAGATACTCAGCACACAGAAGGTTTAGTTTTAATTTACTAGGTTTTAAGTAGCTGTAGTCTCTCTGCTACGTGTAACATTTTGCAGCCATAAATTATTTGGTAGCAATTATCCCTTAAAATGTAACAAATGCTTGTTTTCTGTGTCCTGAATTCAAAACAGTTGTGAAACTGAGTACAAAGGTATTTGAACAATTTAGTGCTCTGTGGGTCTTTTCTCATTACATTTGTGCATTTTGATTAAATAATCACAACAATAAATATATATTTCATGTATGAACGTAGTATAATTAAAGGAGATAAAAGATGCATATTTTTCCTCCCTAAGCTGTCCATAGGCCCTAGTCAAGCTCATTTAAATAGATTGGAAGGTTAGGATTGCTACTGTTATTATTATAATTATTATTAGTGTTATTATTATTATTTGTAGACTCGAAGGATGATTTTCCAGTTGATATGCCAAATAAGATAGTAATGGTGAAAACTGAACCAGGCAATAACTTCTCAGTTGGAAATAGGACCACTGGCATCAAAATACATGAAGATTTTTGGGAAAAAGAAAGTATTCATATTCTGTGTGTAATTTGCTTTTTATATTTTTCACCACCATTTGATATATCTCTGAGACATACTACAAAAATTCTGAGATATCTGGCTTGGAAAAATAATTTTAAAGAAGAGGAAAATCACAAATGAATCCCAGGAAATCTCTTCTCATATTCCATGTAATTTTGGGCCAAGTTGTCATATTTCAGCTTTAAAATGTGTCTCGATAATCCAGACWGGGACCTGGCCACAAGGTGCAACAGCTTGCTCTTGACCCATATGCCTGGTCTCCATCGTGCAACAGACAGAGCACAGTACATGTTGGGGTGTCACTTTGACAGGGAATTTGGACACTTCAAAGGAACATACGTGGCTCCTGGAGACTGAAAGAGCTCTCAAATCCTGCTGCATAGACACAGTCAGAAGTAACTCCTTGAGGCATTAAATAAACTACTCAAACATACATAACTACAAAAAAATCACGTCTTAACACTTGAGTTATTTCTAGCCTTATGGAGTCCAGATAAGTATTATCTGAGAAATTTGGACACAAATCTGAACCAGTCATTTTCAGATTTGCTCACTACAGTCCATATTATGGTCTGCCAGTCCAGAAGCAATTATGGATCATTAGTTTTAATAAGAAAAAATTAGTTGGCACTGTGCACAAATGGCATCACCTATGCAAATGGCTTTGGGGAGCTGGAAAGCATTCTTTTTTCCATCTGTGCTTGGAGAACAAGCCTGGTCCCCCCTGAAATTAATTGTAGTTTTGCAATTTTCTTCAATGGGGTTAAGATTTCATGCCTGACTTCCTATGCTTTGCATTTCCAGTGTTTTCTGTTGCCTTGCAGGTATGTATGCACTTGTTCCATGATTTTTCAATCCTCAATTTGCATACCACGCTTTAGGTGTACTGTGATAACTCACATCATTCACAACAACACCTTTAGGGTATATTTTGGAACCCATTTGGCAGCAGTGTTGGTAATATATAATTATTACTAAGTATTTACAAAACACAATTTCCAAGCATCAGTTATTCATTGCATATTTAACAACAACATACCAAGTCACAGACCTTTCCTGTAGAAAGAAGCCTTAGACATAATTAAAGGACACTAAGAATGGAAACTGTGGGTAAAGCTGTGAATGCAGAGAGGGATTTCTGCCCACAAAAGTCTTGGCTGACAGCAGAGAATAAAGGTAATTTGCCACTTATGCTTCTTGTTTATAAAATTTTTAATTTTTAAAAGAGTGCAAAACAATGAATATAATTATTTTTAATTAAAATGGATCTGATTTTAAACTGGCTGTAAATTATTTTCCAGAGAATGTGTTATAACTCAAATTTAAGTAATACAAAGGAGAAAAATATTATTATGTCCCATGAAATGTCAATACGTAGCAAACTCAGTATTGCAGAATTTACAACTTACTTTGTGCCTATCAGCAGGACTAATTGTGTGACCCTTTTAGTGGGAAACTTATGTAACCAATSAAACCAGTTGGAAAAGTTAGAGCAATGAATGTTAAAGTAGAATTCAGAGTCTGAAATATGAGATAAGTGGACATATGGGCACTTGCTCCAATAGGGAATAGAAAATTATGTACTGAAAGAAGATTCCACATGGTATACTGGAGAATTGGAGCCAAGACTGTAAGTCATGCTGCTGGTTGGTATCATATGAAACACTTTCCCAGTTTTGCTTCCCTACTTATAATATAGAATTTGATATTCTTACAAAGATTTTGAGACTTCAGTAGCATTGTATCATAACCTGGAAGTTTTCCTCTGGCAAGGACATCTATTATTATTCATTATTTAACAGTGCTTGAGATCTATAGTCATGAATGGATGGGGTGTTCTGTGAACTTGTGAATCAAAGAAATAAAAAACAAGAAAGGATAATGGGAAAAGATTGTAGAGGTAAATATTTTCCAGAAATTTTGGGACTATGAATAGCAAAGGATCCACTTAATATTTTTTGATGATTGTCTAGGATGATGACATCCAGCTTTACCAGATGTTCAAGCAGAGTCAATTCTTTCTGTGTTAAAGGATATCCCTATACCACCACCTTCTGTCACATGACTGGACTCACTRTGCATATTCAGTACAACCAGACTGGTTGTATGCAAACTGAGTATGGGCAGCTGGTCAAAGAGTACATGGAAGTCTTAGATTTGTTCCACATACTCAGAGGAACACACAGCATTTTCCCACATTAGAGCTCACAGTTGCCTTCTTATCTGGGCCTGTGGAGTAAAAAGGAGAGAGGACATCCAGATATGAACTGTAACCACCCTGATGCTCTGCAAAGCCCATTTCCCACAGGTCCCAAAAACTGAGCAGTAAATGGCTAGAAGTCTTCAGTATGCTTCCTCTCATCATCTTTTCTAAGACTTAGAATCATAGAATCATTAAGGTTGGAAAGTACCTCTAAGATCATTGAGTCCAACCATCAACCCAACACCACCATGCCCACTAAACCATGTCTCTAAGCRCCACATCTACACGTCTTTTAAATACTTCCAGGGATGGTGACTCCACCACTTCCCTGCGCAGCCTGTTCCAATGCTTAACCACTCTTTCAGTAAAGAAATTTTTCCTAATGTCCAATCTAAACCTCCCCTGGYGCAACTTGAGGCCATTTCCTCTCGTCCTATCGCTAGTTGCTTGGSAGAAGAGACCAACACCCACCTCGCYGCAACCTCCTTTCMGGTAGTTGTAGAGMGCGATAAGGTCTCCCCTGAGCCTCCTCTTCTCCAGACTAAACAGTCCCAGTTCCCTCAGCTGCTCCTCATAAGACTTGCTCTCCAGAYCCTTCACCACCCTCGTTGCYCTTCTCTGGACASGCTCCAGCACCTCAATGTCCTTCTTGTAGTGAGGGGCCCAAAACTGAACACAATACTCGAGGTGCGGCCTCACCAGCRCCGAGTACGGAGGCACAATCACCTCCCTACTCCTGCTGGCCACACTATTTCTGATACWGGCCAGGATGCCGTTGGCCTTCTTGGCCACCTGGGCACACTGCCGGCTCATATTCAGCCGGCTGTCAACCAGCACCCCCAGGTCCTTTTCCGACAGGCAGCTTTCCAGCCACTCTTCCCCCAGCCTGTAGCGTTGCATGGGGTTGTTGTGGCCAAAATGCAGGACCCGGCACTTGGCCTTGTTGAATCTCATACAGTTGGCCTCAGCCCATCGATCCAGCCTGTCCAGGTCCCATTCACCACAACTCTCTGGGCCCGGCCGTCCAGCCAGTTTTTTACCCAGCGCAGAGTACACCTGTCTAGGCCATGAGCMGCCAGCTTCTCTAGGAGAATGCTGTGGGAGACAGTGTCAAAGGCTTTACTGAAGTCCAGGTAGACCACATCCACAGCCTTTCCCTCATCCACTAGGCGGGTCACCTGGTCATAGAAGGAGATCAGGTTGGTCAAGCAGGACCTGCCTTTCATGAACCCGTGCTGGCTGGGCCTGATCCCCTGGTTGTCCCGCACATGGCTTATGAGCGCCTTCAAGATGAACCGCTCCATAATCTTCCCCGGCACCAAGGTCAGGCTGACAGGCCCGTAGTTCCCCGGGTCCTCCTTYCGGCCCTTCTTGTAGATGGGAATCAGGACATGGCCAAAGACCATGACATATGAAGAAAGAGTGAACAAATTGAATAAGAAAAAAAATCTTGTAGATGGTCGTCACATTGGCAAGCCTCCAGTCRTCCGGGACCTCCCCCGTTAACCAGGACTGCTGATAAATGATGGAGAGTGGCTTGGCAAGCTCCTCCGACAGCTCCCTCAGCACTCTCAGGTGGATCCCATCCGGCCCCATGGACTTGTGAGCGTCCAGGTGGCGTAGCAGGTCGTTCACTACTTCCTCCTGGATTAYGGGGGATTTATCCTGCTCGCCGTCCCCATCTTCCAGCTCAGGGGGCTGAATACTCTGAGGGTGACTGGTCTGACTACTAAAGACTGTGGCAAAGAAGGCATTAAGTACCGCAGCCTTTTCCTCATCCTCGGTGACAACGTTCCCCCCGGCATCCAACAGAAGATGGAGGTTCTCCTTGGCTCTCTTTTTGTCGTTAATGTATTTGTAAAAACATTTTTTGTTGTCTCTAACAAGAGCKGCCAGWTTGYRTTCTAGCTKGGCTTTTGCCTTTCTGATTTCCTCTCTGCATGACCTAACGAGATCCCTGTACTCTTCTTGAGTTGCCTGCCCCTTCTTCCACAAGTGGTAMWCTCTCCTTTTTTTCCTGAGTCCCAGCAAGAGCTCCCGGTTCAGCCAGGCTGAAGGTGGACTTCTTCCACCTTGTCCCTTTATGTGAAGGTGCCAATGAGAAGATGGAAGAGGAGCTGTGAATTTTCATGAAGAATGAAACTGAGGGTGAGATGGAGTCATAAAAATTGACCTTTTAGGTGGCAATCTCTGAATGCCGTGGTAGGAGAAACTGGAGTCATGCATCTCACAAAGCAGAATGTAATGAGCCTAAAATCTGAGGGATTGTTATCCCGATGTGGGCATTCTTCCTTTGGTGTCCAAGATATAATCATGATGAGGCTGCCCAAGAGCTGTCAAAGTACCAGGAAGTGTGAATAATACAGATGACTCTTCTATGAAAGAAATTGTGACAAATGTGACTTGTCATTTTTTTGAGGTCTTAGAAAACAACAGAGATAAAGTGTAGGAACAAACCAACAGAAAAGGGGAACGTGAAAACAGGCATCAACTTTTTTTTTTTTTTTTTTTTTAGGTGGTGCTTGTTCACATAGCACTGCTAGGATGAGTAACTGGTGGGATCTGAAGCAGCTCAGCTAGTCTGGAGATACTAGGTGGCTTTCATGATCTTAACTTTTGTTTTCAAATGGATCTTAAACAACAGCCTTTCTGTATTTTGGAAATTTCTGTCTTTTTCTTTTTCTACCTTCAGGATATTACTTGCCAGAAAATGAACTGTACTTGATGTGGTTATGGTTATTAGCAGAAGATTTTTAAAGCCCTGTGGTAAAAAAGGCTTGTTACTAATAATACTAATACTAATTTTATTTATATAACACTCCCCGTTCCCCTTCTAATGTGCTTAGGGCATGGCTAAGGAATTGTAAGCACAGACTGAATAAAACAGAAATAAAAAAAACTATTACCTTGATCACTGAAGATGAGTAAACTTCAAAAACTGGACCTGAGCAGTTCGATCACATGCTTATTACAATCTACTGAGACCAAAGAAAAGAAGGAAAGAATGAAAAAATGAAGGATGGGCTTATAATTAAGCTTTCTAACACCTTCCACTCTGGTCAAGTTGGATATTATATGAAAGTCACCTGTAAGTACGGAGAAATCTACTTTTCCTGGGGTTTATTAGCACTTATGATTCTACTCCAAGACAAACTTTCCAGTGCAGAAGCAGAAATTAAAAATAAAAGGCAAAAACTGTATGGGAAAGAAAAAAAAAACACCCTTATTGTTGAGGTCTAGCCAAAGGAATTTGATGGAGAAATCAGAATCCATATCCATTTCCAAAGCTCACAATGAAAGCTCAGTTCTGGACTTTGAGAATAGCAGTGGTTTAGTTACCYTTAAGCCATTATAGGCAGTTATTTTTTATTAAAAGCCTCCAACAACGGAGCTCTTTTAGCTTCTTTTGGTAAGTGTCTATGCTTAGCTATCTGTCCTGTTACTGTCCCAGGATTCTTTCAGAGAAAAAATATTACCTATCTTCCCTGATACTTCTTATCCATAGTGAACAAGAAAAAATATGTCTCTACTTTTACAGCAACCTTTTAACTTTTTAACACTTTGTCATATCTTACTTCAATCTTTTTTTTCTTATTCAATTTGTTCACTCTTTCTTCATATGTCATGGTCTTTGGCCATGTCCTGATTCCCATCTACAGGAAGGGCCGGAAGGAGGACCCGGGGAACTACAGGCCTGTCAGCCTGACCTTGGTGCCGGGGAAGATTATGGAGCGGTTCATCTTGAAGGCGCTCATAAGCCATGTGCGGGACAACCAGGGGATCAGGCCCAGCCAGCACGGGTTCATGAAAGGCAGGTCCTGCTTGACCAACCTGATCTCCTTCT
>JAYKAV010003229.1:299317-389550 GCA_035582835.1 Phoebastria nigripes
CTTTTCTCTTTTCTTTTCTTTTCTTTTCTTTTCTTTTCCTTTCCTTTCCTTTCCTTTCTTTTCCTTTCCTTTCTTTTCCTTTCTTTTCCTTTCTTTTCCTTTCTTTTCTTTTTCCTTTCTTTTCTTTTTCCTTTCTTTTCTTTTTCCTTTCCTTTCCTTTCCTTTCCTTTCCTTTCCTTTCCTTTCCTTTCCTTTCCTTTCCTTTCCTTTCCTTTCCTTTCCTTTCCTTTTCTCTTTTCTCTTTTCTCTTTTCTCTTTTCTTTTCTCTTCTTTTCTTTTCTCTTCTTTTCTTTTCTATTTTTTGTTGCCTGAATGTGAGCTCATTGACTCATGTTTAGTGCATGATAAGTATAGTCTTCAGAACACTTTTCTATATAATTGCTTCCTTGCCATTTGTTTCCATCTTATATTGTGCAGTTAACTATATCTAGTAAATACAGAACTCTGTAGTTCTTCTTAAACTAGTCTTTGTTATTTCAGATAATTTTACAAGGTTGCTTTGAATTCCATATCACGTTCCAATGTACTTTCAATCCTTCACAGCTTCATATCATCTGCAAATTTAATAAAAGTACTCTCAGTTCTGTCATTCCTGTCATTAATGGAAACATTGAAGAGTTGTGGACACAGGATATACTGAAGACTGTGACATTCAAAATCAAGATCTAAAGTCTGTCRGCATCTCTCCTGCTTCCTCAGCAAGCTTCCCCTCCTATTTTAAAAGTCTTTTGTCAAAATGARGTTTTAGAGTCTGATAGAGATGTATGCAATACATCTGCACTTGCCTATTAATGTTTTGACATCTCCCTCAATGAATTTTAGCTCTCTACAACACTGGTGTTTAAATCATCAGTTGCAAGGTGAGCAAAAAGCTCAAACAAAAGTTCAGAGTTTAACTGTTGTTACTCCTTCCTGCTCAGCCCAAACCTGTACATGATGCATTGAATAGACCTCAGTTAGGATGTATGGGGTAAGTCTTTCATTCCCAAATCATTCAGTTGCATATGAGCTGATCATTATGTTTGACATCAAGCCTAAATCAGGATAATCAGGATTGCAGTTGCTGCTCTAGGCATCTGAATGAGTATAGAAATTCCTGTATTTCCAGTACATAATGAAGCATATTCTAAATTTTCTCCTGAACTAAAGAAAAAAAAAAAAAAAAAAGAGTGAATTCTAGATTCCAGATCGAAGGGATTAAATAAGAACATTATTGATCTTGAACTTCAGTGAGTTGCCAGCAACCTTCTCTGAAATAAGCATAAGACAACAGAGCAAGTAATACTGTTGAAGACCACTGAGAGCACAAAGCACAGAGCATTCTAAGTCTCAAACCATTACTTTTCTGGGATAATGAGCCCCTGATAATGCAAATTCTAGTTGGCAAATAATTCCCTTTCATGTTAATGATGTATCAAGAAATCAAATAATGTAACCACAAAACAGTCAGCAACATTAATTTGCAGGATGCCAGGTATGAATTATAGGAAAAATTGCAGGTTGCACAATACAAGTGGGCTTGGGGAAGAGTATTAAGCCACAAAGATTTCAATTTTTTAAAAAATGGATCTGTGGGCTACTGCCATTTACATCCTACTCAGCCTGGGAATTAGATCTTGATGATGTATGGTAGCTATTAAATTGTGGATAGTAGGGTTATGCTCTGATCCCTATAGAGCCACTAATTGAGTTGTTCCTATATTAATGGATAAATGTTGAATATAGCTATGGAGACTAAAAAAGATCCACAGTTCTGTATATGATGGGATAAGCACAGACTCAGAGCAAATTTAACATTCATTCAGCCTCTTATGGTCCCCATCCTCTGGTAACATTTCAACTACTTTACTAAATGATGACAAATGCTTGAAGCCAAGATATGTGGAGAATGAAATTATTTTTTCAAAGTTAATTCCTCCAAAGAATCAGCACCTTAAAGGTTGCTGTCAAAAGCAACTGGATTGAATTTTGCTACATACTGAGGGAGAAGGAGAGATGTGTGTGAGACAAATATGTGATAGATTTTCAGTGTGATCTTTTCTTATTCTTAGGTACATTGGGTTTGACAATTTGCAGCAGGCAGTTTTGTGTTTTGCTAAGTAGGACCATGAATATAGTAGTTATTTTAATTATCTTTGCTGCCGTTATCACATTGTTTTTACATGTGTAGTTATTTTATCTGTATTTCTTTAGGGATCAGAGTTCAAATTTGATGTTACAGAATTATGAAAAATATTGTGTGGGAAGAAAACTCAAGAGGTCATCTAATTCAACCTTCTGCTCAAAGCAAGGCTATTTTTGAAGTTATACTGGGTTCCTCAGGGTCTTGTCCAGTCAAGTCTGCTCCAAAGATTGAGATTTCACGACCTCCTTGGGAGGTTGGAGTGTGCTTGACCAACCTCATGGTGAAAATTACTTTTCCTGATGTCCAGCTGAAATTTTCCATGTTGCAATATGCAACTGTTTCCTCTTGTCTTTCTCTGTGTGCCACTAAAAAACCCTTTGTGCTTTAGCCTTAATCACTCCAAYGCATGTCACTGACTCATGTTCAACTTGTTGTCTACTAGGACCATGTGTCCTTTTCTATAGAGCTTCTGCCTAACCAGTCAGGCCCCAGTCTATGCTGCTTCATGGGGCTGTTCCATATAATACCCCTGTTTTTTTAACTTTGGTTTCTATTCTACACTAACATTTTGGTGGAATGAAATAGAATGGAAAACACCAAATAAACATCTCATTTAATTCTTCAAAACATGGTGAGACGAGGTTGTGGATTCTCATTGCATCTCAGTCAAACAGTACAAAATGTGTAATATTTGTTTTCATTACCTATAGAAAAACAACATAAGAAGAACATGCCCTTACGTTATTTTTAAGAGGGATGTAGTCTTTGTGCCAGCCCTCTGCATATGTAATATCCGTACTTTAAATTCTTTTCTTAGCTATAGAGGTGCAAGTGACTGAGTTTATTATTTTAGCAATATAATTCCATAATTGTAGAAATATTTTTAATAGAAAAATTGGACTGGAAAATCGAATTGGGCCCAATGTGATATCTCAATAACATTAATCTGACTAAATGTCGATATGTACAACCTTTATATGTCTATCACAGTTACATACATTACTGCTGAGCTAATCCTAACACAAGCTTCTTTATTCACATGGCACAGTTATTCTTTCTTCTATAGTATATTGCCYTTGTCAAGGCTTCTTTCCTTGCCCAATCAGTTTTAGACATTTCAAGTTTAAATGAAAATGTGTAGTTTATCTGACAGAATGTAGATGTCTACATTTGAGCAAGCTGTCTAGACTCACTTTATATACAATGAAGACAAAAGGGCACTTTCAGAATAGGAATTACTCCATGCTAAAGTAGATCGGTAAAATGGATAATTTCTATCCTGCATGAGTTTTTCTCCACTGCCTGTACAGAGAATTCAAACAGCTAGCTCACATGGAGATGTAGAATTCCAGAAAGCTGTACCTCTAAACCCTCATAGATGACCTTCATATATGCATATGTAAACAAATGAAGCAAACAAACAAACCCTCYCTTTATTCAGTTCTAATTGGAACTGTACATTTACCTTGAACTAGTAAGGATGAAGTTCGCTATAGTATTCTGAGTTATTTTGCCTCACAGACAGATTTTATACTTTTGCTGCCACACAGGTTACCTGAAGATGAATCTGAGAACTCTCATGTATTATTCCTACTTGGTAACTGCACTTCAGTAACAAATCCACTTATTAGGCACAAACCCCCCAAAGCAAAACAAAAAAAACGTTTGGAACAACAAAATCACTGAAGAAGAAAAAAACGTCAAAAACATTCTGTTTTCTAGGAAAAGTTTAAAAGCAAAAAGAAAGGAAGCTTTCCTTCCATGCCAACAGCCAATACAGAGACCTTGTGCAGACAGATTTGTTGCACTTCAAGGGCAAAAGTAAATTGGGAAAACAAACTTTAAGAATGAAATGTCATCAAATATCCTGAGGTTGCTATAATGCAAAATGTTTATGAATGCCTTTATATTACTCTGTTTCCCAGCATGATTGTGAGTCTACAGATTAAGATAAAATGTTAAAACTTATTTTCAGATGTTCTATGATTCATTTTTGTTATTCAGCTAAATTTAACATCCTTTCATGTTCTTGATAATTAGTATCTGCTCAGGTTGCAGACTTCTTTCTTCTTCTTCTTCTTCTTCGTCTTCGTCTTCGTCTTCGTCGTCATCTTCATCATCGTCTTCTTCCTTCTGTCTGCCACTTTATGTTGTTACCTTCAGAAAGACAGACTTTATGTTAACTACTCTGCAACAAGTTTTCATATCAGTTGTTTTGTTTGGAATCTCCTGATGGAAACCCACACTCTTCCTGTGTGAAAGGGTTTACTTTGGATTGAAGGCACAACATTTAAGCTCCAAATCTATCCCTTTGCGTGCAGAGTTTTGTGAAAGGCAAAACACTTAGAAGGAACAGCTTGGTTTTTCAGTAACTAATGAGGGTACTAATAGAATTGACTCCTCCTTCCTCCCTTTTATATTTTTTCTGCAGAAAGCAAAGTTAATGTTATATATTGCTGTCTTCTCATAAATACTTTGCAGATATCACCTTCCGAGACAATTTTAAGGCACAGCCACAGCCCAACCATTTATTTTAGCCCTGGAGTGATTCCACAGATGTTAATTAACCCCAATGCTGCTTGTTAGACCTAGTGATGAACAAATMTCTAAAGAACTCTGAGAGTAAAAAGTGGCTAATTCTAGAACATCTTCAGCTTAGGTCCTTTGAAATGAGGAAAACACTGACCCAAATACAAACCTTCTGGCTTTAGCCAGTGGCAAAATGGTCAGGTGTCACATTCCAAAAATTAGAAAAATCTGAAAATTTGTGAACTTCCAATGCCGGATAGAAAATACCACAGTTGCGTACTCAGCRTATATCAGTTCTGTCTCAGTGAAAAGCATTGGAAAAACTAGAGCAAAACTACTAGTGAAAACTACTTCTGGAGACATAAGTAATAAATGTTATATTCTTCAGTCTCATTGCACACTTTCCAATACTACCATTTTTAGTCCCATGGCTTTGGTCAATGACTCAGTGTTGGGCATCTGTGTGCACAGCAGTTTAGTTTTCCAGATGTCCAGAAAGCCCAGTGCTACTATCCATGCACAGTGACGCATAAGTCTAGGACACATTAAACTCCTGCGGATGCAACAGAGAGACATTCCAGTTTATCTGACAGATGGATCACGTTGGATCTGCCACCACTCTGAGATGTGCTAGACAGATGCAGTCCAACTTTCCTTTTGCAAGTTTATGAAGCAGACCAGTCAGGTACAGCAAGAGAGAAAGGTTGCACAAATCAATTCTGCCTGACCACTTTCCCCATTTGCAAATGAGTTCTTTCAAAGCAATCGTCCCCCTGCTGTGCTCAGTTCTTTTCAAGAGGTGGTGTGATTCAGAATTAGCCTCTCTGTATGGAAATGGCAGGGTGACAGTCTTAGAACAGAGGAGCTAGGCTGCTCATTCCACACAACAAAAATCAAATCACTAAAAAGAATAAGCAGCTCTAGTAGCCAAAGCAAACAGGTCTCTGGTCTTCCTTTTTCTACTTTCACTACCAAATTCAATGGTTATCAAAGGCCTGTTTCCGTTAAAGATACAGGCATGCTTTGAGAGAATTTATTTATGTTCAAATTAAGTGATTTTACTTTTGCCTCCCTGACAGCCAATGTTTTTCTCAAATTCACTTAAATGTTCTTTTCAGAAAGAGGTAGTATAATCTATCTGTCTATCCATCCAGCTTCTTGGTATCACTGTATTACCTGAATCTGAATCTATAGACAAGAAAACTCAAATACTGTATTTATGCAGAAAACAAATAATGTACTTTTTATCAAAATGGGGTTAACTGAGATTCCCATTCAATCCCTGCTTTCCCACAGAAACTGCCCAAAGAGTGTCAATCCATACAGACTGTTGGAACTGTGGGATAGAAATGGGTCTTCTTTTGGACTGCTAGGATAAGTGGTACAAGGTGTGGCAAAGAAGGCTAATGGTATCCCAGGTTTCATTAGGAGGAGCATTGCCAGCAGGTTGAGGGAGGTGATCCCCTCTGCTCAGCACTGGTGAGTCCACACCTGGAGTACTGTGTCCAGATCTGGGGTCCCCAGTACAAGGGAGATATGGAGCTACTGGAGAGAGTCCAGCAAAGGGCCACTAAGATGATGAAGGGACTGCAGCACCTCTCCCATGAGGAAAGGCTGACACAGATGGGACTGTTCAGCCTTGAGAAGAGAAGGCTCAGGGTAGGATCTTATCAATGTGTACAAATACCTGAAGGGATGGTGTAAAGAAGAGGGAGCCAGGCTTCTTTCAGTGGTGGCCAGTGACAGGACAAGAGGCAATGGGCACAAACTGAAACACTGGAGGTTCCCTCTGACTATCAGGAAACAGTTTTTTACTGTGAGGGTGACCAAGCACTGGCACAGGTTGCCCAGAGAGGTTTTGGAGTCTCCATCCTTGGAGATATTCAGAAGCTGTCTGAACACGGTCCTGGGCAACCTGGTCTAGGTGTCACTGCTTGAGCTGGGGCTGTTGGGCCAGATGACCTCCAGAGGTCCCTTCTAATCTCAACCATTCTGTGATTCTTTGACACGAAACTGTAGGGAAGCTGTCAGTTCAGATCCAACTTATATCAGATTTCCACTAATAGTATGAAGGTGAAAGGCTCAAACATTCCCCATGATTCATACATAACCATTGCACTAAGCTTTAACTCGGACATCTTTTTCAAACGTGAAAGATGTCTTGGTCCATGCTATTGTTCAAGATATATTTTGATTTGTTTACTTTTTACTATGTCAGATCAATGCAGAATTGTGCATTCATTTAAACTGAAAAAAAATCCAGCCAAAGCAAAAATTTCAGGATAGGTTCCCATATACTGAGTTAAGATCTGCAGCATGGAATACCACCAATAAACACATTGTCTGAAGGGCACTCTGGTAAATTGCAAACAGCCTAGCCTTGCCAAATGTTCATACCACAGACAATGGAGCTTTCAAATCCAGACAGTAGGTACTTTCCCCAGCACTCATTTGTATTTGCAACATTTTCTTTGATATTTTGGAGACAAAACAYCTGAGCTGAGGAAATTGTAACTCCATCTAGCTGCTGGAAAACCTAAGAGGTTTCTGCTGTGACTTTTTGATCCCCTTTCCTAGTAGACCCCCTTCTAAGTCATGTTCCTTTGCTAATCCATGTGGAGGATCAGAGTTTCTCCTGCAGGTCAAGCATCCAGAACAATCACTGTTGTCCCAGCTCCTTTATCTTCTGCAAGTGTCTCCGCTTTAACTGCTCTGCTTTTACCCATGAGAGTTAACTGGACATCGAAGTTACATAACACAGAATAAAGGAGGGTTAGTTTAAGTTGCCAATTTAGAAGTCATTATAGATAAGCAGTCTTGAGATCATCAAAACTAATACAGTCAACGACATACTTAAAAAAGGGCCCTGAAAGTGCTTCTATATTCAGATAGATAAGAGTGAAATAGTAATTGCAGGAATTGCACAGTGAATCTAATACTTCAACCAAGTGCTAGCCACAGGGACAAAATGATATGCTTATATAGGTCATGGCAATTTCAAAAGGAAATGCTTTATAAAGAGCAGAAAAGCATCATGGGTAACAATGCAAATTACCATGTCAGTAACCCTAATTAAATTTAGCTGAAYTTACAGTGTGGGATAGTGGCTGAAGGAAAAAAAAGTTCATTTATTTTGCCCATCTCTTACAAAACGTGCCACATTCATACTTTCTCCCTTTCCTTGGATTCATTATTAGAGAGCTTGAGATGTCTTCCATGTTAACAGGAATTCAAAACTGAGTAAAACCATGGAATTACAGATTTTCAAACAAAAGACCAAAACTAGCACAGAGTTTCYTCAGTTATATAATCTTCAGAGCTGGCTGTAACCCTGAGAACTACTATGCTAAATTGAACATCTTCTCCTTTTATACGTGAGTTCAGCAATCCAGAACTAAAATTACTAGTCTGTCCTAAGCATTATAAGGGGGACACTGAGAAGAAAGAAAAAATGTAATAAGGTTTGATCTTATGTTTCTGGGAAAAAAAAAAAAAAAACAAAAACACAACAATCCTAATGGATTAGGTGTTTTCTTTTAAATTTCAACTCTTGGATGTACCAGATTAGGGACTCAATGCAGTATTCTCACGCATCTGCAAGGTATGGAACGAGTACAGTAGTAGGCCAGATAGGCTRTTCTTTTATACAGACAGTCCAAAAAAACCACCCTAAACCCCCACAAAACAAATAATTTTTTGCCTAAAGAGCCTTTTAAAACTGGAGATTAATCTGAATTTTTGGGTATGGAATAAATGGTTTAATGATTTTTTAATGAAAATTAATTTAGGACACAAAACTACATTCTGACCTGAAAATGGTAGGGTTGGTGCTGACCAAGCTGCATACATTTCTCAAAATCTACTAATTTTTAGCAGGCTCAAACATGCCTGAGTTAGACATTGTAAATTTAGTACCGACACAGGAGTTTCATCTTGGTGGCTATCACTAATGGTGATGAAAGGTGTTATTGTTGCTCATGCTTCCTGTTAAAAAAGCAAGAGAGCTAAAAAGATATCAAAGGTATCAAAGGTGCAGAACAGGTAGAAGCATCTCAGATGCAGAATCAAGAATAATCACTAGAAAAAACTTCTTTTCACATAAAGGAAGTTTTCTTTAATTCTCAGTAGGAGAGTGATGGATTTTTTCATTTCTTCTAGTTAAAGCTTAAATCAAAACAACCTCTTCTGAAAACCCAACCTGCTCAAAACAAAGTGGGGAGTCCGGAATAACAAAGGACTAAGATTAATGAATACAACATTACCCAGGATGCTCCAGAGAAAGATCAAAATTCAAATTCCTGTTCTGCAAGCTCCAAGGAAGGGATTTAGTCTGGATTTTCTCCAGCAGTATCCTTAAACTAGGTTGAAGAAAGGTATGCTGTGGAAACAGTTTTACTTCATAAAGAGATTAAGCATTCACCAGGCCAAACTATCCTTCACTCTAAGTGCTTAAGAATGTCACCTCAGATGTTAGGTAAATAATTATTAATCTTTAGTGGAAATCAGGTTATAGAGACACTTAAACTTGTGGTCATGTGAGGGAGTTGACCTTGAGGTAGGCTGTTCTCTCAGTCAACTACTGAGAGAACCATTCCATGTCATGTCTGAGGTCCCTTTCTGATTATTTTAAAACCAGTTTTCTGCTTGTAAAATGTTCCAGTTTCAATGAATCAGCATTTTCCTATGGAGAGAAAGAATGTCCCATCAAACATTTTCCAATCATCTCTATTTTGATGTATTTCAAGTTGTTGGAAAGCAAAGCAAAGCAAAGTGTATCTCTGAGGAATTGCTTAAATGGAAGAAAATAATCTAGTGAAACTTTTTATAAAGAATAGATATTAATTCCTGCTTACGGACTCCCGCCCCAGGGAAATAAATTCTGATATCAACAGAGTGGTGAAGGTATGGCTTAGCACATTTGTATTTGTTGCTGACCAGATAATATCCAAGTCACTATTTCATAGTGTTTGGACATGTTGGATCTAAATTAGCTGGGACTCTACTGTAAACAATGGATGACTTAGACAGAAAGCCTGTTGCAATTTGCTGTAAAACAGCCACATTTTCTGCACTGGAAATGAGTCGTGAAAGGTGGCAATGAACTGGAAAATACAGAATGTAATTAAAGGAGGCCTAATCTGTTGGGAAACTGAATGGATTCAATAGCAGAACCTTCCACAGTCTGTAGTTACTCAAATGCGCCTCTGTTACTATATCAATATTTTCCAAGGTATGTTTCTTTGCATCCATTTCCCAAATGAATTCCACTATTCACACTTGTCTCCCTAATCAGCCTTTTTCAATTTAGAGTGATATCCTGCTTCAGGTAAGGAGAACTCTGTGCAGCCCTTAGCAACTCACATAGGCACAAAGTAGTTGACCCCACATGGTTGAGTTGTGCATAGAATCAAAACATCTCTTYTTTTGCTTTGCAAAGGTAGAGTTTGACAGTACAGGTTTGCTGCTGAAAGGCACTACTTGTTTGTTAAGGCTGGGCCACTTCACTCTGCTGAAATGGGAGCTCTGTTGTGAAGTCCCTTCTGCAGGAAAATGTTAACTTGCTCCTTAGGCTACTTTCCAGAAACGTCATCAAAAAGACCTAACTTGGATGACTTCTGCTTTTATTAATGACATCTTGAAAAAGATTGGGAAGCTTAAAGAAAGGTCAGTGATGARAGAAAAATGTGAAATATAATTATGAAGGAAAAATTTCTCCTAACCAAATGTAACCATCAATCATAAACTCTTACTTTTATGCATTCAAGCATGCTGTTTTCTGCACTTTTTGATGCTATTTTACATATGTAAAATTTCTTCCAGGCACCATATGACCGTAAAAAGAACAGGTTTTAATTTCTAAGAGTATATAATGGAAAATTTATATTGGCTCAAGACCTTGCAGAATGCAGAGCAATCAGATTATTTATTGCAGGTGTTCTTGGTGAGCAATGTTTCTCCACTCATAAGCTATGAGCGAAAAGGTTTAAAAATAAACAGAATGTTATTGAGGAAATACAATAAAACATCAACCTGGGAAAACTGAATAAAATATCAGTAGGAGGTGTGACTACTGCAGCCAGCGTAGTTTGCCAACATTCCCAAACTCAGTCATTTCGCTGATCTACCTGTGAGGCTGATGGGGTGCTAACTCCTGCCTTTCTCCACTTTTTTTTTTTACTCCCTCTTCATTGTGCAGTCAAATTTATCAATAACTTACAGGTGTGCTTGTGTGTTTGGGGAGGAACTATTCTACTGTGTTAACTAGTTGAAATGGTCTTTTGCCAGAGGGAAGGCCATACAGAAATCTGACATATAGGCTTCAGTTTTTGATGTCTTTACCCCAAGAAGTATCAGTCCCCAGACTCAGTCACACATATAACTCACTTTACAATTCCCACCAAGCCCTGCTGATTGTCTTGAGGGAGCCTTTTCCACATATCAGAGAGGAATCAGCATCGTTCACGAATTCAAATTATTCCACATTACAGAAGAACTCTGTTGAATATGGCCATGGTCCCTTTCTACATTGCCTTAATCAGCGCTTAACTCCATAGGGCTTCTTAACTCCATAGGGCTTCTTAACTCCATAGGGCTTCTTAACTCCAGTGCACATTAACTAGGGTGTAACACAAGGCACACCAGACACTGGTCTCTCACCGTATCTACTCCAGACATGAAAATCAGTGGTCCCCAGATCATTGAACTCCTGTGATTTGAGAAACCCCAGATTTAACAGCTTCTCCACTGTGTGAGGAGACATTTTGCTGACCCCTGATGACCTGTCTCAGCACGTTTAAGCTGATGTCCCAAGAGTGTGAGCTGTCTGTAGAGAATCTGGCTATACTTATGTCACAGTAATTTGGGACAGTGTCTTCAGAGGACATGCACTGTCCACATAGTCAATCACCTGCTCCAGCATTAAAACTTAAAACTATTTTAACAGAACTGGCATGCTTTGGTAAAGTGTATGAGACCCAGCCCATTCTCTTCATTAACTCACAGATGCTTGACATACCTTCTTTCCAACAGGGACACTTTCTCAGGAAATTAGGTTACTCATCATATTAAACAATAGGGAGCTCTAAAGTGACCTCCCTTCTCCTTCAACTCTCCAGGTTGTATTTCTTACATTTAGTGGAAATATTTATTTTTTTTAAGGGATTTATTCAGCTCTCTCTTCCTTAGTACTGAGGAATGATTACATGTTTATACATAGTCTGGTGTTATCTCCTTTGAAAAAATGACAAATGTGTAACTCTTTGTAAGCCTCTGYTGTCTGTAGGCTAAAAGGAAAGAAAAAGAAGAAAAAAAAAAAAACCCAGAAGTGGAAAAGGAATCTCTGTCTTACATTAGTCCTAAGAAACTAGAAGGATTGAATAACAATTTGGGAACTTCTACCCTCTCTCTTGGGCATTGTTGGTGTATCGGCAGCAGCAGACAGAAGCACCGGGCTGCTTGCAGGTGGAGGAGAAGGTGATATTCTTCAGTTTAACCTTTTCATCTCAAAAATTTAGAGTGGAAGTTCACTCTGCAATAAGCTAGGCTGTGACAGGAAGAGGCACAGAAGGAAGGAGTCAACTGTTGTTGCATGTTACCTGAACAACTATTGTCTGATTYGAGCTTGGTGATGGCCTCTTGTAGACTGGTTCTACCCTGAGGCTGCCAGCTGCAGCATGCTGATCTACATTATCAAAGGCCAAAAGAGTGTTTGGCTGAATCATACAGTACTCATGCAGGCTTTTGGAGATGGGATCCATCCTTYAGCTCCACACTGAAGCCACAGCACTTCCATCCTCCCAGTTTCTCCCTTAAGAAGAATTCCAGATGCCTCTAGCATTATGTAAGGTCAAGGAGACCTAACTCACTGAACTTCCCTTTTTTGTGTTTTGAGTCATTGAGGCTGAAAAGTATTCACTGACTCATAGCTGTAAATCCTATGGCTATTGGTCTTGAGGCAGTGCTCAAAGCAGCTTCCTGATGACATCACAGMACCATTAAGAAAGAAGCTAAGCACTCCAAATCATTTAGGAATTCAGAAAGTCTGGCCAGTGCTGGTTTATCACTGAGATTCACKGTGCTAACTCAAGTGAAAGGTCCTGACTGATTGCAGAATTGTGTTCTCCTCCATACCAGCAAAGTTCTTTCTGGCTATATGTGAGAGTATGGYATATACTGATAAGTGTGTCCTACTTTTAGAGGGTGCAAATGAAGCTGGAACTGAGGCACTTGCTCAAGCCTCTGCAGATGCCAGTTCAGCTCTTGCTTGAGTCCCAGATTTCACTGGGAAGGTCATGCTCCCTCTGTGTTTCAGCTCCCACCTGTAAAATAAAGATCATAATAACACTCACTTCTTCATACTTTTTGTCTGTCTTAATTACAAAGACTGGATGGGGATGATGTGTGGCTGTATCTGTGCAATGCTGTAGAGCTTAGCTCAGTAGGGGCCCATAAATGCTACTGTAGTAAAGAAACTCTTCCTTGCAGTCCTATCTGCAGCTCTCAGCACTCCAGTAACAGGTTTTATTTCTTCTGTTATTTTCTTGCTAGGATTCAGGTTCAAAATACCCTATTTCTATTGTGGCAGTTCATGATGCCACAAATACTCGTATTACCAGCAGATTCATGTTTTCCCTGTGGTGATAGGAAAGATGTCACAAGCTGCTGCCATGGGGCTCATCTCTGAAACTAAGTCTTACGGTGAGAGCAAAATGGAGACTTCTTTTCCACGACATTTTTAATGTTTGTTATTGCATTATTATTCTTAACAGTATTTTATGGGAAGTAGCCAAAAATTCATCTATTTATCTGGAAATAACCATTTGTGATACTCACTTTTTTATCTGGGCAATTTGCCTCTTTCTGCTTTCACCTGGAAGTTGTTTATCTTGCTGTTCTCTACTACACAAAGCTCTTAATTTTTTTTTCTTATACTTCATGCAGTGCTAAGGAGACAACCTAGCTCCTACACATAACAGAAAACACAGACCAGAATCATTACAGAAGGTTTATCATTGAAGCTACAGCAAAACTGGAATTACTGGGGTGTCATTGGTCTGTGTGCTCTAGAAAGCCTTACAATGTCCACGAGAAACCAGCTGAAACAATGTGAAAGTTATGAACTTAAACACTCCTGACTAGTTTTTTAAGCTGGGTGTTTTGTAGGCTTATGTTGTAAATCATACAGGACTTAAAAAAAAAAAAAAAAAAAAAAAAAGAAGGAAAGAGATTTCTCATCATTAACTAATGAACACTGATTGAAAAGTCCCCTCTTAAGCAATGGTCATTTACTTTTGGCTAAACAAAATGGGATCACAGAGATAAGGTTAAACTTTAGAACAAAATTAATGATGCTAATTTTAACTCTTGCTGTTCTTTAATTATTGATGTCACTATGTTGCTGGCCTTAAAGATTCAGGCATTTATAAACACATCCCTGTAGGTACGGCTGCAAATCTCTCTGGACTTTAGCCAGCTAGCTGAAATTTCTAATTTAACGAAAATACGAGCAAACAAAAAATATCATCTGTTTACATAGTTGTCTGAAAAARTCATGTTTAGGAAAGTGAAAATAAAATACATCCCTTCTTAAAACAGGGCAAATTTAAAGAAGTCCCAGTGAAATTCCTCTCTATTGTCCCACAACTCAGAAAAAGGATCYTTTTTTCCAGTAAGCAGGTACAGTGTGAGTAGAGGCAATCATCTAATAAGACTGAGAGGACAAGTCATGTTCCATCATACAGTTAGTCTTAAGAAATTAACGGTACGATGGTTTTGAAGCATTTCTACGGACCGCGATATCTTATTTTTCTGCAGCAGTAATAATGATTTTCAGCTACATCAAACTGTTCAAGTTAAGCTGGATAAAACCCTGAAGAGGCAAATATTTCAGTAAAAAATTGCCCCACTTATTTCCAGAACTGATTGTTCTTTACCAGAGCATCTAATGTGAGAGTCCTCTAAGTAACGCAGCTTTGATATTGTGTTCATGATTTTGATATTGACTTGGCAAAAGCAGAATGTAAATACACTGTTCTCATGTATCTCGTATGTATATATTATCATTCTGTAGATTGAGTAAAACCATGAGTCAGTGGAAATTCTGAAGGTTATTTTTTATTCTTATTGAACTTCTGCACAGTTCCTCATCCATAGCTTTTAAATTACCTTCCAAATGTGAAAGTCATCCCTCCCTTCTGCAGACGGAGATACTAGTGCACAGGGAGGAGCAATTAATTCCAAACCTCACAAGGTATTAATACGACAGACCTTCTAGATGCCAGCCATATTGCTGTTCAATAAAGGTAGAACAACTCAACATTAAAGTTAGTTTATTTTTCATTGATACTTGAACTGCACACACAAAATATGGAAGCTCAGCTGAGTAAACAGGCTTGCATGTCTAAAATGGTCATTAGTATACGCAAACATCAGTTAAGATATACAATTCCATATGTGATAGTATGAACAAATAATTTGAAATGTAATGGTTAACAATTAAATGTTTCGTTTCATGTGTCAGCATGAAAAAATTAACCCTTTTTTCAAGCCTCTCTGAGAGGCAGGACAAAGATTGGTTATAAATGTGTATATATTACAATAGCAAAATAAGTACTGCTCAGACATCTATTTCTTGTATGTGGTATTCTTCCAATCTATTGCTGATACACATTACTTTTGGTATCAGTAACAGACATGTGCAACATTCACTTTATGGCTATGTCATCAATCAAAACATACGTCCCATTCAATATATAACTACATTTGGAAATCACTATTATGTTTCATACTTGGTCTAGATTTATAACCTTTAATTTCCCTATATGGCTTAGGACACTGTATTAATTTATACAGTTCTTTGTTAGTGTGTTTCCATTAATTTATGGAATTGTACTTTCGTAAGTGCCTTGAAATTGCTTGTTTAATGGAAAATATAACTCCTGAAATAAGAGCTTGCATAAATTTCTTTGCTCTGTAAGAGTAGGTGGCTCACCTTTTATTATTTTTTCCCAATTACGTAAACATGTGAGTTACTTCTATGGCTCAAGGTCTTGGTAATAACTAATACACTAAAAATAATTGATGTAAAATATTATTATGCCTGCTGACTGCCCTCAAAATTGCATTTAGTGCATATATAAAATAGCCAAAAGTTGAATTTGTTAGGATAGCCTTCTGCAAGGCTTTTCTTAATCTCAGATATTTCAAGTTTTTAAGTCTCCCTTATCTTTTTGGAATGCTATAGTAATTCTAGTTTAGGGACAACACAGGGGGGTTCAAACATAGGAAAATGTCCATATGTTTTTGCTGATAGCTTACATACTATACAGCGCCAAAGATTTGAAGCCCTGAGTTGAAAGTTCGAGGGAGGAAGAGAAGAAAAAAAAACAACCAGTAAAATAGCTCAAACATTGGGAGATTTTTGTAAAAGAGAAGAACAGAAATAGTAAAGTGAATGTGATGAAAGACAGAAAGGCAAACCAAACTTGAGTTCCTGGGATATACTTAAGCAGTTTACTTTGAAGTATTGTGTAGATTTGAATTGCCACTGTCCTGCAGTGGGTGTCATCATTTATTCTGTGCAAGGTGAGTGCTAAATATAACGAAAATGTTCTTAGTTTGATTTGGCCACTTTGCGCTAACTCTGAGATGCAGTTWATGACCGCTGGTAGTGAAGGGCAAGGAAACAATTAGACACTTCTATTTAAATAATTCACGTGCATTCTGAAAAATGATCTGTCATCAACTTTACAAACTGCATCTCAATCCAACTCTGCTGCACTATATTTTTTCATTTTCCTTTTTAGCTCAAGATGAGAGTCAAGAGGCAATTGTGATTTTGTTCTGTGCATTGCAAAATACTTCACTGATAGCTGACATGAGTATTGGGAGCTCTGTGTGGAGAGAGAGGGAGGAAGGAGAAGAGAGAGGGAAGAAGAGAAGCTTTGCAGGGAGAAAGGGAGTAGAAGTAATATTTTTTTTTTCTGGGAGAACAGATATTTATTTATGCTTAAGGACAGAAGGAGAAGACTTAATCATTCATTCAAAACCAATAAGCTCTGCTGGTTCATTACTTTAGAAACATCTAGCTACACTGAAATGAAAATATTAATAGATGGGCTTGAATGAGTTTTCAATGCTATTGCAAATAGCAATAACTAAGGACACACATAAAGCAGATGGTTTGGAAATATTTCTTGTAGGACTTTTTTTCCAAATCCTTGACACTCCCATCTGAAAAGCACCAATGTAAAACAGCAAATGGGGATTCCCTTTGCCCATCTGCATAGGTTACACACTTGGGACATGTGAGGAAAGTGAGGAGTAGGGGTGAAACGTGACATGCTTCAACGAGCATCAGCCAGACTAATGGTACTCATGTGCTTTGGGATAGAAGCAGTTCTAGTGTGTGCAGGGATCAAATGAGGACTGSGAAATGGAAAGGGAACATAAAAGCAGCTTAGAGGTAGGCTGAATCTGGCTCATACAACACTGCCATCTTCCATATGCTGTTTTTCTGGATTTTGCTGTTATTTAAAGCCTCTACAGGCTGGCAAGTGCTTAAAGCTCTGAGTTTATATATTCTGTTTTTTTTTATTTACAGCTTGAGATGTCTGAATATTTGACACTCCTGATCCTTTGGATCCTGACACCAGCCACAGGTCAGCTGCTGAGTGATGACTGTGACTGTAACTTCAGTAACTGTAACAGCTCTGAAAAAAACTGTTGGGACATACTACTGCACTCTCCTTGTTCTTGCACTGCTGCTTGTTACTTTTTATATGCCATGATGCATCAAGAATTAAATTGCATATTTTAGGCCATTCCAGCATGTAGCGTATTGATTGGGTAAAACTTACAGCATTCTAGAAGGTGGAAAATTATTACGGTTGGGTTAATTATTCTTCATGTACAAGGAATTGAACAGATTAAATTTCTTTCTTTCTTTACCTCCTCCTTTCTTTCTAGTGAAGTGTACAAGGGTAGTTTGTGAACCTCTCCAATTTCTATTACTCAATCTCTCGAATTTCTATTATTCAGGAGGATAATTGGATTAAGCGACTAGAATGAATTAGAATGGGTTCTTCATGTAACAGCAAGTTTTCTTGAACCATACCAGATTTGAGGTAGTGGAAGTGTAAAGACTTCATTCAACAAATTGCTGAACATTATCTTCTGACAGAAAATCCTAATGAACCTCAAACAAGTTGCAGACAGTTGCCATCTCCCAAGGTTGGGGTCTCTTGACACAGTCTAGGAATGAGACCCCGGAAAAAACTTCTAGGAAAGGAATGGTTTATTGATTTATTTAGGTTTTTATTTATTTTACTTTTTCTTGAATAGTTTTGAGTTTTCTTTTGAATCGTCCTCCTATTAAGCAGATGTGTAGAGGAATTATGTAACATGGGAGGATATTATAGCATGTGACAAAGGAAGATGTGGAATGGTTGAATGGCAGTGGAGACAGAAATACAATGCTGCAAATCATCCGGAGGAGAGGTGAACAAAGCAAAACTTTGTAAACTTATGTCAGCAATAGAACTAGGTAAAGAGTTTAATCTCTATTTTAGATCAGTGGTGTTAATAATAAATTAAACAACATGTTATCCTGTTACTGTCAGAAGCAAATGTAAACCAGAATATTACTGGAGAAACAACATTTTGCTGAATATAACTGATGCAGAAATGACAGGTGGATCTCCAGCTAGGGCCAATCAGAGCTTATCTTACCACTGAGGTGCAGAGCCATAGGCGTCTGATCCCTTGCTGCAACTAGCATGGCTTCCCAGCTGGGTCTGTTTTATGTCCGGCCACACTGGACCCTAGGTGCACTGTTTGCACCCACTAGTGTTGACATGGGATGGATACTGCTTCTGGTGCCAAGTCGCTAATATTAAGTGTTTCGTATAGGCTCACAGGAGACTTGAAAAGTATCTAATAGGTTAAGTAGCACAGTCCAATGTTTACAGCAGCTTAACGTATATGGAGCTTGAAACCATTTTATGTCTTACTTGCTGTTTGAMTTTCATCATAAAACTCTGTATGGCTCAACTTCCTCTTCTGTAAAATGATGATAATCATTCCTGTCTTTCAAATATTAGAAAAAGCTTTATTTTRTATAGAAAATATTACCATTAATTGTTCTAAAATATTTATTCCACTGAAAACTTAGTGTCTTTTTTTTACCTTGAGATCCAGGGAAGTAGACAGATCATCAGCTACCACACTCCATAAACAGAGAATTGTGGGGGCGTTTGCTCAGAGGTTGTCTGTCTATCAGAGCAACTAAGTTGTTCAACATCTTCTTTATCATGTGGCAGCTGAGCCCTGAGAAGAGCTTAATGATTCTCAGAAAGTTCCTTCTCTCATTTGAAAGAAAGTTCACAAATAAGTCTATCTAGGAACTGATATGCTAACAAACTGTAGTACAATTGTAAATTAGATAACGAAGTTGACTAAGGTCAGATGCCAAAGTGAAGATGAGAGAAAAAAATTGCATTGTAAGAGTAGATGCTGCTTCTATTTAACAGTTTAGACAAATATTTTTGAAGACTTTATTCTGCTTGAGAACAAGTTCAGAGCCAATGAGTTTTAAAATTGTGTTCTTTAGCTCTGGTGAATGGAATTTAATGGTTGTATTTTAACTCTGGAAGGCGGCTGTTTCCTTCTAAAACAGATGTGTCAGGTTTGCCTGGCAAGTTTGCTTGCTAACACATGGTTTTTAGAAAATCTGATGATCTATTGTAGAAAAAAAAAATTTGCCTTCAGATTCCCTTTTTTATGACTGTCATGATCATTATTCAGAGTGCAAGGACAGAAGACTTCTGATTAGCACTGCTATGACTTTCGCAGGTTATAGCAGAAAACTCCACCAAATCTATGTAACAGCTTTGGCCTTGCCACCATCATACACTCTATATAGGGCATAGGTATTTGGATCCAAATTAAACTCAGAATAAGACATTGTATTCTGATAGCTCAGAATATTGCCAAAATATTCTATGCTAAAATAGTAGAACTTATTAAAACTGAGTAAAGTTAGGTTGCTTGTTTTTCTGACTGAAAAGTTCTTATTGCTTGGGTATAGGAAGTAGGACCCATAGCATCAGCGGCTGAATTCTAGTAAATTAATTTAGATTGAGTTAGTAAGAATGGGTCAAGACTAGGGCCTTCATCTTCTATTATCTCTGGCATTGCTAGCTTCTTATAGCACTGCGTATGGCAGATCTGGCTTTCCACAGAAGAAACATCTGAGATAAACTGATGAGCTATCTACAGAACAGGCTAAAGGACTTAATTGTGTGATGAAATCTGCATTAAAATGCTCTAAGAGCTCTCAGCTCACACACAATCTCTCCACAAATTAATCTCCTATCAATGTGATTTAAGAGATTTGGTGTACAGTTGTTTTGGGGTGTATTCAACATTTACATAGATCCAACTAAGGTTAAAAAGAAATCTAATCCATTCTCTTATTTAATTCCCAAATTTTCAGTATATTTAACCATGAGTGGACCTTATGATTTGTGTCACTTTTCTTTGCCTACATTGATTACAATGATGTAATTATGATAGCATCCACTAATATTACTATTTCTGCTTTTGTTATTTTTTAAAAAAGATATTGTCATGAAGAGTACTAGATTCAATATTTAGTACTAAACAGTTTTTTGTTGGAAGACCTTGTGACTGGTTTCCTTTTTAATCTTATCTAAGGTCTAATTTAAATATTTTTGGCTCAAATTTTGAGTCACCTGGGAAAACAAAAGATAATGACCAGGATACATGCATTTGGATATTTTATTTCCAAAGTTCTGTTACATTTGTTCATATATTTCTCTTGTTAGTGCTTTCTGAATTAGAGATGAGCTTGAATCATGAGTGTGAACACTCTGAATATTAGGATGTTTGGGATTTGGCCAAATTTCTGCCCATCACTTAATGCCAAGAGTGGGGCTGTTTTTAATTTGCTGTGCTGAAATTTCTTGTCATAAAAATTTCCCCTTTTGTCTTTCTAGAATCTGCCCAATTTCATTTGAACAGCAGAAGGGAGCCAAGTAAAAGAAACAGACACAAGCTATCCAGGTCCAAAGAAGTTTTCCATCACACTTTAAAATTAAGTGACTCAAATTGAGTTTTAATTTACATGTTAGATTTAATATCATACTCATTGCATATTAATTAAATAGCAATGGATCATTTACCAGCCCATTTAATGAGGTGTAACAAAGGCTGCATATAAAATATAAAGACGCTATTATTACACTGTCCTTAAACCTCCGTAAATCTGCTTGAATAATTACTAGTGCTTCAGCAATACAGAGTAGCTAATGTACCTCTACATCAATTCATTGGTGTAATCAATACAAACAGGTACCAAGTAACTTCCAAGAGCCTGTGTTCCTGTCCTTCTACATAATCACCAAGAGCATCATAAGGTTGCTCCTTCTTATTATTTTTAAATCTCTTTAAATTGCATCAGCACCAAACAAGGAATAAAAATGGCATGAATAAAAATCTAAAAGTAGCTAAATTTAACTTATTTGGAGTTCACTTCACGAGACTGAATAACTGGTGTAATTTTAGTGTGTATTGATTGCTTCTCTATTTATGATTATGGGCAAATTATTAGCAATAGTAAGTGCTGTACTGTCAACATTATAAATTATATCAGTCTGGAGGTGTCATAGATTCAGAATAACGCTACAAACATTATATGAAACTGGCTTGTATTATTTCTTGACTAGAGTTACCAGTAAAATGACTTCTCTCTTCCTTTGATTTCCACTGACTCAGGTCTGGGCAGACAACTGACACAGAGAAAGTGAYGTCTTGATTGGTGGCTATTTCTCACTTCGTAAGGACAAGTGGCTTTCTCATGGCCATACTGTAAATACCTTTTCTGYCAAGTGAAGATTGGATTTAAACAGTCGATCTTTTACCAGATGTTCGTGGCTTGAATTTGAGGGCTCTCACCTACACACCATTTAACAGTAACTACTGTTGTGATTAAAAGATTGCTTTATGTAAACCTCAATCTGACAGCACCATAGGTTTCCTGGCGATGCAGGATTATTTTAGCAGTACCACCTTAGCTGAGTCACTCTCAGCCAAGAAACAATCTGGTGTCTTAAGAGTTGATTCTCAGACAGGGCTCAGAAACAGGGCAATCAGGCATGATCTAATTAAGAGCAACCAACTTTTACTCTCAAAACTTGAAAAGAAGTATGAACAGAAGGAAAGACTTTTCTTCCTATATAGGCTGGAGCTCTGTAGAGAAAAATAGAGTAGAATAGATTTAAGGTGTTATCCTGCTGTTTCAGACTTTTGGTGTAATTTAATGGTTAGACAGTCTAGCACCCACAAAGTTTTATAAATATTTGGGTATTTCAAATAGTTGGCTGACTCTATTACTTAATGAAGGAGCTGGGAAATGTTCTCATCTTGATTGATGAAAATAAGTCAAGCTTTCTTTCATGAGTTTAAGTACTGATATTTTTCCTGTTCTTTTCAAATTRAACTTACTTATTTCTAGTGAATGGACATCTTTGGCTGCCTTACATAGTTAGATGTACTCCAGATTGTAATTTTTTTAATTATTCAATGTTTCTAAAACTTGTGGCCTTAATTTTCCCAGATCATTTATTAACAATGGGAAGGAGGAAGTAATTTTCTTACCTCTGTCCTCACTTTGTGAGAGATCCCAAATAAAAAAAAAAAAAACAAAAAACATTTAGTTGGAATGAAGATATAACTTGCACCTACATSAGAGGCTTTGAAGTGCTTTAACATTATTAATATTTATGTTTAATTCTTCTTAGTAGAGAAGGTTGMCTTATTTTTTCCATTTTACAGATGAGAAACTGGGAGAGGGGAGAGAAAAAAGACTGAGGAGGTTCAAAGTGTTACAAGAGATCAATCAGTCAGTTATGGCCAAGCTTCTAAATATTTATTTGTACGTTAATTTGTCTTCATGCTCATAGTTGTATATCAGAATATAGCTTTGTTGTGCAGTGCAATTAATATCAACACACTTGACTAAAACTTTGAGGCAAAATAAAACAAAGGATTTCCTGCCAGCAGCAAATCAGGGGAGAAAATGGCCAGSAGGCCAAATTCTTGCCTAATTTATATCCTGCCCAACATCACAGAGTTCAGTGTTGCTGTTTGATTAATGATTTCTATAGTTAATGGAGCTGTACTACTGTAACGAAGGGAAAAGATATGGTCCATTGACTTTCACGGAGTGACACTGATCATATATTAGTGCAAGTCTAGGGCCTTATCTTGTGCAAGCTGACCAGAATTTTCAAGACTATCTGTTGATCTGTTATATTTCAGTATAAACCATGTCAAAAAAAAAGGYTATATAAACCAATGTCTTACCTCCAACAGTAGCTAGTGCCAGATATTCCGAGAAAGAAGCAAACCTCAGAAAAACAAGCTAAATGTTCCAAACTTTTATTACAGGTTAGAATGGCATTTCCTTTCAGTCTCAGTTGTTATGCCTGCATCTATGTCTAGGTTCATGTCTCATACATTTTTATCCAAGCTGGCGTAACAGTTCACATTCATACCTTACTACGTTCCTCACATAAATATTCTTTTTTTTTTTTTTTTTTTTGCACAAAATAGAAACAAGCTCTGAATATTTGATTGAAGCACATAAATCCCAAATAATTTGGAGGCAACAAGATATTTTAATTAGGGGTGGCTGACCTTCTCTCAATCCTTGTGTCCCACCAGGAATGACCTTTAAATTTACAACTTTCTGTTGTCCTTTTCAGTTTGGAAAGCCATTATACATGATCTGCTCTCTCTCAGCTTCACAGGTAAACACTGGCTATATAAATTGTCTGAGGGAAGCTCATATTTTGTCACTTCTGACAGGCTTGGACTTCCTAACCATTACTTACTTGGCATAGCAAATGGGCCAGCTGACACAAAACAACAGTCCCAAAGCCATGTCTCAGTATGATAACGCTAGAAGTGTCCTCACTGTTGTGTCCAAAAACCTGATAGTTGTTAGGCTATAGGTAAACTGAAACATCTGCTGATGAGGCTGATCAGCCTTGACTCATCTTTGAACTCTGTTGCCTGCCTGCATCTGTTGTTGCTTGTTTTGTACATTAATAGTAAAGACTTGGGAGCAGGGACTGCCTAGGTACAATACSTAGCATGATGGGTCTTTAGCTCATGAGGCACATTCCCTAGCTCTATAACAACTGGAATATATAATTCAATTACAATGTTTTGTTTTGGTTTGGTTTTTTTTTAAATGAAAAAAAATACCCAATCCCCAAAAATACCAACCAACCAAACCAACCTGGAAGGGGCTGGATTATTTGCAATTTTCCTTAACTGTTTGGGRCTTACTTTTGAATCTTAGCTTGGGTCAAATGGTTGTAGAACACCTCCATTCAAAACATCCAGAGATCCAAACTCAGACAAACTGAACTTGGTCACAAACTGAGTTTTAGCCCCAGTAGTTGCCTTTGCCTGTGATGGACTGCTTTTGGACAATAGAACCATTTCACATATACAGGATAACAGAAAGCATTAGGTAAAGTTGTATGAGGTAAACTTCCTGATTTTTCATTTACAATAATACCTTTTCATTTTATATTTTGATACTAAAGTTTGAGTATTTTGCAAACAGTTTCTATTGTGTAGCTTCCAAGATTACTGTACTTCATTTGCTTTGTACAGGTAAGGAATAATTTGTGGTAGTTCTGTGTTGATGGCTGGCATATATTGACATTTACCATTTAAATATGATCTAATAGAAATATGATCTAAATATGATCTAATTATCTATATTCATACACCAATTCAATAGTATATGAATCAGAACTTTCACCAGCATTGTGATAAAAGAGTTTCAATGTCCTATTATGAGAACTGCCACCCACTAAAGTAGGTGACTGGAACTTGAGTCATCAAAACCAGAAAGACAATAAGGTCTTGTATTTTTCTGTGTTAGCTAATCCATCTCTTCAAAATACACTCTTATATCAAGTGTACCCTGACAGTTAAAAAATAATAATGATAACTGTAAGTGATTTAATATGATCTGAAGATAAACTCAGCAAAAAAGTTGAGCGCTTTACTTCATCTATCTTCAGTGTTTGGAAAAGAGTGAATACCCTGCATACTTTCTGCCATGTGGGATATGCCCATGACAGAAATATTGAGTAAAATTAGGGATGCAACTTCCTTGTGTACACAGAGAAGAGAGATGCCTCAAAGAATAGCTCAGAATGAGCTCTTCTGTTAAAATTAAATCCTAAAGTGTATTTGCATAATCAAGACAATACTAATAATTTTTGTACAACTATTGTTAGTCTCATTTGCTTCTGAGATTTTCATGTTGAGTCATAAGATGAACAGGCTAGGTATAATGACCTGAAACTTACATGTAAATTTTCAGGATATAGTCTTGTGTCAGATAAGCATTCTTCAAGCTGGTAGTTTTGTGGACTAAAATGACTCCACTTGCTAAAAAGGAAGGAATTTCTTGCATGTCAGCAATTCAGCTGGTCTATTACTAGGTCTCTCAGTTGTCAAGCACCCAGCCAGGAAGGAGCAGGGTTGACAGTGCAGAAAATAAGCCGTTATACTGTATCTGGTAGCCAGTTTTGTTGTATTGATGAAAAACAATGCTGTCTGGGGCCATTCATTAACTAGGCAAATGAGCTATTCTGKTCCCCCAAATTTTCTATTGTATTCTTATGTATCCTGAAATAGAGCCTTTTATCTTTATTATATACTTGTCACTGACTATTGACATTTTTCTGAATATCCACATCTAAAGTCTTATGTTTCCTTACAGCTCAATACCTTTTGTTGCTCTTCTTTCACTTGCATTTTTCCTGATGAAATTATCTTTTTGAAACATAAAAATCTCATTTATAAAAGGACTATAATGACTTATGTACTGTGTTGCAAAAATAAAATTTAACATTCAAAATATAAGCAAGCATGATATGAGGTACTACAGTCTGTATAAACCCAAATGTTCTCCATTTAATGAATCAAGGAATCTCATAGGATCAGACCATGTCTTAAGAGGCATGCATCAGTGATATTTAATGTCTAGGTTACGTTTTCAAGCATTTTGAGGGAAAATGTTTGAAAGCACGACTCATTAGCATTGTTTCAATTTTCTTCAAAAAATGAATCTGATCTTTGTGTTTGCATAGCTATGCAAATCCCAAATGCAACACAGCACTAAGAACAAGTTTAATATACCACTGAAATAAACAAGGCAGCTCAAAGTTCAGTTTAAGCACATATTRAGATATATTGATAGAACAGGTTTTAAACAGTATATATCCCAAAAACCAGCATTCACCTCTCATTTCAACTGTATATGACACTAGCTGCAAAGAGAGAGAATAATTTTCAGGCAATATTTTCCAGGTTCAATCAAATATGCTTGGACTTAGGTAACACTGAAATTGTACCTAAATGAAGAATTCTACATACAGTTAGTCCAATTTCTATTTTTTGTGAATGGTAATCATCTGGAAGGGTATTGTTTTTATTATTTTAATTATAACATTATTTTTTTCTTATAAGTTCCTGGATTATTTTTTTTTTAAGCAGCTGTGACATGTGTTCAACATATACTTTAATGATAGGGATGTCACGCAAGTTAAAGTACACAGAAAGTTAATCTTGACAGCTTTGACTTTTCAATGTCCATATGTACATATGGATGCTTATGTACATATTTAATAGTGGGAGAAAGCACATGTGTAAGTTGTGATCTGAGTACAGAAATCTCCCAAACCTTTTTTTTTTTTCCCCACAGATGTTGATTTGTCAGCATGTGTTTTCAGGTACAGGTAAAAGAATAAATGCAGCTTTGTACACATTCATGTGGAAGCCAGCGAAAAATGTGAAAAAACACTTGCCTTCTTTGTGCTCTGTAATAATGCTTTTGCAGCTAGTGGTTGCTGTGCAGGTACTGAATGAAATAAAATAAGAACAAGAAGACAGGAAAAAAGAGAAGCAGAGGGGGGAAAAATGCAATGGAGAAAAGATTCATAGCAGAAGTTCAGAAAATGGATGAAGTGTTAGTGAGGCAGGGAAATAGAGGAACGTAATTCCAGATGTCAGAAGCAGGAAGGGAGACGGTTCTTTCAAATGATGGCAACCAGATCATGTGAGAGAAAATGATGGAAGTCAGAAATGCTCAGGGGAAGAGCATACTACAGATCGTTACTGAAGTTTTCGCAATCACTGTCTCTCACTTTGTCGCTTCTTTCTATGCAGTATCTGCATTACTGAGGAGAGCACTCCCCCAGGGTGCAGTATCTGAGACACCCAATTTGCAGAACAGTTGTCTCCTATGYGTCTCTTTTTTTCTTATTAAATTAGTGGTGGGATGTTTCACAGCTTAAAAGATGCAAGCCTGTGATCTAGCCTTCCTGTGTGATCTTGAGACATTCCTTAAGCCTAGGTCTAGGGAAAACCTCTTGTAAGCTTTAGGGCCTAATTACAGAACTAAAATTTTTAAAACACCTGCTCAGAGATTTTCTAACTGCACAGTGATACGACATTTGCAGACTCCTCAGTTGTTCCTCAGGTAGAGAATATGCACGCTAGTTCTTCCTGTGATTTACGACAGTGAAGTGCTGGAGGTGCCTGGGTGGGATTTCAGGTTCTGAGGACTAGGTGATGTTTCCTCAATGCCCATTAGACTGCTGCCTACTCACACATTTCATTTGCTGTTGTGACTCCCAGAGTGAGATTTTAAACTCTGCTTACTTATGCAATACTTATGTTGCTTAATATGCTGTACTTAACAAATAGCTGTTATTCTATGGGAGCGATTACACATCTAGACATTTCTGTGGATCTGGATATTAAGCTCCCTGTGCCTCAGTACCACCCTGTAAAATGAAGACACTTTTTTTTACTCTAGAAATAAATCCATTCCTGAAGTAAAACAGATGTAATCCTGAAGGTATATTCATTCCTTCCTTGAGCCATTCAGAAAATTACAAAAAAGGCTTTTCTGTTGGTTTTTGGATACTATGAAAGAATAAAAAATTCAAGTAAATCAGACTTTGCAGGCAAATAATCTATGGAGTGTTACAGGATATCTTATTGTTAAATTATCACCAACACACTACATAACTTCTAGTCTAAAAGTTTCAGCTGGTACAGTATTTTCACCATTTCCACTGGGATAAACTTCCACAGACTAATAGGAATGCTTAGAGATGCTCTGGAAGGTCAATAGGGAATACCTGCATTAACAGAGCAATCCTTCCAGTCAGGCTCTGAGACACTAATTGGAGAGGCATGCCTGAATCGCTGCGGTACCCACTGCATTCATTCTCTGTTTAAGCAGACTTCAACTTACAGGCCTTGAAATTGACAGGCTTTGCCAAAGTAAGTAAGCTGAATAAGATCAAGGACATATAGATATATATTTTAAATAATCTTTGTTCTCTCTCTTTCTCTCTCAGCATTCAGGGCCCTACASTATGATTTATTGTGGGATAGAAGACTGGATAAATGAATACTAATGTCTGACAATGTTGTTCTGTTCGTTGTAAGTGGAATTTGTGACATTAAAACTGGTGACACTAAGCATGGCAAAAATTAATAGTGGTGCTAATTACCTTTCAATAAATTAACTTTATAGTCTTTCAGACAGCCTTTTACTAAGGCAGGTGAGCATCAGTCCCATTACATGTTGGACAAGACCATTATAAATCAAAAAAGCAAAATCCCACATAGAGACAAAGCTGGGGAGATTTCTGTACAGTTCTTTTCTCRAAGCATATCACAATGCTAAATGAAGCTGCGTCAGGTAGCCTTCTGGATCAGTAATGAGCAGGAGAGCTAGTAATGAATTAGCAATAGATTCAGACTGTCTGCAGATAGTGAAAATTACCTGCTGTTTTTGAAACTCTGCTTAATGTACATCAGAAATTTGCTGCTGGAACAAAGAAGGAATGATTTAAATATGTCAGTTTTTGGTGTAAACTGTGCTTTGAAAATGACCTGGTAAAAAGAGAAATGTTGAAGTATAGTGTGTGTAAAACATTTGGGATGTGTCTGGTGCGAGCATGGGCCATAATTTTTTAGTTGGTTGTATGTATTTAACACCACCTTCAGTGAATCTTGGTTAATGGGATGTTTCTCAGAGCTGAAGACCTCTGTCATTTATTTCACAAACTTTTGGGAAAGAAGAGGAGTGGAAGAAATCCAGACTGCAGATTCAAAGCCTGTGATTTGAGCACAACTTATTAGCTGGAGTGTGACTTTATACAATTGGAGTGCGGCTTTATTTAATTCATAAAACTCACTTATGCCTCACTTATTCAGTCCAAAAGTTACACAAAGGCTGAAGCTTGCAAATCACAGACACAATGGACTTTATGACACAAGACACTTAATAGATGATAGAAATTCAATGAAGTCAGAAAAACTGTAATTGCTATCAGTGACTCATGCTTCAGCTCTGTAATTCTTATGTGTGGGTAGCAGCAATAGAGGACAGTAAATGTGTTTCCACAAGCATCTGGATAAAGCAAGCAAGGAGTTCACAAGTGAAGCTGTGTCCAGTGGGTGCATGTATATGCTTACTCCATTTACTTCCAGTTCCCTGCTAATTAGCTGCAAACCACTAGGCTGCTTGATACAAAGTTGTATTCTTACCCTTGCCCTGCTACTTCAAAATATCTTTCAAGATATGTGTTCTTGCTGGATTGAGCTTTAAGATCCTTATGAAGAACGGGAAATTAAAGAACTTTTCAATTCCCCTTTATTGTATTATATGTATTTTGAGTTCAGCATATATTCAACCATGTTTATATCTGTTTCTTTAAGTTCTTAGACTTATTTTTCCTCTTTCACTCATCAAAAGCTGTTGGCTGCTTCATGAGCTTCTCTCACACACATACGCAAGACCAGCTGTGCCAATAGAAAATGTGAACGCAGATATTTAGCAAAATAGGGCAGACATTTTTATGGCCACTGAAATATCAATAAGATACGAGGGGATGAATATTTTCTAGTCTGTCTAGAATAGAGCTTTTCTCATTCTAACACCACAGCCAAGTACAGATGTGGGCAGCTTGCTGTCTCTTCTATTTGCAGTGTACAACCTATGAAAATGCTTTCTATACTGTTAAAAGGATTTGCTGAAGCTGGAAGATCTGGTCAGAAAAGAGCGTACTATGACTAAGTCTCTAATTGCATTCGATGGGAGGCTGCAGGAGGAACAATAAGCACAATGTGCTCACCAACCCGACTACTTCCAGCTACATATGCTCTCACAGTCACTGTGCTTTTTTGTAAAATTGTATAATGACTCCTTCTTTAGACTCTCAGCATAGATATGGTTTGATAAATGCAATAGGCAGTAAGGAGTGAATTTAGAAGGGATGAAGTTACCCTGCTTGTCCTCCTGGAATATTCTCCAGAGTCTAGTCTGTGGTAGGCTCAGGGATGTTGTAGACTTGATGATCTTGATGAGCTAAAATGCAGCTTGATTTTGCTTCTGTTAATAATCATCTATCAGTGATTTTAAGTAAAAAACACTTCATATTGGCTAGTGCAAGTGATACGACAATACTATAATTTAAGGGGACACTAGCTAATATAACTCCAACACATAAACTGCATAAAAATAAGATTCAATGAAAACTAGACTTCATTACAGTATTTCTCRAATTGTTTTTCTAAGTTTTCAAGGTGATTTTTAGTTCACAAATTTCTCTTAGGTGTCCACAGCACAAATAGTGCATAATTATACTAAAACATACAGGGAACCAGATACTGAAAAAGACTACAAATATAAATATAAATATAAATATAAATAATCATTTATTTCCCAAAAAGTAAATTAAACAAGCACTATAGGTAAAGAGAATTTTTATTGTTATAAATTATATTTATGTTTCTAGAAAATAATATTAATGGATGTATACAATTGCTTTTAACACTATCTTTACTTGATAAAATAAATTTATTTATAACTAAAACTGAAATAAGCTGGAGATGTAGGATCCCAAACTCTCAGAAACAAGTGGTTAAGTAGAAGGGGAAAGTTCCTCACTTTACTAATCTGAATTGTTCATTCCTAGCTCTACATTTCCTTTTCATTTGAATTCAAAACTTCCTTAGCATAGTTCATTTTGATGTCTCATTTTTGATGACCTATTGATCTCTGGTGGACGAAATCCCTTTTCCTCTGTCAGCCTTTTTCATCCATTTGATCGGAGTAATTGTCGGCCTCACCAAGGTCAAGGGCCTGCTGCTGGATAAAATCAGCATTTATATAGAATCCTTGAGAGGTCAACCATCTTCATTTCTCAGCAAAGGGGAAATAAGTCGGAGTTTATTTATAGTCCTTTTCTCTTTTCTTTTGTTAAACACTAAATGGGCCAGATTCTTACAAGGACTAAAAAGTAGAACAGGTGTCAAACACATAGCCTTGTAAGAGTTTGCAGATCTGCTATGCTGTTTCAGATTATTATAAAGATAGGAACCGTTCATAGAAAAAGATTAGACCAGATGTTTGTGTTCAGTTCTGAGGTTTTGTTGGTTTTGACAGTTTTTAGTATCTGAGATCCTCCATTGGTGTATAAGGCATGATTAGCTAATCTGGACCTGAAAATAAGTTCTTGTTGTGGGTTTAGCCTAGTATTAATACAGTCATTTTAAGGTTCTGGAGTGAAAAGTGCTATATAACCATAAATTGTTGTTTCATTTTAACTCAGAAGCACTTCTGGCTTATCTAGCACATCTATGCACCTTTACTGCATAGAGGCAAGAACAATTTAATTAACTTTGCATCATTCTTGCTACATGACTATCTAGTCTTAGCCTTAAGTATCTTCAGTAGCCTTGTATTAACAGAGACAAAACCAAAACTGAAAAGTTATGGAAAGCTGGCAGCAAAGTGCTGACTGATGTGTTCTTGGGAAGGTTCCGCAAACTCTGAGCAAATTGCTAGTTGGGCAGACATTTAATTTTCTTGGCATACCTCCTGTGATCTGCAGCATTGAACTTCTCCTGTGTATTTAGGGAACAATTTATCATATTCCTTCTGAAGCAGGATACACATTGCAGAAGGAGAAGATATTTTTCTCTCAGAGAATTATTGTTATTTCACTATACAGAGACCCACCAATGAAACTTGTATCAGTTTGTGTTACAGATAGTTCTTCAATACTTTTCCAGACAGACAGCAGAATAAGCAGACACAGGGCATACAATTAAATATTGTTTCTTAGGTCCTGAACACAAAAAACAGACTTTGAGAGCAGGGTTTGTATATTTAAGAGGGTAAATACAGTATCCATTTTTTATTTCCACTTAATACTGTCTTATTAGCTTTGCATGTGTGTCCATGTGTTTGCAGACAGGTGGGGTATTTGATTTATCGTTTTATTACAGCCCTGCACCAAAAGCTCACACAGTGTCAAGTAGCTAGGTGAATCCTAAGTCCTTTCTGATATATCTTTGTTTCCCAAGATAGGTCTTCCCCTCTCAGGGGGGATGGTAACATACCTTCTTTTCCCTCTTAAAAATGTCTTTGCCTATATTAAGATAGATATTGTTAAATTTTGACTCTTTAAACAATGTTTTCATAAATGCAAGATTACCTAAAAATCTTGAACAATAGGGGTTTTTTTTCACTTTAAAGTCATGTTTATTATGTGTAGAAAAAAATTACCTTAAAGCATGGTTTTTCAAGTGCAGACATAGCATTGAGGCGCATATAATTTACCTCAATGCAACTACCCTTTAGACTTTTTTAGGTCACATTTATGATACATTGTATCACTCAAGATAGAGCATATTTACAGTATGTTTTATCAGACATGTCTTAACATAAGACACTAAAGCATTAACTGTCACTTGTTAAAAATTTATCAGCAAGGGTCATTTATTACATTACAAAATGTTTGCTGGTTAAGCTAACAGAGTTAAGCAGAGTCTTCTTAAGATTTCAAATTAATCCATTACCCACATTAAAAAGCAAATTTGGTCATGAATTTTGTATATAAAGTATGGTTGTACAGCTACAAATATGAAAGAGTTTAGCTTATATTAGCTGACAAGGGAAACCTTTCAGTCATGACAGATTCTGGAGCAGAGGAAGAAGTGGCAGCTGTAATGCAAAATATCAAACTGAAAATGGTTTTGAAGTACCCATTGGTGACTTCTCAGATGTTGTTATTTATTTATTTATTTTTCAGCATCTCTGCCCAGTAAATTTCATTTACTACCTTTCTCATTTTCACATCTCCCTAATGATATCTGCCTGCTATTGATAATTAATCCAGATAATGACACTCCTGGATATGATGCCACATCTCTGGACACTGAAGTGTGTCCAACATGCCATTAAAATCCCATTAAAGCTTTATTCACCAGTCCCAAATTAAAAATAAACATTGATGGTACATTTGAGAGAATACTGATTGCACTGACCTTGCAATGCACCTTCCAAAAACTGTAGCAGAAAGGACTTTCATGTGGCAAATTGAGATGGTGTTTTATTTATTTCTGTTCCAGGGCAAATAGGAGTTCTCTTTTAGCTATTGGACCTTGAGTCTGCAATTTTTAATCTGCTGCCCAGCAAAGGTATAGCATACTCTTGTACAGCATAGGGGATGTCTCTGTTCCTGTGGAACTTGTTATATACTCCTTTGTATGAGTGCAGAGAGATAGTCCCTCCTTAGTGATCGGATTTCAGTTTTCATAACTGCAGTTTACCTGCATATGTCTCACTCTAAATTCAGCTTATTTATTTATTCCCATAACCTGCTATCACAATCTTTTCTGCTTTCTCTTTTCCCACCATTTCATTTTTAACTTTTCAAAATCTTTCTCTTCTTTCAGCCTCGCTTTTCCATACAGTTGCTTTGAAGATGCACCTGGTTTCTTATGCTCCAATCTTATAGACAAGCTTGTCCTTTGATGAGGACCAACCCCTGTCCTTTTTTCCATCTTTTCCTGTTCCACTCCCTCCAGTTTTTTCCATTCTTTAATGCTTTCTGGAATCATGTCACCATCTAACCATCTGACAATCTAATTTCTGATCATTAGCATTTTTTATCTTTTAGAAGCTGCAAAGAAAGGAGTAGTGTTTTACCTCGGGAGTTTGCCAAGGGAACATCCTGAGTTAGAGAAACCCTTAACTCAGTGCAATTGCACATTCCTAAATAACAGGTGTCATGTAGATAGTTGTTTTTAACTTTGCTCAGAAAGTTTGAGTGAAGCAACCTGGATTGCAACTCAAAGGCCACTTATTCGTGCTATGAAACTTGGCAGAGATTTTGTTTTAGTGGGAAAAACAGTACTGAATATCAAAGAATTATTCACAAGGACAATTATGTGCAAACACATAATACACTGATAATCTTCCAGGGGTATAAAGGAATTCCCAAAGATAAATATTTGAATAGTCATGATTATACAACAGACTTCCTTGCTTTTTAGGTTCCTTTGTCAAATACATTTGTGAGTAAAAGTAGGTTATTAGCTAAAAAAGAAAAAATTAATCTTCTTTTTTTTCCATGCATTCCTAAGCAATCAAAGTGCAGTAGTTCACATGGACACTGATATGATTTGCTTCAGATATAGTGAGTTGTCATGGTTTAACCCTAGCCAGCAACTAAACACCACGCAGCCGCTCGCTCACCCCCCTCCTCCAGTAGGATGGGGAAGAGAATCGGGAGGGGACAAGCAGGAAAACTCGAGGGTTGAGATAAAAACAGTTTAATAATTGAAACAAAACAAAATAGAACAGTAATAATAACAGTGATAACAACAACAATAGAATATACAAAGCAGGCGATGCACAATGCAACTGCTCACCACCTGCCGACCAACGCCCAGGCCGAGATGTGAGAGCCCCTCCCCCCCCCGTTTTTATACTGAGCATGACGTTGCATGGTATGGAATACCCCATTGGCCAGCTGGGTCAACCACCCCGGCTATGCTCCCCCCGCCAGCTTCCCATGCACCTGGCAGGGCATGGGAGGCCAAAAAGTGCCCGGTGCAAGCACCACCCAGCAACACCCAAAACATCAATGGGCCATCAACGCTCCTATKATACCAAACCCAAAACACAGCACACCCTCCCCAGCTACTGGGAAGAAAGTTAACTCTGTCCCAGCCGGAACCAGGACAGAGTCATGGTTTGCCTTTTAGTTCAGATTAGCTTAATGTGCAAAGCATATCTTTAATTGATGTAGCATTTTTAGTTGGATGACAGGTACCTCAGTTGTAGATGTGAAAACGAAACAGAAGGAGGGAGGCGATATTGGTCAGATTTTATTGGAATGATTTTTTAGTTTATAGGTGGAATAACAGCAGGCTGCTAAACACCACCACCCAGACCATGACTTGATGTGGCACTGTGATTAAGATACACCTCTGTCATGAAAGTCCCCTCTTGCTTCTTCCTTGCTATAAAATTTATGACAATACCATCTCTTTCACTTCAGCAAATAAGGACATTTAGCCAAAGCTCTTCCCCTTCTTTCACCTACTGCACTTGTTTCTAATGTGCACAGCTCTGGACTGAGATTTGGAAGGTTCTAGGGCTGTGAAATTAGAAGATGGTAGGGAAACTGGAGGGAGAAAACATTAATTAATAATTTTTGCTTTTTTGCATGAATATATAATCTGAATGAAAATGTAGCCTGTTAAGTTAATTTTACATATTATGTGTTTTACAAGGATTTTTTTTTTTTTTTTTAAACAAAATAGAGGAAAATTTGAATATTACTGACAGGTGAGTAACAATTCCGATTTTGAGTAGGGAATTAACTTTGTCCTAGGAAAGAAGAGGAACTATGTGACTGTAATAGTACTACAAACAAATGTCTTCTAGCTGCCTGCCTGTGTCATAGTCACAATATTTGTGTGAGTACACACAGAAATTTTTAAACAACTTCTGAGGGGGCAGGTCCCTACTGTACAAGTATACTTGTTGGTTTAAGAAAGTGCACACGTATAAGTCAGTTCTGAAAACCTGACCCATGGCTTTTATTTATTTAGTTGCTGTAAAATAATGTCACACTTATAAAAGTTTATAATAATGACTGTTGCTCCATGTATGACATACAAAGTGTTTGGTATCCCTTAAATAGCATAGGAGTCTGTGCAAAGGGATCTTACTGATCAATGTTGAAAGTAAATGGTAATTAAAATGATCAGATCAAATAGAAATTTATATTGGAATGGTAGAATAATCAGAATTCACTACATAAAGATAAGATATTATAATTATTGTATAATGTCATTAATGCAAAGATTTTGAAGCACTCATAAATACTATAAATTAGTCTAATACTCCTTGTAGATGACATATGGAATATTATACCCATTTTATGAAGAAAAAAACTGAACAAGTCAGAAATACATCCTAGATTTCCTGAGTTTTAATCCCATGTGTTCATCTGTCTTCACTTCTTCACAAAAATATAGGGGTAAAGTGCTAAAATCTCCAAGTGCATTCTAAACACTTTTTTTTTTTTTTTTTCCCTTAAATACCCAAAGAAAAAGACTCAAGAAAAGAGAAAATTTCTCAATAAATTCTTCTGATATACCCTCTGTATAATTCATATTTATTCTCAGAATCTGTTAGGCCAGTTTAGAATGCCAGAAAATATTTTTTTAATGCTTCACTGATCTCCAGCTGTGCAAATTACAGAAATATAAGGATCTAAGTGAAATCCCTTGGGTACCTAATAAAGAAAATTAAATTTCAGAATGTCCAAAATACTTGCTTAGGAGCGTTCTTTTATTTTCAGATATGGAGAATGTTTATCATTCAATGTGTAATGTACACTGAAAAAAATTGCAATTTTGCAATCTTGCAATATTTTTAAAAATAATGTTGAGCTGTGCAAATATCTAAACTATTAAATATCATATGGGACAAATAGCAAGTCACAATCAATTGCTTATCATATGGAAATTGTGAACTTATATGTTATTCTTTTATTTTCTCTTTCATTGTTTATATTTTGGGGAGGGAGATGTTTGTGAAAATAAAACATTTTCAGATGCCAGCATAATACTGGTGAGGAAAGTTTTTTTAAGTAGAACTCTTTATCTTAGTTTCGTTGAGGACATAAGAGAATCAAACTCATACAGGTACAGTTCTGTACCCTATATTAGCACTATGGAACATTATTTCTTCCTTAAATATTACAGAAAACCTTGAATCTATTTAAGGTTTGTAGTCAAAGAATTCCAGTCCCTAAGGCACCACATTTCTACTCTTTTTAAATCTGGAGATTCTGGGACTCAAATCCAAGGCTCCTCTTACTTTTCAATAGCAGGAAGAAATCATGACAAGATTTTTTTGGCTTGATTTTTACAGATAACTTCAATGGAGTAAGAATTACCTTGCCTAGGTAGGTCCCTCCAAGATTTGGTTGTAGTTGTACACATTTGGCGTCTAGGTTTTGGATGTTATCTCCTTAGACCCTCTTAATTTTCATTTAGAAAATCAAGTACTAAGTGTTATTTTGAAATAAATCCCTAAGAGCATTGTAGAAAAAAGTGGACTTAGTTCTATTATGAACAGCTCTGGGGTTTGTAATAACTGTGGTAAGAAAACCTATGATTCATCATCCTTTTTATTCTTATTGTGGAATATGACTTTACAGTAAGTGGCATGTGATGCAGAGAGAGATTTATAATTTTTTTATTTCCAGATCTGTGTAAGATGCACAAAACCTGGTCAAGGAATGGTTGCTAAGGGGTTAAATCCTGCCTCTGGTATCCAGATGTATCTGAAGCTCTTCTAACTATATAGCTGAATAGACACCTGATGATTGAGACCTGCTTGGGAGACTAATTCAAGAGGCAGTGGCCTTGGTAGAGCAAGGAGGGGAACATTATTGAACTTAATTGGTGCATTAAGATTGGTTTCCCCAAATGAGGTGGGAATATAACTGGCACTGAAGAGAAAACAGTGGCATGGTGTGGCGTGGCGTGGCGTGGAGAAGTATTTGTTCTTTTTTGTTTAAAGTAGTGTTGGCTAATGTGTTTCAGCTGAACAAGCTTCTCATTTCTACCTGGGCTATACGTAAGACAAATTCTAGATCTTCACATATCTACAGCTTGATGAAACCATCACTATTGTTATATGGAATAATGAAGATGTGGACTGGGGCTGCAAACCTTAAAAACTGACTGAGTTTCAGCAGTGATTTGGTAAGGTATGTGAATGACAGCCCAGCAGATATTAAATCTGTCCTCACTTTGGCCAATATTTCAATGTCTCAGTAATTGCTCCTTGACCTATGTTCAGAGATTCTTTAATTTAAATGATTGCAATTCATGTTTGACTGTACAGAGCTTTTTGTGGTGGAAACTTGGGGTTGGGGTGGTGTGGGGTGAGTCTTGGAGCTAAGGAAATGTCAAAGCCACCAGACCATGATACTAATAGGCAAGAAAAATCCAGTTTTACAGGTAAGTATCTTGATCTTTGGCTCTTGAAGTTGACCCAAAAATATATGTGAATTTTTGGTTGCAGTGTTAAAGAAGATTTAGAGAACAAATAGGAAAAAATTGAAATTATACTTCTGCTAAGAAGAAAGAAAACAATGGAGCATATAGTGACAGAATACTGCTTCAAGTATGAAATGACAATATTGAAGGAAGATGTAAAAAGACTAATTTATCTTGTCATTGGGAACAATTTCAAGGGAAGATCTCAGCTTTGTATACAACTGTGAATCAGAGCAAAATGAGAACCTGGAAATAATTTGCTAAACTGATATTTCAAGCCTATGAAGCAAGTAATACAGCTACAATAACTATGGGCAGTATATAAATATGAATATACATATATCCCTACTTCTTACGGAGCTGACTCAGAAGAAATCAGCTTTGTGCCACCGACTTTGTAATTTTACAAATTGATTGGCTCAGATAGAGGGACTAGTGATTATGGACTAGGGAGTTAGGTCAATGCTATGAAACTTGGGAAAGTGTTTGCCATGGTATAGTAAACTGTTATTTGCTTTAATATTTTATCACGTAGTTTTCTCATTTTCTCAAGGAGGGAACAACTGTGTTGTTTGTAGTCATGTTGCATTAATTATAAGTAAATAAATAATTATGAACGTGAGTATCAAGCTACAGGGAGTAAGTCTTTTAAAGGCTGCATTCTTCCTTATCTGGCTGGAGTTTTCTATGATGCATCCTAGGGTCCTGGCACCATAGTTATTCAGACGAGGTGCACAATAAAACAAGCTTTTTCCTCTCTAAGGTTTATGGTCTAGTTTCCTTACTGGGAAGGCAAGTCCAAGACATTTTGGTATCAGGTGTCATCCTGCTAGGTGCAGGCCAGACAAGGAAAATGATCCTTGATTCCATAAAGGTGGCTGGGCTGAAGTCAGCTGTTAGCTCTACATAGTGCAGATTGCTCTGTTCAACAGACTGCCCATGCCATAACTCTGGACAAAGTGATGGTAAAAAACCATCATCTAATTCTACATATAACTTTGAATTTAGAGGCAAATTGGATGAATTGAATCCTTATAGTAAGTCTTACTTCATTTTCATTTTACAGTGTGGAGGCATTTGTATAACAAACTCTCTTCTAACTAAAAAAAAAAAAAAAAAATCTGCTGATCTTTCCACAAACACAAATCAAAGTGAAAAATAGACTGCCACCCTGCATTACTGTAAAAGGGCAGGAACTGATCAGATAAGATCAGCAAAAAAAACTCATAAAGGGAGCTGATAGGCACTAAACTAGCTGAACTTCTTATATTTTTATAAAATATTTCTCCTTTGCAGGTCTAATCAGGAATGGAATCTGACATGTCCCTACAGAATGTTGGAGTGTAATTGGAAAAAGGACAAAAAAAAAAAAATCTCATAACCTTCCGTAAATGAGTCCATACAAATAAAAAAAATAGTCTATAACAATTTGCTTCTGATTTTCCTCCTATACTATTTGTGCCAGTTGATGCATATACAAAACCTGCGTGAAACTTGTAGATAAAGCATTTAATATTCTACTCTAAATGGTAAAGACATACTCCAATTTAAAATGGATCATAATAATCATACTTCCATAATTCACCTTTGAACCTCCCATATTCTTCTTCTGATTAACTTCTGAACCTGTATGAATTTTTGTACAAAATGTAGTAAGATAGCAAAAATGYTCGTATTTAATTAATAATTCTAAGTGCAGCATGGGGATGGGTAAAATTAATATTTAGAAATAAAATAATTACTCATCTTTCATATTTTATGGACTTATTTGTCATGGGCTAGGGATTACTGCAAAATATTTCCATAAATATCTGCTTAGATGCTTAAAAGAAGTCATGGGGTTTTTTTACATTTTGTTTCTATTACCTTGCTAGGCAGTTAACTGGTAGGGAATGTTTACAGAAACAACATAAGTAGAAGTTAATATTGAAGAAAAGGAATACTGAACTTCTAGAAATTGTGACTGCATCTACGTCCTAATCAAAACTATCCAGTGGTGAAAGATTTGCTGTTCAAGAACTACGTGGAGATTAATTTCAAATAAACACCTTGTGAAAAAATCAGAAGATGCTATTATACATTTAAGAAAATCAAATTCTTAGGGACACATTTCAAACAGTAAGAAGCAATCTGTGGTATAAATAGGTTGTTGTGAAATATGCAAATGGAGCTTGAGAACATTTTTGTGCTGGGGATGATACAATTCTGAGCACTTTCCTTTTTGCCAGGCTGTGAGTTTTCATAGCAATTCAGTGAAGATTCAAAGATACAAACAAGCCTAATTCAGAAGAAGGGTAAAAAAAGGCACAAAACAATATGCAGCTGGTGCATTGAAGTCCAATGGGGTCTTCAACTTTGTCCTTCACCCTTGCTTCTGGTACAAGGAATTGCCACATCTAAAACTTTTGCTTACCCCTTCTGCTATACTCAGTTATTTATGTTCCCAGCCAACGAATTTATTTATCTGCCATTTTTTATAGGTTCAGCTTTTAGCAAATGTGTACCCCAGACAAAGAGTTTTAAAAGTAAAAACAAAATGGCCCTTGTTTAAAGCGATACCCACAATGTTACATGTAAGACTTTTTATATACAAGAACAGAGACTTAAAATAGGAGGAGACGGTTCTAAGCAAAACATGAAACAGTAGGGTATCTGTGATATTTACATACAGTTACATATTTCAGGTGGAGGAAAAAAGTGTCTATGAGAAGAAAATAAAACCAAGTATTAGTCATTTGAAGCATAAGCTTCTCCATCTGGAGAGAAAAAACAGTTATAAAAAAGAGCAGCAAGAACAAAGGGACAATGACACTTAGAGATGAATTTCATGGGATAAAGGACTGGCAGCAGAAGAGGGCCAGTGGGTGAAAGAAACGAAAAAGAAGATAATGGTACTTCAGATAGACTCTTGGAAAACATTGGAGAAAAAGACATAGAAATATGATTCTGAAAAGTCCTCTGAACATCATCTAGCTGCTGGATGCAGAGACAACAGTACAGGAGTTAAGGAGGTTAATCTTAGGTTAAGGAGGTTAATCTATGTCTGTCTTAGCTATAAAGCCAGAACAAGGCCTATACTGGCAGAGTGACCTACCAGGATGACTATGAGCATGCAGTCTGCCTCTCTTGGTGTGCAGCTGGAGTTCTTGCTGCTGGACAAATGCGATAACAGTTCCACTATTGACCTGAGTAAGCACCTGCATTGCTATGAAAATAGTGCTCTCGTAGTATCCCATAGCCTGTGCCCACAGACTTCCCCGACAGTCTGTGGAAGGAATACTGTTTTGTGCCCATCCCTGCATCTTTAACTTGCCCTGCGTGAAGAAGGAGRGAGCAGCTATCCTGTTCTGTCGTGCTGGATTACGTGTGTTTGGATTCTCTCACACAGATTCTTCCAAACCCTGAGTGTGCTGACCATGAACTGCAGAAGGGAGCACAATGTGGACCATCTGAGGGAGACGTCAGGCAGGAATGGGAGGAAGGAAAAAAGACACCTATCATTGGGTGCAGGGTTAGGCTCAAGCTGTTGGGGCTGAGGCTGTGGTGTCAGGAAGAACATACAAATGACTTGTTGAGGATAAGGCTGGGGAAGCATTGGAATTGGCAATTTGCCAAGGTGTCATCATGTAATATGAATGAAGTTTGAATCTGAGAGCTATGCTCTACCAGAAGACGATGTCTGGGTTGGGATTTTTTTAAACTGCCAAGAAGAGCAGTGACATTTTTAAAAATGGTGCCATGTCTGGGAAGCTACGGTAGTGGAGAGTCCCATTTCCTAGGGCTAGTGTAATCAGTCTCAGATTTCCTCATTTCCTTTTGATACAGTGGGTGTGCCTTGCAGTGACAAATTGCTGGGCCACCTCTTAAGCAGTGGCCAAGGACAACCAGTCACGTGCAACACCTAGTCCCTGCCCTTGATGTCATCTCCCTGCAATGGTTTCATGGTCAAATGTCCTTAGGACCAGGTTGTCCCTGATGTGTCTCAGCCATGAGTTTGGAGTTCTTTCTGTGAACTAGTACTCTAGTTCAGCTCAGAATAATTGGAAGCCTCCAAACCTCTTGTTTATATAACATGGTACTAAAGGAACATCCTGGGATGTGACATGCCAGGGCACATGTGTGGAGATGGAATTATGAATTTTCCTCTAGTGGGTGGCTTTTGCCTGAGCATCTGTGCACGGACGGGCTTTGTCTGCAGAATATACACTGTGTAAGCGTGGAGAGCAACGATTTACCTGTTAATATACATTGTTAGGACTAACACTGCTAAGCCGAACATTATTCTGTTCATCAACCCCTAATGCAAACACCTGCTCAGTCCCTGTCACACAGGCAGCCGTCCTTCAGGCAATGGAATGCTGGTCTCCACTGCTCCTGGAATGGGCTGGTCCTTGACCTTTCTCACTTGCTGTCTTCTGATTCTCCTCTTTCTTTCCTAGGCTTTATATCTTTTCATGTCAATATTTCTTTCTTAAGTTCCTAACTCTATTTCTATAATCTTTGAGAAGTCATGGAGATCAGGGGATATCCCTGATGACTGGAAGAGGGCAGATGCCATACCCACTTAAAAGAAGGGCCCAAAAGAGGATCCAGGAAACCGCAGGCCCATTAGTCTTCCCATCACTGGAGGTTTTCAAGACGCGATTGGACAGGGTGCTAGATAATCTTATCTGGGCTCCCTTTACCACAAAAGCTTGGACCAGATGATCTTTGGAGGTCTGCTAAAAGCAGAGATCAAGACAACTAGTTCCTCCTCCCAAGGGCCTCTGTTGCAGGAAAGAACTGATCTGAATGATCCAGGCCCTTCCCTCTCCCACTTCTCAGGCATGTGGTGTGCTCTGCAGCACCGTGCTGCTCACACTGTTATACTCTTCTGCAGGGACAAGCTCTCTGGGCAGGGCTGAGCCTTTTTGCCTGTCCCCAGCACAAGGACCAGGAGACATTTCTTCCCAAGATGATGCACATGGGGAAACTCGTACCTGACATGTAGGTTCTTTTTTCCCTCCCACCATGCCTAAAGGAGAGGGGAACGGCCCCAGACCTGTGTCAGGCTGGCCCATGGTCCCTCCAGCCCAGCTGTCCCTTGAGCTCCTATTGTCAAGTCCCTGAGGGCACCACCAGGTCTGACTGACCCTGACTGGCCCTGGGGCCGCCTGGTGTGAGCAGCCATACAGCGGCCTGGTTAGACGGGGAAAATTACTGAACGGAAGACACGGCCTGCTGAGAAATACCGACAGAGAGAGGCTGGCCAGCCTGGAGCTGCCAGGCTGGGGACCAGGCCTGGGAACCAGAAACAGCCTTGAAAAGCACCGCTGGTCCCCTTGAAATGACACTAGGGTACCTAGGATCCGGAGACATCCCGAGACACCACCAATAAACATAAAAACAAGGGACTGTAACAGCAACTTTTCATGTGAGGAGGTGGAAAAGAGTCTGGAGAAATGACATTGCTGTAAATAACAGAAAACATTATCATTTTTGAAGTGGAGCCCATGTCAGGCCTCTGGGGTCTTGCCCGCCCTGCCCGTGATCCAGGATGCCATTTCAGCTCCCTGGGACCACCAGCCGCTGCCCCAGCGATGCTGCAGCAGGGCCAGTCCCCAGCTCCCCACAGCCCTGTCCTGCCCAGCTATGGTCCCACATCCCATCCCTGCCTCAGCCCGTCCCTGTCCCCAGGGAGGTGCCCAATGCTTGGGGCTGGGGCTGCCCCCAGTGCTCCTGGCTGGGGCGGTGGGACGGGCCCAGGCTGGCTTCTGTATAAAACAGCAAACTGTCAAACTTTGAGTGGTCCTTTAACATTACAGAGAACTTCATATACATATTTACTCAATTTCTTTGATGAACTCCCATTGACTGAATCAATTCTGAAAAAGCAAAGTTTTGAATTTTCTTATATATGAACTTCATGTCCAAACCCATACGTAAGATATTGAAATTAGTGGCAAAATAATGGTTATCAGACTTCATCATTACAGATTTATGTGTAACTAAGATATTAATTCATGCATTTAGCTGTAGTGAAAGCTTTCACATTTTTGGATATAAGAGAAATAAGGAACTTGTATGCTTTATGTCTGCCTATAGGAAGTTTATTTCCTGTAGTTCTTTTTGTAATAATGGGACAGCATGTTAATAAAAATACCATGGACTGGTGTATTTGGGCTGAGGTCTGCAACATCACTCCACAGTTTCCCTCTAATCAGCAGTTTCCTTCCAGTTAAGCAGGGAATCCTCAAACTAGATTCTGCTCTTAATTCACACATTTTAAGCACATAGCTATGCATATCAAACCAGTTGCACATGGGTTTTAAGTGAGGTCAAGAAGTGGCCACTTGATCCACAAAAATCTAAAACTGATCATTTTAATTTTTGACAAAAACAAACTAACTAAGCATTGTTTCTGCATAGACAAAGATACCAAGGCTAGGTCATTTAAACAAAAATAGAGAAAACCCTGGTAAATTGAACAGCAATTGGTGTTTGACATATGAGTAGGCTAAGGAATCTTCTTTAATATTTTGTTTGCTTCTGGTCACTCTGTTAAATAACTAATATTCCAGGCATTGAAAGCCTAAGTGTCAATTACTCTCAGTGGCCAGCGTTAACTCTTTTGTCAGGTGAAACCTTCATTAACAACAGCAGTTTTAATTGTGGAGTTCTTTGCAGTTAAAAAAAGATAACAGCAGCAAAAATATCAGAATTTCATAGCACTTGGAAGAATGAAGAATTTTTGTGTGGTGTTTTGTTTTGTTTGGGTGGGTTTGTTTGTTTGTTTTTATGTAGTCCCTCATGGGGCATAAAAGCTTAAGAAATAAGGAGGAATGGACTAAGTATGGGAATTGAGTATGAATTTATACAGTCTTTCTTCATCATCGAAAGTAGCTCAAAGATCATCTTAGAAAAAAGATCTATATATGGTCTGGCATTGTGGTGATTATACTAAATGAAATAAACAGCTTAATGAGTTTAGGGTAGCTCATTTTAACTACAGACATTCTTCTTATATCTCAGGGCAGGAATACTGATGAAGAGACTAATATTGGACAATAACTCTTTTTGAGAATATGCTAGGGGATATTTGTTATCTTGCTGCAAAGTGTAAATAACAGTCTTTGGTCTTTGATCTTAAAATACCTGTCAGAAAAGACACAGGGTTGTAGTAGTGTTTTAGGACATCAGTTTGAACGAGATTCCTTACCTAAGCAGGTATATGTTGTGCCAAATGCTCAGTTCTCCAGCTTATAAGTTTTGGAAAGGGAGTCAGGCACACGACTTCCACTTTATAGCTTTTTGTGCCTTTTTTCACCAAGTATATTAAAAATTGTTACACATGTATGGGCATGTCTTTACAGATGGTCAAGTCACAATGAACCTCCAGGGTCTGGGCAAGTTTCAGGCATAGCTTATGTCCAAAAGGGTCATGAGAGACCCTAAAAACATAAAAGATGCACTAATTCTTTATAAAGTAAATCGAATTTATAAAGTTTTCCTTATATAAGGAAAGTACTTATCATGAGTGATGGCAGCCTGTCATTTTTGTATTTTCTTATCTGTGTACATTTGCAGACGAGCATGACGAGACACTCTTGGGGTAATGGACCAGGTGGAGAATGAAAAACCTGGCATAGTCTTATCCATACCACCTATTGGAGAGATCCCTTGAGGTGCCTGGCAGCCAAGCTAGACCCCCATATCTGTCAGGGGGTACATATTTGTTCTACTTTCAGGGAATCCAGCAGTGACTTATCATTCACAGGGTATTGCTGTGCAAGAGAATARTGCAACAGGAAACAACACAAATGCACAGTACAGACTTGAAGACTTTGGTGAAAAAGATACCTTTATACTGGCAGGCAAAAAGAGAATTATTATCTATAGGCTGGGCTACACCACTCTTCTCAGGCCCCAGCTGGAGTGCAGGATCCTACACTGTGGATCAGGAGAGAATCATGAGCAAAACCAGGAAGAATTAGAAGTTTAGAAAACATGCCCTACACAGAAAATTGGAGGATCCAGACTAGTTTGACCTAAGAATAGAAGATTCAGGGGGAGATAGAAAAATATATGGAATAAGGATGGATGCAAAACAGAAATAAATTAGAGGCTCTTTATAATTACAATAGATAAGAGAGTAGATTTCAGATAATAAGCTTGAAGTTCAGAGAGGGACTGTATAAGTTTTGAAACACTGGAACATATTGTCTGTAGAGGACATGGAACCTCTCTTGGAGACTTTTGTAAAGAGCTTGGACAAATGTCTTTGAGAAACAACTGAGGTACAGCTGGTCTTGACTTTTTAATAGAAATATCACAAAATCTTTTGGGTTTAAAAAAAACCCAATCAAACACCCCAAAACCTACTAAAAACCCACACAAGTTGTTTTTACTTACTGGGAATGCAAATCAGCCCAAACTTTGCAAGGCTTTTCATCAAATTTAAGGGATATTTACATAGTATGTTGTATTCAAATTGACGCCTATAACTTCATGATCACTTACCCTGGGTTTCAAATATACTGCTGTCTTAGAATTGGCAGTGTTATTATATGTCAGTAGAGCAAGCTGATGCTACCCTTTTATCCGTTGTCAAGCCTATTTACCCCTATTCTTGGTAATTAGTTTCTACAGTTTGTTTTTGCTGAGAACTTTTTCTTTAGCATACAGTAGTTGGACTAATATCTTAGTATCATCCTTCCTTCCTTCATCTTTCATTTTAGAGTCCATTGAATGACTGCTCAAAAATAAAATAATAATAATAATTAAACAGCTTAAAAATCTCACCCAGTCAAACTCCAGACAGGGAAGAATGTTTTAGACCATCTTTTCTACTGACAAGAGAGAAGGGAACTACACCTTCTGACTGTGAACTGCTATAACCTACTCAGTCTTTTTGTATTTAAAGATGAGTTTCTCTGCCCCTTACAGGCAAGTGGGAATTAATTAATGTTAATGACTCAGATAAGTACATTTCAACATTATAAGAAGCCAGTTTGACTAGGTTTATTTCTGAGGATGAGATTTTGAACAATAGAAACTCCTCTGGATGAGAAAAAGGCGGTAATTCAAGAAAAAAAGGAAGAAGAAAAAAGCTGTAACATTCTTGCCAGTGATCTTTTAGGAAAATAGCTTGCTGTTTGTTCTTATTAGTGTATACAATCTTTTTTCTTCCGCAGTTTGTCAAGATTATTCGAAATGAAAAGCCTGTTTCTCAAATTCCTTACCTTCCACTTGACTCTAGCATTGCCTGTAAATGTGATCAGAGGACTATCTATTCAATCATTCAAGTCATTAAAGRCAAAATACAGTTGCACCAAGCTCAGAACAGACATGTCCAGGGCTCTATTTGATACCTCTTCTAGTCTGATGTTGCTTAACAACTGCTAGCTACCATGCGACAATGGTTTTCTAGCAAACGTGGAATCTACCTAATACCTTCATTTAGACAGTTTTCTCAGCCTACTTTTGGAAATGCTATGTGAAGCAATGGCAGAGGGTTATTGAAACCCAAGTGTATACCAACTATTGTTTCCTCTGTATTTACAATAGGATAATAGGTTATGTAAGGAATTTTGATTGCTTTGCCACCATGTATTCCTGAAAAATTCACACCAACTGTCATTAATCTCCTATCTTTTTTTAGTTTACTAGAAATAATCTGATTAATTTGTTCCAGTATTCTGAGAATCTAACTGGTCTATACTACTTAAGCTGCTAATTTCCAATCGTTTTTTAAAACGTAAGTACTATGGCTAGGAATCATACTAAATAGCTTTAAGCAACTAATCTCGTATGGGAGTGTAGTTGCCATAAGTCAGAATAATGCTGCCTCTATTTTAACCTGAATTTCTATTTGTCACTACCTTCAGTTATGTTAACAGTTTCATTGCTGTTGATACTTTCAGCGAAGGCTGAAGCTAAAAAGGCATTAGACACCTGCGGTTTGTATTGTCATTTGCAAAACAACCTTCTGCAGAAATTTCTTCCCAGTGGAGAAAAGCCCTTTCCTCTCTGTTGAGTAGAGGAAACATTTAGGCTTAATTTTACTACTAATGTGCTTGTAAAATGTATTCATATTTATTTTTATGTCACTTGGAAGTTGTTTTTGAAATTATCTAGAGGAAAAGCTAGGGTAAAAAAATACATATAGGTGCTTATTATTTTGTTGGGATCTGTTTATTCCTTATGCTATCTCAGGTAGGAAGTCTTCAGGTTTCTCTACAACATCTCAGTCTGCCAGCTTCAGCTGTGCCCCTGTAGAGGTGAATGGTAACCCTAAGGTAATTTTTAACTTTCTGGGGAACCTGAGGAACTTGGCTTCTTAAGGCAACTGGATCAGAGTTTTATCCCTATGATATAATCTTTGAAATATTCTCTGCTTTGCTTACATATGAAAAAAGCTCAGGGAGATAAAAAAAAAAAAAAAAARAAAAAAAAAAAAAAAAAAAAAGAAAAGGAAAAAAAAAGACAAAAGAAAAAGCAACTGCTGATCTCTTTTAGGGTCAAGCAAATAATACAACATTCCACTCTAAAATTTTGACCTGGCAGGTCAAAAATTTTGGTCCTGTCAGGACTGTATGATACCTCTATGATACCTCTATATACTGATAAGTGTGTAATTGTCAGGTTCTTAGAATGACAGAAATAGAATGAAAGAAGATCTCAAACTCAATTAAATCCTTTTCTGCATGACCCATGCTCTTTTTTGTTTTACCATCATCCTTGCAAGATTGGAATAATTAGATGTCACTGACAGTGTGTAGGAGTTTGACAGATGAAATAGCTTACTTGAGAAGGTGAGTTTGTCCAAGACTAAGAGTAAAATTGGGACTGGAGTCTTACACAGAAGAAAAAGAGTACACAGTAATCAAAAGCTATGTGGCAATTTCCTGTCTTCCTTGCTCCAGTGCAAATCCTGAATCCTGTTCACAGACATGGACTGACTGATACTTGTTTGTTTTCAGGGTTTTTTTTTTTTATGTCTTCCTTATATCCACGGAGTCTGATGTGTAAACACCTAGGATTAGATTAGGATCAGATTTTCAGCTAGTACAACGCCATATGGTTCATCCTGATGTTTGTGAGGACCTAACTCTCACTGTAAACACAGCAAGCAGTCCTTGTTTGAGAGTATTAATTCAGTTATGGCTAGCCTTTCTTCTTACTATCTTAGAATCAGATACCAGCACTTAGAAGATATAAGCAAAATCTAATGTCTGTGCCATATATTTTTTTTTTTTAATTGGATGACCTGCTGTGCACTGTATCTACATTTCTCACCTTTTTTATCTTTTTATTAGCTTTTGTCAAGCATGATCTCACCAGGAACTTATTTTGTAACATGAGCTCAAATGAGCATTTCAGGAATCTTTGATGCATTCCAAGATGGAATCAACAGGATAAAAAGGAAATCCTAGCCTAAGGTCAACATCATGCCAAGCCGTTTTGATTTTGGTTAGCAAAGCTAGACTGTATCACTGCAGTAAAGCTTTCAGTTTAAGTTTCCCTTCTCTCTGCTGTTTCCTTTACTACTGACTTGACTGCACATTTGGTACAGAGCAGCATTTAGTGAAGAGGCAGAGCACTGAGCCATGGACAAAGTATATGATGTTTGTTCTGTTTCTTTTTTTTTTTTTCTTCTAGTTGCTCACGTTGCATTAGTGATGTAAACCTTTTCATTCTCTCTTACGTATATATTAGCACCTAGGGATACCTACAGTCTAAATAATTTCTATGTACAGCCAATTAGGCAGATTTTAGGGTGAAATTTATCAAGGTGGGGATGATTAGCACAACTCCCAGATTTACTGGGAGGACTAACAAAGTTCGGCAGGCAGGTGTTCAGCCATCTCCAGGAAAGCAGGGCTCCGTCACGCGTAACGGTTACTTGGGAAGACAAACGCCATCACTCCGAACGTCCCCCCTTCCTTCTTCTTCCCCCATATTGGGCGCCAGAAAGGACTGTTGTGGTTTAACCCAGCAGGCAGCCAAACACCACACAGCAGCTCGCTCACTCCCCCGCCACACAGTGGGATGGGGGAGAGAATCGAAAAAAAAAAGTAAAATTCGTGGACTGGGATAAAGACAGTTTAATAGAACTGAAAAGGAAGGGAAAATAATAATAATAGTAATAATAATAATAATAATAATAATAATAATGGTAGAATATACAAAATGAGTGATGCACAATGCAATTGCTCACTACCCACTGACCGATACCCAAGCAGCGATCGCTACTTCCTGGACCATGCCTCCTATTTATATACTGAGCATGACATCATATGGCATGGAATACCCCATTGGCCAGTTGGGTCAGCTGTCCTGGCTATGCTCCCTCCCAGCTTCTTGTGCACCTGGCAGAGCATGGGAAGCTGAAAAGTCCTTGACTAGTAGACTACTTAACAACAACTGAAAACATCAGTGTGTTATCAACATTCTTGTCATACTAAATCCAAAACACAGCACTAGGAAGAAATTTAACTCTATCCCAGCTGAAACCAGGACACCCAGCAGCATTATATGCAATAGCACATTGTAATAACCAGTGCCATATTACACCACATTACATATAGTTCAAGGACTAACTTTAGTCTTACAGGGCATGGTCCTGCTTTGCATAAGAATCATCTTATATGGGCTTATGTTCTAGGAATGGGCAAATAAATGAAAGCATTTCATCAGAGCATCCCTTTATGATCATACACACTGAGGTGGAAATCAAGGCATCCTGCCTTCCTTTTCTTTTTTTGTTTCTTTTTAAATAATGTTTCTGAAAAATTTTGTGACCTTAGCATGATCCATGAATCATGACTGCTGATCTGTATCATCAGGTGGAGTAGTGACATTTAATTTGAGAGCTTTCGCAGAGCTGGAAGAAATTCTTTGTTGTTGGGTCCTCGTAGGAAAGGGGCTGAGGTATGACAAGCGTTTACAGCCGACTGTTGATTATATATTCTAAACCGATGAAGACCACAAAGTTCTTATTTCATGTCCTTAGTTTAAGGTCAGCATGCTTATTTCTGATGGCAGAGTAGTGGGAATGGGTGAATATCTTTAGTCCTTTAGCCACCAATATTTCCTATAGACTCATTAGTTTTCAAACTAAGGTCAGTCTCTTAAAAGAAAACAATAATGAAAAATATTTTTAAGCTACTTTCCCAGAATGTGCTACAGAAAAGTACCTTTTGACACTGATGAGAGGCACATTAGCAAAATCAGAATTTGCCAAGAGTTTATTTTTGGGGAAAAAAAAAAAAACAACAAACATCAGTGGGAATACTGATAGAGTAAAACTGATGTTTTAGAGGGAAACACAATGATTCAAAAAAAATCCTTTATTATTATTTTCATTATCATCATTGTTATGTCAACAATTTACTTTCATGGGAGGAAAAATAAAGTGTAAGGATTTCAGGAAAAAACATGACAGATCATAAAGTTATGGCCTCTGAACTTCTCACAGATAAAGTTTGCAAATCTGTGTTAGGGTGGGTCCATGTATATCCCAGGCTGAAATTAAACAATGAAATAAAATATTAATAGGGAAAGAAATCAAGGAGCAGCAAAGGGAACTTGATGCTCCCCTTAAAATCACTCCAGCATATGGAAGATCTGGCTTACCCACTGAAAGTGCTTGTCTTTTCTAGATGGGGTGGCCAGAAGTCTAATTTAGGTAAGAGTTAAAAGTTAAGTGCTTGAATTAGACATGAAAAGTTTCCCTTAATCTAGTTGAATGTTTGTTGTTGGCTTTTATGATTCACAGAAAAAAAACAGTATTTCAACTCTTTGCCCCAGTTTGGGATGGATGGGAAAGAAACCTTAACATTTTGAAGAGTAGTAGACAACAAAAAATAAGAGTAGTAGACACACACACAAAAAAAGAGAAAAATATACAAAAGTCTACAAAAAAGAGTAACCAAAATCCACAAGCATTTTGTGAGACCTTAGTTGTGAATGCATTCATAATCAGTCACATCAGGCCTCAAAACATTCAGGATGTTCTGAAGACAAAATATCTTGATTTCAGATTATTGAACGATGACATTTTATATTTTAATCAGCTTCTTAGAGAACTTTTCATCAGATTTCCTGGTTGTGCTGAGTTTCCACTTCAATGTTATAAGCTCTCTCTGCTTTAAAGGAATTTAGTAGAGCTACAAGGTGTCTGAATTTGGATGGTCTGAATTTGGAAGACTGAAGTTCTGTAATTATCCAGAAAAAAAAAAAAAACATCAAGACTGGATTTTCCCCAGTGATGGTGCAATGTACTGGCCTTTCAAGCAGAGAGGAAAAATTGCTGCACAAGATAATGAGAACAGTAGCTAGATCTTGAATCAGTGACATCTTTTTTGCTAGTGGTATGTTACACAGAAACAGGAGGTGAAACCACATAAATGGGATATGAAACTAAACATCCCCTTCACACAAAGAGCAGCTCTATGGCTATGCCCATTTTCCAACCACGGTGCCTCACCATTTTTACCCCCCTTTCCTGAGATGAGAGAGGCAGGCTTAAGAATGACACCGAGAAATGTGGGGCACACATCTGGTGGCAATCTAGTGTGATTAGAGTCTGGTTTTGTGAGCACGAGATTGCAAGCACAAAGAACGTGAAATTTTAAAACAAGAAGTTAGTTATCTGTCAACCTGAGGAAGTCATTCTGTGATAGCCAAATATCTCAAAGAAGACTGTTCACAGGCCAGACATTTGTTTTTTTATACAAAAAGAAAAGACCTTGCCTGTCCCATGTTGGTTTGATGACAATTTTTTGCCTTTCAGGTGATTTGTGAAAAGATTTGTAGAGTGAAAACCATAGGCTAGGCAGCAATGTTTCAAGGGCTGTGCCTGGCAGGCAGAATAATCCCAAGACTTTTTTTTTGTTCTGGCTTCTTGCTAGGGTTGTTCCAGAGCTGTAAACAGGAAAATTGATCAAAACCTCCATTATTTTCCATGATCCACTAACAGCTGTATGCCAGCATATTTTCAAACATTAAGGTAAAAATGAGTTATTACTATCCTATGATTATTATGAACTATTATTATGCTACTCTTTCTATCATTATTTTGGATTTATGGGGATATGGGGTCCAGAAAAGGCTCTTGAAGCATTAGGAACAAGTGTGTCAGAATCTTGACAGATAAAACTGGTGAGGTAGGAACTGTTATTACTCCAGGGCAGCTTCATACGAAAGAATGAGGTAAACCCAGGGACATCTGGATCACTGGATTACATGGAAACGTAAGAACAAAATCACTGTCAAAAGTTGTCCAGAAGTTGTCTTTAATAAAGCTTATTGCACAAATATAGAATTAAGATTGTCAGCATTGCACAGTGTCACATAGTACTCCAAGAACATAGTTTGGGATTATTAAAATGGAGTATCATTTTTTCTCAACTTTGGTAGTGGCAAAACTGCATACCATGCTGGACACAGGCCAGGCATAGATTTACTTGAGGAGCAACTTCAGCAGCTGTGCTTTCACTAATGTTACAAGTATGGTAGATGCTTTCCCACTTACACAATGTAGTTACAGCCATGTATCCTCATAGCATCCCTTTTCTTTCCCTCTGCTACTCAAATCTTGATTCTATCCAGGCTCTTGGTGTCCTGCAAGTGTTCTTGCTTGTACAGATGCAACTACATCTCCTATATGTACTCATGTACATTCTAGAGTTACATGGGAGAATAGCGTAACTGGTCAAGCACATGGCTGTCTTGCTTATCCAAGAGTGTAAGCTGCAATTGTTCATCTGAAAAATGATGGCAGATCTTATAGCATTTATTGTGTAGCTTTGGCTTTGAAAGTAAAAGCCATGAAACCCTGACAAAGGGAGCTGCTGTAATTTCACCCCATGTTCTTTGTGGAGGGCTGACAAATTACTTAATGGTATCTTGTGGACCAGAACATAAAAACTTCTACAAATATTATGTTTTTAAGGACTGTGTGGAGAAGAGGTGGTGATGTAAGATCATCAAATCTCTCAAATGCCAAAACATTGTCTGTACTGTAGTACACAAAATGTAACAGTAGCATATTTTGCAGGTACAAAGGTACAAATGCATTTCTAAAATATTCCTCATTGTAACCTGGTGATTTGTTTAGGGTTTTTTTTTTTTTTTTCCTTAAATATTTTGTAAAATGTTTTCTTTTACTAGGACTCTTATTACAAATAGAAGTGTTTTTCTGTGTTAATTTATGTGATACCAGAGGAAATCAGTACTTAATTTACTTCTACTAAATGTAATGAGTATGTCCCTAAGTTTATTTATAAAGTCACAAATGGTTGGCCAGCAGCTTAGGGTTTCTTACAGGTAAGCACTTAAGTAACATGGGCTTTGTTTGAATCCACAGCCTCTCGAATGTTTGTCTCTACAATGTTTTACAATAGCTTTCATCTTGGTATGTGAATTTTATGCCAACTTTAACTATTCTGCATGTCCCTGTGTTCTTCTGTATGCTGATCTTTCTGTATGTGGGGGAGGCAGCTGACTTTTAAAAGTAAGCATATGCAGATTAATTACATACTCCTGAAGACTTTTCTTTGCCCTCATGTAGTAAAGAATTTAGGCACCCTCTAATTTATACATGATGTACTAGGTGGTTTTGAAGGACTGATGTTTTTGGATCTGGATTGTCTGAATGATACTTATTTTGTTTTGAAAAGACGTGGCCTGCATTTCCGCCAGCAACACACAGCAAACTGATGTTTCTCAGATTTGCCAGAAGGGATTGGGGAAGGCAAGAATTTAGTCATGTATTTCAAACAAACTGTCTATAATGTTTCTGTAAAAATTAAATGCAGCAAACCATCAAATGACATTAAAGGTTTCATTTTAGTAATTTATAGCGTGAAGAGTTTAAAAAAAAAAAAAAGTTGTCATGTTGTTATGTATGCACTAGAGGGCAATGCAAGAATTACAGTTTTGATGGGATATTCCAATATTTCTTTCCCTCTGTCCTCCCCTGCAACATTTTTGTAAACGTTTACAAGATACAGAACACATATTAATTTAAAATATACCTGAGTGGGATAATTTTAAAAGCACTTGGAACATACCTGTTTGTTAATAGATATGAATTGCTGGCAGCTCTGATCTTGCTTCACCGAGTGGCTTGTGTAATGAATTTTGCAGATAAAAAAAGAACATGTACTAAACTCTTTCATTTGCTTCAATACCTTAGGGAGGAAACAGAAATAATTCAGAATCATTGTGAATAAGCTGGTAGGTATATTAGTTTCCATTTAAATGAAAATACCTATTGAGTGAGAAATAAAGATGCTTTCAAACTGTTGTAGGCATCTAGCCTGAAATGTCAAGCAGAGGTTAGTATTTACGTTAATTAAGGTAAACGGGTTGCCTGGCCAATTTGTTGATGCTTGTTCACTTGTACAGTGCTCTCAGCACTTAGATGCCTGGAGTCCTCAGAGCAATGACTAATACCTAAGCTAGTTACTGTTGGCACATGAGCTCTTGAAGATGTGTATGACTGAAGGGCAGCTAGATCCCTTCTGACCTTGGGCAATCTACTAGGGAGATCAAGAGAACCTGGAGAAGCATCAGAACTTGACTTTTCTCTACCCTGCCCCTCAGCACCCTACCCCCAGAAATCTGCTTGCAAAGCTTAAAAGAATAAATTTATAAACATAAGGCACCAGAAATAAAAACATCCTTTCATTCTGTTTCCTGCAGTGACAAGAGATATATATTCTAGATTGTAGACAGAGCTGCCTTGGAGATAAATCGTCTGATTTCAGCATCTCAGCAGTAGATAATAGATTCCCCTCAGAACCACATAATTAAAAAATGACATTTCTGCTACAGTGTGCCAGCTCGGCACTGCCATTGCCCTAGGATTCTGGGGACACAGAAGCCCTGCAGGGCACAACAAAACAAATCTTACATTATTCAGGGGGACAATGTAAGGTCGTGTTAACAAAGATAAAGATCCTTGGTGGGGAGGCAAAGGATCTTTCTTTCTTTTTTCCTTCTTTCTTTCAAAAGGGACAAGACTGAGGAAATCTGTTTATTAAAAAGTACACCAGATGAGAGAAAGCATATGCAGAGTGGCAGTAGAAATTAAGGTCTTCATTTCCATTACAGTTTAGAGAGCAAGAATCTGGCATGAATCAGAAATGCTCTCAAGTGAGGGACTTGTGGTGATGGCCTTTTCCCAATATCACAGTCTTTTGTTTGTGGATAGTGTCTACCTTTGCTGTCCTTTAACTCTCAACAAAGCAATAATTTTCTTGTGGCTAAGCTTAGTTGTTTTTAATACTCATAATGAGCAAAATTCTCCATGAATATGATTCATTGTGTGTATATTAGTGTTGCCTGAATATAATTGGTCTAGCAGCCTCTCCTGGTAAGAGCAAGGGGGGAAGTTCTGGGCTTTTGGGCTGTCTGGCATCTGGCTTCCTCAGATTCACGCTGCTCACGTGGGTTTCTGGGGTTAAAAATCTAGGATCTGTTATTCTAACTTAGACAAGATGCTTAATCAGGAGATCTCTGTGAATGATAAAAGGCTCACTGTAGAGCAAGGCACACTCAATGAGAGCTCTCAGAGAGTGAATGTCCTATGTATGCAATGTGCTGGGGATCTAAGCAGGCTTGGGACCCTGAAGTGTCAAACTGCAGTCATAAGGCAAAACTGTCTTTGACTCCAGTGTTTTGCTTGAGTGAGTTTAGAGCTAACAAACAAAAATCCTAGGAGGACCAGAGCTCCTTGTACCTGCTTTGTACACTTTAAACTTTTTCTCCTCTAACAAATCCCTTTCTGCATCTCTTGAATGGCATTTAAAATTAAAAGCAGCAGAGAACAAGCAAATCTCCTTTGTGATTTTGTCATTGTTAATTCAAATGCTGGTAATAATTGGCATTCACTACTTGAGCATATCGCTAGCATGAGCAGCTAGATTGTCAACAGTGTTGTTATTTTTACTATTGACATCTGTCTAGAAATTCCCATCTTGAGAAATTATACTAGGTACCTCTACTCTATTGCCTAACAAAAGGTCTGACTCTGCTCTCCCTTCTGCATCTGAGGAACACTTCTTTTGTGAGCGGTCCCACTGGGACTCTTTCCTGAATAAAAGCAGCAGAGGGGAGACAATTGCAACATAACTGGTTTATAGTGTGCGGACTATGAGCAACAGTTCATTTCCCTATGAATTATAGTCTCTGCTGGGTCTGAAATTAGCCATTACTGAGGCAAATACAGCAGCAATAAAATGTTCCAGATTTTCAGTAGTGTTCTAAGTGAGTAGCTATTTCATATCGGTTGATTGTTAAGCCCACTGTTCAGAACAAGGGATGGGGATTTGCTTTATCCACTGGGAATTCAAATGATTAATTTTAAGTAGGCAAAAAGTAATTACTCCAATTTGAGTAGAAGCCAGGTCCTCTATCATTATGATATTTAGAAATTGGAATTTTCAGTGGTAGAACACAGAAATGTCCTYGTTACAACGAGGTGAAAACTACAAGGCTAACTTTTTGATGATACCTTGGGTGACTGGAATATTACCAACCCATTACCCTGAAACAGGACAGACTCGCAAACACTGTAATTGCAGAAAGCAAAGGGAGCTAGTGAAAAGAGGACTGTGAAGAGGTGATGATAAATACTAGAAGTGTGTTTATAAATTCTAGTATAAATAATAGAACCGTATTGGGGTCCTAAGGAGCAGATTGGTGAAAAAAAGAGATGGAAAGACAGGCATAGAAAGCAAGCTTTCTAAAAGGCCAGGAGCTTTAGGTAGTAACAGAAAAGCTTGAGAGTTCATTGAGGAAACTCTTTACTCCCACACCTGCCATTTGTGATTTTTAACTGAGATAAGGGAAAAAAAGTCTTTGCATGAAAGAAAGAAAAATGTGCTGGAGCTGATCAGGAATGTGTCAGAAGAAGAAAGCTAATCAATTACAATTAATGACAGGGAGATGTAAAAGCTTTAAAGCCACCTGGGAGTTCTCTCAGGGCTGAAAGCATCGAAAAGGAGAACTTCCATCCTGATAGCAATGAAAGAAAACTTGCTGCAGACCTGTGGGCTGGATCAGGCTAAATCATAAATACTGACAACTGGGAAGAACATAGAAAAGTCTGCTGCAGATCAGCTGTCCTGTGGATCAACATACGTTAAAAATATAAAATTGCCAAACAACCACTTGTGCACCCTGTTGCCACTGCTAGACTCAAAGAGGCAAAACACAATTCAAAACGAAAATGATTCATCCCTTCAGTGCAATTCTGTGAGCCCTCCATTGCCTCTTTCCTCCCAGCTAAATTCCTCTGTCACACAGATGAAGGCTCTCTAATAGCTCAGCCTTATCTGGTATTTTTGGAGGATGTAATCTAGGATGAAACCAATGGTTGTTGTGACAGATTCAGCAGGTATTCATTAATAATTTCCCAAGTTTAAATGAACCCCTGGCATGGCAGAGGATGGGGAAGCTGGTTCTGCAATATTTTAAGTGACAGCCAATGAAAAGGAATACAACGCTTTTTCTGAAAAGTTGCCCCAGAGTTACCACTGTCTTATGACTCTTTTCAGTTCTTAAAACAAATTTTCAGAATGATTAAACTACATGATGTATATGGACTTCACTGTCAAACAAATGCAAGAACTTTGTCATTGTGCATAGTTACTTGAGTTAGTCAAAGCAGTGATTCATGTATTTTAGGTGTATACATATATATACAATTAAGTAGGAACTATTCTTGCATGCACTGGAACTCATAATGGCAGCACTGGTCTCCTTGAATTCAGCTGTGTTATTGGTCAACAGCAACTCAAACCTCCTAACGTTTTTGCACACATTTTGGTCTGCTCATCTCTTTCAGTTGTACCGAGGCTGACTTGCTAAAATTCTTTTAATGGGAGAACACGACCTCTGAAACCTGAAATTGCTTTGGTGCTGAGCACTTTTGGATTGGTCTTTGCACAGCTGCTATGTATTTCTATCTTTGGTGTGTTTAAAACAATATGGTATCTACAGCTCTCAGCTAAGGGGCATTTACCAATTACTGAATCCCACTGCCCACTCGGTAGTAAAGGCAAACAGTAAGATCACAGTCTGCCAATAAATAGTAGTCCCATTTATAATTATAAATGGTCACGGCTCCTGATTACCCGTGTGAGTAGAGGGAAGTATTTGTATGTTGCCTTAACAACAATTTTGTTTGAGATTGAGCAATATTTCTTGAAGTAAATCACTGGCAACTGGGAAGAATACCCCTTAAATAAGAGTCACTTTTCTATGCATCTTTTTGCACAACAAAATACTAACCATGATGCCAAATCAAACTCCTCTCTGTCTCATTTATATGGACAGCTTCTCCTCTGATGACAACAAAATTGAAAGGCTCTAGCATATTATGCCTGGTCTACACTTGGCTGAGCCTTGCTAAGAAACCCTCACCTATCCTTTCAGAAAACGGTACAGGGCCACGTGTCCTGTTTTCGTTATAGTCTCTATCACAGGGAAAAGACCTAATCACAGTCCATAGCCACAGCTCAGTTCAATTATATCAGTGTTGGTAACACCCTGCATTTTCAGATGAGAAACTATCTAGTAATTGCAGATGTTCTGCCAAGAGCACATGCCGTACTTGATGACATATAAACAGATGATCAGGAACAAGCAATAGCAACAGTACGTGTGAGGCTGATAAAAGATGTATCACAAAGCATATGAATTGAGCTGGAAAAAGGATCAGAGAAGAACAAAGTACTACAAGATGTAGCCAAAAGAGAGATAAAAATTCTTCCCACCTGCATAGTCCCGGGGGAGAAAAAAGGAAGAAAAAAAGTTGGGCAAGGGGAAGGGAGAAGGCTCATAGAAGGTTGGTGAGCTGGATAATAAAAATTACAAAATAAATTCTGGTAAAAAGGAAGAGAATGGGGAAAAAAAAATGTCAAATTAGAATGCTGAGAAAGAAGGCAGTGAAGTAATCTAAATTTTGCTATACTGAATAGACAAAAAACTGGTCTGTGATTCTTTCTGCATCCTACTGTTTGAGACCAAACTGGTTAACTGTATGACATGATACAGCTAAAAAGGATTTTCTTTCACATACTTCTAGGTGTTGTTATGACTGCCATCACTATGCTGCATAGCCACAACACAGAAATCTTGTTATTTATTAAGATTACAGGGTAATTTAGTTCTCAAGATGAACCTTGTGCATCCTTGTCCTATGCTCCCCTGCATTTCCCAAAACTATGTGAACCTCAATGCGTAGAAGGAGATAACAGGTTTGTGGAGATGGCACTGAATCTATCTGATCCTTGGTGGATCATAATTTCCCAGAATGCCCCACCACAGAGTCAATAGAAAATGTTACAGAATGTCACCATATGTTAAAATGCTATAAACCAAGGGATAGAATATGAAGACAAGCTACCAGTGTCAGGCACTGAACTCTGGACAAGGCCTATATTTTCATTTTTTTAAAAAAAAAAAAAAAACAAAAAAGGCAAGTTCATTTGTGGTGAGAAAAGAAAAATACCTGAAGCCCTAAGGCTAATTGCTAGTTGTAAAGTGCAGTCTGCTTCCCTCGCCATACTGATAGGCACTTCAAATTTATTATTTGCTGTGTTGCTTTAGGGGCAGATTTGTGAACGGGGCAAGAGCTTGAAATAATTCACTTAATGGACCCTCAGTCATTTAACCAGCTAGTTCAGATGGAAGCAGTGCTCTGATTAAAGGGGAGCTGCTGATACAACGAATGACTTCCATGAAAGCCAAATGGAAATGGCTTGGGGAGAGAGGAGGGGGTGGAAGAGGAAAGATGAAAGTAGGAGGCAAGATCACTGCAGTGTGGACTAGAAAAGGTGATAGACCAATCTATCATGGCCTGTAAAGATAGAAGGACTTTCTGGAGAAGACTGTGAAGCAGTATAACATGACTAACAAGACTGCAACCATTCACGTATTTATTGATTGAACTATATCCACATTATGGATAACTCCCCCAAGAGATGACAGGTCTTCTGCATAAATAACAACACATACTGTATTTCTTTTGATAGACTACAAAGGTCCCTTTCTCACTCATTTGAAATATTCATACCTATGTGGAAAACAAACCTGAAACATGGAAAATCACTAGCTTTTCCTGTTTTCCAGTCTCATCTTTTCCCCCTTTTTCTGGTTTGTATGATCTGCTATGCTCAACAAGAAGTCAGGGTAAGGACACCTGAGTGAAACTCCAGTGGGTGTTCAGAGTCTCTGCTTGCTGCTGTCCAGCATGCCACAGCTCTTCAGAACCATATCCAGCAAAGAAGGCAGGACCAACATCTTTCTGCTACAGGAGCCTGCCTGACAGGGGGGAGCATCTCCACTGTCAGTACTGGGTTTATGACTCATAGCCGAACAGTTAGGGTTTCGTATATCAAGGGACGACAACACAGAACTGCAAGCCTCCTTCCCTTTCTCCTGCTCTTTCTTTCTTTATGAATACACAGACATACATAAATACTTGTGCATGTTAATGCATTTCTTTCCACACACGGAGAGATGTATATATATATGTTCCATGTGTGTATTTGTTTGATTAAGCAATTTAAACTACCTCTTCTATGTAACTATTTTTAAAGTAATTGGGACAGAGTATAGAGATGCTTTATCTCTTTGCTTTTATGCTTTTGGTTCTCTGTTATCTATTTCACTGAGTTTACACAATTAAATTAGTCACCTGCACTTCTGTTAATACTGATTCAGTAACATACGAGTTCTACATTTTGCCTTGTAGTCTACCAGAGAGGTAAACTTATTACTGCTTGTTTCACTTAGTTTTAAGAAAATACTTGTTCTTCCTTCTGACTCTTAATATGCTATAGGAGGCAAAAAGAATGCAGCAGAATATGGATGTAGCAAGCTATTGCTTCCTAAAATAACAACCTTTTTATGTACCAAGCAGGGTGACCTTTTTTAAAAAAAAGTCATTTAGGTAAATAACATATTTTGAAAAATGTAAGTGAGATTTATATGTCCTATGATTTTTATTTGTTTACATTTTAGTGAGTACTAAATAACACAGCTTTGATATATTTTGTGAAATGAATCCATCTGCAGTCTGACCTAGAACTCGAGCAGTCCTGTATTCACTGCTGCTAACAGCAAACTGGGGGAGAAGACAACAGCTCATTTGTGAACATGCTGCCTGTACATTTTCTGTGTGTTACAAAACACGCATGTACTTTTTACAGCACTTTATATATAATCTTCCAAATTCAGCATTAACCAAAGTAAGATTGTGTATTGACCTCTGTCAGATCAAGGATCTCCTGCATTCAGGTTATTTATTAATATAGCAGAGTCAGAACATGTGTATGTCTCAGTATTTGCATCTTGAAGGAAGGTGAGGGACAGAAAGGTGTGAAGTTGTCTGCTGTTGTCCAACTTAGAGTAAAACTCCCCCACTAAATAAAATAACCTTGAGCTTTCAGCATCATCTTAGTTATTGTTTCTATATGTAATTATGCGCAGCATGGAGATCGATCTATTTAAAGAACAAAAAAAAAAGTGTAGAATCCAGAGAGAAGGGATTTTTTCAGGTTGTGTCACACTGGAGGCAATTTAAATCCATTTGTAGGTTTTTAGGTTTTGTGTTGCAACCCTCTGTTAATTGCATTCTCAATGGGAGGTGATAGAGTTGTTCCCATTCCCTTACACATTTCTGTCCTTCATCCACATCCCATCTGCATTTAGACTCAGCTAAATTTAGTAAGCAACTGTATTTAGTTTTCTTCTTCACCTATTTTTACTGCAGTAAGTGATTTGGGAGTTTCAGGCCTTCCTTTCTCCAGGCACCTGGATGCTACTTCAAATGCAGAGACTGTGCTCGAATGGAGCAGACAGGGCTTTTAAGAGCTTGATAAGGTTGTCATTCTTCATGCAAATGAGCATTTCTCTATTACTGACATGCTATTTTTCATCTATATTTGCAGAGAAAATGCTAGGGTGTTGAGGAGATGACTGGATTACAAATGAGGAGTCGACCCCCCCCCAAAAAAGATAAAAGAAAAAAGAGACACTGAGACAAAGTAGCTTGGCAGTATAACATCTTTATCTTTCCTACCCACAAGGGTACCTCTGTTAGCTAGGGGTGATATGTTATTTTTGTTATCTTTTGACACATCACCCCAAAGGCAAGATGGAGATCTCAGTTACATAAATGGAAATGGGGAGCAAATTCACTGAACATGGTAGTTGCACACACCAGTGTAAAACCTGTCAAAATGAGAATAGGACGGACTAGGGAACCATTCTGATTCTGTTATAGCCCTACAGACTTCATTGATGACTCATGGCTTACCATGACATCAGTGAGAGGAGGAGCAGGGTCTGGATTTATTCAACAGATTCGGAGAGATACATTTTCTGAGGAGAAATGGGCATTCACAAAGCTGACCCTTTTCTTTTGCTCAATGAGTACATGCTGCTGTTTGTCTCTCAGCCTTTTCAGGTAAGTGTGAGGAAGTACTGACATTCACTTCAATGCAGTGGAAACTGTAACCAGCAAGTCTGTGTGTTCAGATGCACTGAGACTTGCAGGGGCTAAGCTGTGAAGTTTGTTAAGGCACTCAGTCTTTCAGTGATCATTGCAAGTCCTTCTATTTTACATCATAAGTAGAATATAAAATATACCTAATACAGTTGTAACTTACTCTAATGGTTGTGCCACAAAAACACTAATAGACAGAACATATAAAATACTAAACAATGCTTATTTTTACATAAATGAAATGCAATCCTTGAGAAGAATTGCATCATAAATCCCATAACAGTCAGGTACTAAAAACAGAACTGTGCTGAATTTATATTTAAGGGCATATATGTCCTTGTACCCTGATGCCATCTAAATGTCCCTTCAGGTAGCAGTTCCCCTTGATAGATTCTCAGGGGATCAAGTTTCAGACTGAGTGTTGGCTAACCCAGCTACAAAAAGGAACAAGTGAAAAAAAGTGATCAGAAACTGTTGGCATGTATCAGCAGGGTTGTGTGAACCTCATGGAAGTGGTCTGAAAAAGAAGCTGGACCAGCTCCTAGTTCCCTTCATTGCAACAGAGCTGGGAGGTGGTTCCAGGACACTGTCCATCCCTACCGAGTCATCGTTACTGCTGCTGCTGATCCATTACCACTGGTGGTATCTGAATAAACTCATTTTGTGTAGTCATCAACTACAAAATGTATTGATACCAATAAGAATTAAAAAAAAAAAACCAACAAAAAACCAAAACATTTAATACACCTGTTGTCTCAAAATAGTGGGTTTTCTGAAGATATAATGAGGCAGCTATAGAACATACAACATGCTGGCACCTTTTAGATGTTCTGGGTCTTTTCACAGAACAGACAGTTGCAATATATTGCCTAAGAAAAGTGATGTGTCCAGGAGAGGTGTTTCTTTTTAAGATGTTGAGAACCCTCTGTTATTAATGAGGGACAAGATTGGTATTGCATCAAAGATAAAGGCCAGCGTAAAACAGCTACAGATGAGTCATGTTTCTGAGGAAGTTTTAAGGTGTTGAAGTGAATTAAGATAATTTTATAATGTTGCTGTTCTTACTATATTTCAAATAATTGTTTGCACTATAGGAGTAAGAGAACTCCACTGAGTTCCCCGTGTGCCCAGTGTTGTACAAACTCATAGCACAGGTACAGTTCCTCTCCTTGGGTCTTGCAACTTAAATGGTCAACACACACACACACACAAAAGAATGCAAAACCCCAGAGCCAGTCAAATAGGACTTAGGATGTTTTAGGAACAGAGGCAGAAAAATGAAGGGTATCCACAAACTCTTCTTGAGAGACTGTAGGATAATTTTCAGCTGAACTTCTGTGTGCGTTACTTGGTGGGAGATAATACTTCCTGACCCCTGCTGACAGTCATTGAACTTGTGGAGCACAAAGATAGACATTGTCATTTCTGTCTTCCCTAGTATAAATGGAGAGACTCTTCTTTTGGCTGCAGATGTCTCTTCCAGTTTGAAACACAGCTAGCCTTCTGCCCTGGTAAAGAACCAATCAATCGACTAAAAATACTGCATTCTGGCGTGAAAATGTTCCCTGCTGAGCAGATTTCATGGTAGACTATCAAGATGATAGAGGAGAGAAAAGGACAAACTGTTCTTTAAGACAACAAAATCATTTCAATTGGTGCTTTAATTTCAAGTAATTTCATAACCATATGAAGTGCTTTTATTTCTTAAATTCCTTTCAACTAGTTCACTGATTACATTTTGTCTGGCATGAAGAGTATCTCACATTAAACTCCTTACTCTTCAATTGACACAACACATCTTCTCTCTCTCTCTCTTTTTCTCTCCTCTCTCTGCTGAGATTGGTTCACACAATCATAATAAAAAAGTAATCAACACACACTTGAGAGAGTGAAAGTATGTCAAGGAAGGTAAATTGAAGCACTAAATCAGGAGACAATAGTGGATGAAAAGAGAACTTAAGACCTTCTATAAAATGCTGGAAGATGTGGGGAAGGAAATATTTATGGAATTAACCTGCCATGCTATGGGTGATCCCAAGCTCTACAGCTTTTTATACTTTGGCATGTRTCTACCCCATAATTAGGCTGGGAAGGAGAAAGATTGCTCTTTATGAATAATTAAAATAAAAAAAAATATTGAACTGTGCATATTTTTCTTCTCATTATGCATTAAATGAGCAAACACCTGTTTATCTCCTGCTCACCTTTTTTCTCTCTCTTCTCTTGTTAAAAGGCATTAAAAATCTTTTATACTACATGGAGAGATGGGAAGCTTAATTACAGTGCTTCTAAAGAGCTTTGAGATCCTGAAGTGAAAGACATTATTGTACCATGGCAAAAAAAAAGATATTTCTTTTTTTTTCTCCCTCTTCTGCTCACTGCTTTACAAAGCCTCTTTTGTATTCATGACTTCATTTCACCACCTGCCTGAAAGGGGGTCGGGCTTCCTATCATACTAGCCCATAAAGTAGAATATAATCTGCTGCAAAAGATTAACATTAGAGATAGCTTTGTAACATATAGTCAGAATAAGAGCTCTGTTCTTTGATCTTGAATAATTTCACACTGTATGTAAGTTTCTCAGTATGGACTTCTGAAGTTTCTGGGACCCAAATAATCTGAAACTTTTCTGGTGGGCTGCTGAAGTATCTCACAGATATGAGGTACTGACTATGATCAAAACTTTGGCTCTATGTGATTGGAGCTGATAGGCTCCAACATCAGTCCTAGACTGGAAAACTATGAGAGATAAAGCCAAACCTTTGGATCTTAATGTGATCCTTCACCTCTGAAATGAGTATTCAAAGATTTGGATGTTAACAAGTGCAAGGGAAGCCAGTGTCATCAGCTAAGCAGAAAGTTTAGCTTCTCTTCACAAAACCACCATTACTTGGCTTTGTTGCTCTATTAGCTTTTAAAAGAATTTTTGCTGTTGAGAAAGCTGATGGTTGAAAGCTCAGATAGATACAAAATTATTGAATTATTGAATTATTTTTTCACTTAAAAGGGGCATAATTGAACCCCAAGCTTATACTGTTACTTCTGTCTCTTTCAAAAATGGGTAGGCCATTTTTCTAAAATACATCAGATCCGTGTATCCAAACGTCCCCACATCATATACATATATAGTCCTTTGAATGCTTATAAAAGAGTCCTTCCTTTCCTCTTCAAAATGAAGGATGTTTCACTAACTAGTCAGGACACGAGAGATGCAGAGTTCTTGTGATGCTTCCCTTCATAGGAGCATGATATCTTCCATGTTGGACAACATATCAGTTACCATGGATAGTTAGAGAAAAATGCATGAGCCTTTCCAGCTGAAAGAAAAATCTGTGCAGTGTTAAAACACTTCTATCCTCCCATCCCATCCACAGAGTAAGGGGCCTGCAACACATCTATACCAGAGCATTGCAACACCACCCTTCAGAAGGGACAGGGAGAGAATAAAATATCTGTCATATGGTCTTACATCAGTCCATCACCAGTGGGAAATGTGCATTCATCATTTGCAATATATAATCATTTGCACTACGCCCAGCTGCCTCTGAGATTGAGCTGTATGCAGTCAGCTCCTGTAATGTTTCTCTTTCTTTACATGGCTCCCTTCTATCTTGCTAAATCATCATTGACTTCTTGACAGCCCCTCAGCACATGAAAGGGTAACAGCAGCAGCCACTCAGTCCAGTTGTGATTAGAGCTGTTTCTTTGGAACTTCACCCTTAGTCATTCTTGCAGGTTGCAACTGCCTGTGAGTCAATCACACAGGTGAAGCCTGCAGCTGGCCAGAATATGAGCAATAGGTTGGGATGCGTCTAAACACAGAAATGATCACAGCAAAGCATATCCACCTGTATGAAGAAGCTGAAGGAGCCCAGCAAAGCAGGACAGCTTGGTTCATACTTACGTGTTTGCATACACGTAGACATAGCCAGCAGCACAGTCCTGTGTGCTGAACACCTAAACCAAGGATGAGTTTTTGGTCACAGAAAAGAGTCTGAGTAAGAATGAGTTTTCTTGTTCTTCTTCTACACTTTTATTTTATTTTCTTCTCCATTCCCCAAAGAAAAGGTGCACTTTATCATAATCCTAGACTGACTTAAGGCTTGTTGAGAAAAAAAGAACCATTGTGCTGTGCAGTCCTGCAGACCCTACTCCAGACTCTTTGCAATGTAAGATCAGGGCAAGACACAGTGATGCATCCTTAAGACAAGGAATAATATTCATCTGCACAGCATTTAAGTAGCACATTGTGATTACAGTGGGCACGTGCAATGTGTGACTTGGTTTGACCAGAGCTTACCAAACCTATAGGATGATTTGTGGACAATAGTAGAGTTCCCCAGAAAATATCCTAACTGTAAACTCTAAGAGAGAAGGTTTAAATCAACATATAGATAAGAAATTACATTCTTTCACGGCTGGTTTAAAAGCTCTTTAGACTCATTCTCTAACATTCTGTTACAGCCTTGGAAACCTTTTCACATGTGATATTTTAATGGGAAATGCTTGTGCTTTTATTTTTTAAGAAATATAGAATAAAGGTCTTAAGTGAGCAGATTCATATCCTAACAAAAACAGTCAAAACTGGGTTTGTTCATACCAAGAAATTAATTTGGCCCTGTTGTTTCCCAGCATCCTTTTTTGTTTTCCTCTTTCAGATGGGAGTTGTGTTTCTGACATCCATAAGCAGAACCAGAACTGTTCTTAAGCAAACCGTTCCAGTGAGCAGCCCTGAACCTGGGCTGCTTCTGGGTCCTGAGTCTTGTGCCTCGTAGCCCTGATGGACAGATTGGCAGTCTGCAAACAAGTTGCCTATACAACTTATACGTACAATTGGCATGCAATGTAACAGCCCTTTCAGGATATTACCAGAAGATAAGTTGCCTGGAAGAGGGTAAGTCCAGCACAGCAGACTTCCTGCAACAATACTGCAGAAAGCTAGCATTTGATATCAGAGCAAATGTTTTCCCCCTGTTTTTCCCCATATTAGTATAATATGATTTGTGAATCATATTATACTAATCCCAGCTGCACTCCTAAGGAGTAACAATGCAGGGTCATTCTCAAGAATTATATTTAAAAGACAAAGAAGATATAACACAGTGGTGTCCAAATGTATTTAACATACATATTGTATTTCTGTATTTCTATTTTCAAAATGGTGTGTATGTTTTATGTCTAGCTGCCTGTGAGCCATCCCACCATCACTTCTTCCTCTGTACTTTGAAAGAAAAGAGATTAAATATTAACTCATTAAATAATGCAAAGCTGATTAGGATGTACAACTGGGGGAACAGTGAGCCACAGTCTAAGAAATGGTCCTTATAAATCTAGAGTTACTGCAAAGTGATTTTAAAAGAGTGGGATTTATTTATCTTGCAAGCAGAGAAGTCTTTGATGTCTAGTTTACAAAATAGACATCCTATTAGCTGGGAACCTGTTCTAATTTACTGTTGTCAAAATCCTACACAACAGTTTGATCTGCTTTAAATAAGATACAGATGGTTGCAGAATTGAGTTTGAATTTAGTAAATGTTAGCTGCTGTTTTGCCATTTCATTCACTGATACACTTGTTTTGCTTCAGTTACTACCCAACAGTCCTTGATCTGTCTTCTGTGAGTTTTGTCAGTGTGAATAAACTCATGGGAAAACAGTAACTGACATGTAAAATTGGGGGTTATTTTATTTTATTGTATTTTAACCTAAAAGCTGATTTAGAAATAACTGATTTTAAAATTAACAGCTTATTGTGTTTTTTTGACTGAGTATTTTTAGACATCATCTGGCCAGAAAGACATTCTCTCAGGTTTAATAATAACACATGGTGTTTATACCTATTTGCTTGTGAAACATTTCAAAAGAGTTCAGAAATAATTTTTCTCAACAGTGAAGGTCTTTATCAAGTAAGAACTGGAGTGGTAGAAAAAATACTTTGTAATAACAGTGGAAAATTAAGGGATGTATAATCTCTCAAGCTGCAATTTGATTAGGACATAAAGACCCACAGACCCTTACACACACAGACAGAAAAAGAGAGTATCTTTAATTTCAGTGGCAACTCATGATATAAGTCTTCAGCATTACTGGAAAAAGTATGTTGAAATATGTTGATGCTCTTAAAAATAGACCAAATGTTTTTCAAAACTGAAAACAATTTTCCTTTCAAACTGGTACCCATCTTGGTGTGTTTGTATCTTCTGAATAGTCACTAGTATTCAAATTCATTTAAATAATAGATATTGCATACATTAGAACAGAATTGCTAAACCAAACAGTGAGTTTATTTCCACATAGTCTAGAGACAGATGTGCACAGTTGACCAAATCCAAAGTGTAAGTGTGCTTGTGTTTATAATTTTTGAATACTTGCAAGGCAGTCATAAATTAAATCTATATAACGATAATAACCTACAGAGGTTATAGGACACCTTGTTTCAAATAAATAAATTTAAACAAATCATAATCTCTCCATATTTATTTCAAGAAAAAATGAATGACACAGAGGTGAAAACATAATTTATCAGAACTTATTTGCACAGTGCCTTCTAGAGCATTTGTATAGTCTTGACTTACACAGAATTACCAAATATCACTTCCTTTTGACAGCACAATGTTAAATCTGTCTTGTTCCTTCTCTATTGACTATTGGTTTTCTCACAGASAATTATCACTTACTCTACCCCAAAATATCAAATATGGATATGTTCAGCTGGATGATTTTTATTTCAGATTAAGGAAAATAATAAATACTCTATAAAAATAGCAAAAAGTAAGTCTTCATGGGCAAAAGAAAATAGCCAGCCAATCTCTCAGTAGCATTTGACATGTGACATGAATCCCAACATGACAGGTGGAGTTTTTGATAATACTACTAGCCAACCTTTCTGGCTGTGGAGAGGATAAATTATATTTTTTTCAGGTATGGATGCAGTTACAGGGACCATTCTAACACCACAGAGAAACCATGAGTAGCTGTGAGGCTCTGAAGTCTAATAAGGATAGTCCAGAATGACATTCTTTTCAAGGCATAGCCATAGCAAGAACTACCACAAGCCAAAAGTGGATTCCCTGTACCATGGAAAGTGACATTTCCCTTCCAGGAAGTAAATAAGACCAAAAGTTTCAATCAGAAGTACATCTGACAGTGTTTTATTCTGAAGAACAGGAGATGTGATCTGGTTTAATCTCTCATATGGCATTTACATCTCACTGATTCTGTCCAGGAACGTCTAAATGTTTCTAGCAGCCTCGAGTAGATATTATTTTAGTTCTGATGGGCTGGGTCAGTGCAAGGAGCCTAGACACTGTTAAAGCACATAGTACCAGCATGTTAATCATGTCAAACTCTACACTGGTTCTGCAGTCTCCACATCAGGGACTAGATTTTTTTCACTGCAACATTAATTTTGTTTCTGATTGAAACCTGTGTCTCCAGAGAACCTTCTTCAGCTTTAAGCTTTAAATAACTCCAGTGTTTAAATCTCTCTTCCCTCCCCGACTCTGGGGATGGGAAGGAAGTCCAGCAGATGTGAGAATGTCTGGTGCTTTCACAGTAACAACAATATGTTAAAAAGTATACAGAAAGGGCAGGAACAAGAACAGCATGTTTGCATCTTCTTTGTTACTGTAAGCATGTGATTAAATGAGGACTTAAAAGAGCCAGAGGTTCACTAGACATTTGTTAGATTGCTGATGGTATGGTTTGATGCTTCTGCCTCATCCTAGCCTGACATCACCTGAAATGCAGGTGCTGACATCACCTGAAATGAGATGTGTGCTCAGGAGCTTAAATGTTAGCAGTTTGGTTATCTACAATGTAGGATCTACCAGTCCCAGGTAATAGATCAAAATGGGAAGAGGTCTATAACTAAGAACAGGTGGCTCATAGTTCTGTGCCCAGTCCTGACTGGGCTCACTTGGTATAGAGCCAGTGATGGGAATGATCGTTTCTGATTTACAGTCCAGTATACACATGCAAAATTAGGCTCTATTCATTTAGTTTATTGGAATTTGGTTAGTTGGGAAATATTTTATACCCAAGTATGGGAAAGAATTACTTTATTTGGCCCTGTTATAGGAAAGCTGACGTTAAATTTGAACACAGGGCCATTAGTGCTCTCAATCAGAGAGAGATTCTTGTGCACAGTCCCCCATACAGCTCTGAAGGAGTTTTGGTTAGTGAACATTAGGAATGTGTGGGCTTTTGGGTTTGTGCTGACAGTCGTGTACAGCAAAACCCAAGGGGACTACTCAAAGCTTTGCAAGGGGACTGCATAAACAAAAGTCCTGTACGGGGTCTTCCACCTCAGCAGTTTGCAGTCTCAGATTTACATATTTGCAGGTGCAATGATTGAGTTGATTGTCCAAGAAAATCTGCCCTAAGGCAAAAAATTTAGGTGCACACTGATCTATAAATGGTCTTAATTTTCTTGTTGTTCTTACAATGATGATATTTAAAAAAAAAAAAACAAAACATATTTAAATGTAATGATTCTTGAGATGATTTGAATTGGTTTTGCCTTAAACTGATCTTTATTCCGCAGTAGTATAAATGCACTCTTACCATTGTGTGACTATAGTCAGTCACATTCGCAAATTGAATAGTCAAATACGAAGACAATTAATGTGAGCATAAATTTAGAGGCAAGTCTGAAACCCTTTTAGAAATTTTCACATGGATCAGTCTCTCTTTAGGAAGGAAACAAAACCTACCCATTAATGGATGAAGTAATTCCAGTGGCATTTCACTGCACCCAACTGTAAGAAAGGCTTGCTTGTTATTTAGCAAATGCTTTCTTTTATTTTCAGCTCCCAACAGTGTATCCCTTTGGGCTTTCATTAGGATGTCTAATAGGGGCTGAAATGCTGAAACTATGTGCCTGAAAATTACAAACTATCAGAGAACTTCTCCAGTTCAATTTTCTGCTGTATTCAATGCAGCTGGAATGCAGCAGTGACTGTATTCTGAGGTACTCTTCTCCCTCAAAAGTGGATTGGAACAGAAATTAAATGAATGGCAGCAACTGGAGTTCAGCGCTGGTTTCTATCCATTTGAACTCTGTCATAAAAATCCCAGTGCGACCACCCCTATAACCTAAGAAGTAAAAGCTACAAAAGAGACAAGGAAGAATATGTGGAAATACATTCTTAAATTGGCCTGCAGAAACCCAACTTTGTGGCTGTATCTAACCTTTGGAAGAAGCTCCTAAAAATAGTAGAGAAGTCAAATTTAAGCATTTGAATGATAAAACATGCAATCAGTGCAGCTATAAGTAGCTGTATTATGTGGATGGAAAAAGATGTAAAATAAATGGAGCTAAAAGCTAACATGAACCCACTCTTTAAATAAATGTATACAAGTATCAGTGGCTACTTTGCTTTATGAAGACACTGTTTAGGCTGGAATACACAATCCTACACTCAGTGTGGACAGTATTTTGGCTGTGTTCAAGCATGAAAATCAGGCAGTAGCACTGCCTGTACAAGGTTGATATTTCATTCCTTTTAATGATATTTTATTTTGCCTATGATTTCCTTCTCCAAGTCCTTGTAGAGACCCAATGGTGGTTACTGTACRTACTTACAGAAGGATTGGGACTTTAGTTTATTTGCTTGTTTGTATTCACATTGGACACAGAAGCACTGAACAAACCAACAAATCCAAAGGAGAAGTGTATGTGCATCTGTGAGGATGATTTAGTCAGTAATTCAGTTACTATCTTCAGGGCAATCCCATCGCTTTTTAGGCTCCATTGACTATACCGAGGAGGTATCCATTGACAATATTGTGACCCAAGATACCTACAGCACGTGGAAGAACTTGCATCCAGACATGTAAATTCATATGTTTTAGTCTCAGACTGCATCCCACCACAGAAGACTAAACCACAGCAGATGCAAAGTGAGACTATCCAGTTCAGTTTGTGGAAGTATCGAAGCAGACTAACCTTTCTATTGACATGGCAGGAGGAAGATGACTTTATCTGACAAACCCCTCCTGACAGGTCAATCCTCAGTTGTTTTATCAGATCCCTACAGTATATTAAGGTCAATGAATGAGAGGCCTTCAGCCAGCTCCCATGGGGTGATGGGGTAATTGATTTTACAGCTAGATTTCAAGACCAGGACAAAAAGGTGCCTTGAGTAGGTATTTTGCACAGAGGAGCCTAATATAAAGTTTATGAATTAAAGATATACCTAAGGGATCTGACCTATCATTTCTCTTGACTGCCTCTTTCAGTGTAATGCCATTCTTTGTAATCACTGATTTTAATCATTGTTGGATTTTATAAGAGAGGTAATATCCCTTCTGCAAACTTTTGAACAGGACTGCATATAGCATGAATTTAATTTATTACAGCTACTGCTGTGCAAAAGCAGAATGTTGGTCTTGGTTAAACTGTGAGCCAAAGCATATCCCAGATATCCATCCATCAAAGGAAATACAGTTATACCTGGCATGACCTTTTCCATCTTTGTTTAGTAAGGGAAAGACCAGGATGGATTTCAGGAGTTGAATGAACGTGGAACTAATCTATTGCAGACCAAATCAAAATTTGACACTGCTATCTAACATCTGAGCAAATGCCACCTGAGAGAAACTGTATAGAAGATATCTGACACAAATTTGGCCCTGCGAATTTAATTGACTTGGTTAGGAAGCTGGTCTAACTGGAATTTTGGAATTTGCAAATCCTGCTGATGTTAAATGTTGTTATCAATAATCCTGTTGCTTTAATCAACAACACTGTTAACGCCTGGGGAATAACATGGTCTCAGATTCATCAGGAGACAGACTAAACAGGAAATATTAGGGTGACTTTAAAAGCTCTTTGGAAGAAAATATATATACATCTTATATACTCTTGTCTTGACTGATCTCTATCTTCGGAAACACCCTAATGTAAAGGTGCAGGATCCTTTGGTGCTTAATGAGCAAAAAAAAATCCATCTTGGGAGGGAATGAAGCCCTCAATTTGGAATGGAGTCTGTAGCTTATTACTATTCAAAGTGCAAATCTCCTCACCTTTCTTAGTCACACAGAGAATGACATTTTGGCTGGCTCTTTTTAGCTGAGCTTTTGTTGACTCTTGGCAGAGGAAACATAAAGAAAACAAAGATGTTCTCTCAGCTCTCAAAGAACTCTGACTTCTCCTGAGGCTCAAGCCTGTGAGCAAACCTTACTGTACACTGAGTTCAACGGATGTGCTTAAAGTATTTCCCCCTCTATTTTATAAAATGTGTTAATCTGACATTTCTGAAGTAAGTAATTGAGGACGTTAGTGAACAACTGGCTCTGCTCAAATTCACCTCACTTTCCAGTTACAGTACAGTCTGCTTTTCCTGTGTTTGAGACCCCACACATATCTGTCAGTGCTGGATATAATACCTCTGGCTGTTCCACTTGTCCCTCCAAAGCTCTGCCAGCACAGCAGCTCTGCAGCAACAGCTCCAGCAAATCCCTCTCCCTCCAGACTCTCCATCTGAATTCCCAGCCATGTCTCCTGTGAAGAATTGGTTATCTCCTGTTCTGTCTGTAGATGGTGAGATGTAGGTAACTGTCTGTTGGAGGGTAGAATGAGAAGTCATATTTACCTATCAGGTAAGGAGAGAGATACCCAGTATAGTGGGTCCATAACAGTTGAAGTCCCATAATTTTTTTTAAAGAGAAAAGAATTAGGACTTGCTATATGCTACAGTTAAATTGAAGTTTAACTTCTCTATACTATGATCTTTAACTGTCCTGTGTTTTGTACAAGGAATCAGTAACTGTTTATTTTTCAAATTGATGTAATTATGGACTTGAAGTTAGAAACACACATGCATGCTCACACATATGTCTTCCCATTTTCCTGGAAATTTTGCTTCTTGTTCTATAATGTTGTTTTCCTAAAATTAAAATATTCCAAGAGAAAAAAAGTAATATAAGATTACAAAATTTTCTTCTGGAAGGAGAAGTAAAAGTTCTGTAATATAAATATTAAGTGTTATTTCATTGGGTTTCCACACAGGATTTGATAAAACACACAACTTTCCTGCCAGGTGCCAATATGGCTACAGTGAAACTCTCTTAAGATCTGTTTTTCAAAAAACTAAACAAAATCTATGGTTCAAGCCCTCACCTTGGGCTGTATTCCTACTTCTCATTCCGGTGTTTAAAATACAACCTCTTTAGTTACATCTGCAGGTGTTTTTTCCTCACACACAGCCATTGTGTATTGGCCATATAGATCCCTGTTATTCAGGAGAAGAAGATGAAGAAAGGAGGAAAGAGGGGGACACAAACAAAAGAAGTGGGATAACTATGTGTATATTTGCATACCATAAATAAAGCAAAATGGAATCAGAGCTTGAGGGTGTTGGTTATCTCTGAAGACCAATCACAAAGTATCTGGCTTGCTCAGGTATTAAGTGTTAGTCACAAAAAGTCATGCTCTAATGGACAGGGAAATTGGACCATGTCTGCTCCAGTCTGGATAAATCTAAAACAACAGACACTGTTTCAATGTGAAGTTGTGTTTTCTACTGCTGAGAGAGACATCAGTTTGGCCACCACCAGGCTACCTGGATCTATCTGTGAAATTAGTTTTCTGGTTGTCTGGAGTAGTGACCAGTAAGACCTGTTATACTGGGAGCGACTTTACAGCTAAACCTGGAAACATGTCTCTGTTGATGTGAGCAATTCAGTTGGGTTCAATATGAATTCCTCTCTCCTGGGCTCAGCCTGTGCCAAGTTCTGGTTCTCCAGGGAGAAAGCCAGAGCCAAACACGCCATTAGCCAATACCCCTGCTCCTGAGGACAAAACTGTTGCTTTTAGGCACAGAGCTTTTCAACCTCCCTCATTGAATTTAGGTTTGACAGTCAAACAGGAATTCACATCTGGTCAGAGAGATACCTTTACTCCACAGCATACGTTTCAAAGTTTTCCTGCTTATATCATCAGTAAGCATCTACCATTCACACATGCAGGACATGCACAAATTCCTACTGAAGAGGATTGCAGAGTGTGGAATTACAGGTGTGGTAAGTCTCACAAACAACAATAGATAGAGCTGGCCTCTCTTCCCTGAAGGTAGGGGAGAACTTCATTCCTTTTAAGCCTTCTAACAGTAGAGTATTCATAGACCTAGTTAAATTTTGTATTTTCTGTTACTAATTCCTGTTGAAGTATGCTTCTGACTGGGGGAACTGCCATTGGAATATCAAGGTCCTTTCCTAGGGCCATCTGAGAATTCATTGAAATTCATTCAAGGAAAAATGAAATTTCACAAGAATTCTTAAAATTTTAGATGTTAGCCCAAGATTGAAGAAAAAAAGCATTTTGTTTGAATCAAAATGTCTCCAAAAATTAAGCAAGCACTACAGGTTTTTTTTTAATTTCTGCCTTAAAGTGGCAGCAGTAGTAATTGGAAGAAAGCTAGGAGGGAAACAAGTGGTTTCGTTTTTTCTTGACATCTTCACATGATGTCTGCACTAAAATTTATTTTTCTAAATACAGTACTTGAGTTCAAAAAATCTATTAACTAGACATTTGTTATTTTATATGTATTACAAGAAATGAGGTTTAACAGTGAATGAATAATTTGCCCTGTTGGGTGAATGAGTATATAATTAGTCAGGGCTGGAAAATATTTGCAAGAGCTCAAAAGAACTATTGCTATTGAACTCTGACTTGATTTTCTTGCCTTAATACTGTTGATGATTTTAACCTCAGTTTGGTGGATGCTACAATTAGGATGGTCAATAAAATGGTAGCTCAAAGGACTGCTCAGCTTATTTTAAGAGCAGAAACCTTGATATGTTTTTAGATAGTCTGAAATATGAATTGTTAGTTGGGTTAATCTGGTGAGTGGCTTAGTAGTATTTAAGCATAGTTATTTACCTCCTAGTATATTTGAAGCTCGAGGTTGTAAAGGTACTTACCTCCTGAGCTTTCTATGTAACAGTCCTGCTCTCTTGAGTGATAGATAGCAAACAGTGAAATCCACTGGGATAATGCACACTGGAAAAACGAGATTTGAGGTAGAAGCAGAACGACTGATGTTAGGCTGCTTTTACATGTCCATGGATTGTTGGAGCATAATCTGTGCCTAAGTGCCATTTTCTGTCTCTTCTCAGCTGGCAAAATCACATGCATTTCCCTTAAAGGCTATCAATATTTTATGTTTGTTTCTGAGAGTTAATGTCCCTATTTGGTCTGCCATGCATCTCTCTCTTTTTTCTTATTTGATATAAAAAGTTTCGCACAACCATGTTTTGCATGGACAATTGCACAGTTTTCTGAAAAGAATGAACATATAATCATCCCACGTAACATCATGTTAATGGCAATGAAAGTGCTGGAGTCAGCATACACCAGAAATAAATACAGAAAAGACTGTGTTCAAAGCCAAAAACATGTTTGGGGACCATTTGACTTTTCAGCAACAGGATGTAAGGCTCCTTAAGAGCCAGCTATATCCTAAACATCTAGTAAGTAGAATAACAGAAGATAAGCAGTTTACTCTGAATACACATCGAGATGGTGGAAAATAAAACTTTATATGGAATCCTGGATTTGGCTGTACTGTTACCTCCAAAGTCATTTAGCAATGTTCCTTACACCTTATAATTAATGATGAATGTATATGTTGCAGAATTAAGACATATGTAAAGTAAAAAGAGATACTTATGTGTTTTGGYTTTTTTTTTCCCCTTCAATTTTCTCAGTTGTTTGTGTGCACTTGAGTCACATATTCAATCTTTCTTCTTGCGTCAAGTAAAAAAACGTAAAATATCTTTTATTTAAAACATTGCAACAAACTTTGTCTAGCACATTTGTCTGGTGTAGAAAATCCACTGGAAGATAGTGGTTGGTACTCTAGGTGCCTATGTCTTATAGATGAAATCAGTATGGTTTGTGGGCTATTCTGAAAATTGGTTTGCAAGAGACCTAAATCCTAAAGCAGAGTCCTTAATCAGTTTTCTTCTTCCTTTGGATTAGTATTGCAGACATCACTGTACAATTTTAACAATCCTAAAACTTAGACACTTCCAGGATTGTATTTACTCCCAAGTTACATCATCATATATAAGCTGATGACAGTACCTGTCACATTAAAGACTGCATGCAGTTAATGAGTCTGTAATGATACAGACATCATAAATGATATTGATGTTTCATGCAATGAAGTAATGTAATGAAAACTTTCAAATTTCTGCTTTCTAAAGTGGAAGCCAGGATAATTAATGAAGCTTAGTTTGGGGGTCAGATATTCCTAATCAATAACATTAGCTGGATTTAATTTTTCATCCTGCTCACTTGCCCAGCCCTTATGCAAATTGAATTGATAGAGAAAAATTGTGGTGATTAAACAAAATTCTCTCTGCATGTGAAATATGTAATGAATGGGCAGCCTGGTGACAGTTGTAACCATTGCTTTAAGTCTCCATTAAATACAATTTAAGAGATGGATTAAATAATGAGCATTGTTAATGGCTGATGTAGAAATCATGCTGCACATAACTAATTTTAGATGGCTCAAACTGGGGATCAGAAGAATGAAAATAAGAATGAACTACATTGGAAATATTTGATTTTCTGAGAGCATGGGAGGAGTGTATGATCCCTCACAGTGCAAAAAGGATATGGATTTCCAAGTGATGATTTTTAGGATAACTACACAAAGAACTCCCTGATCAATGTGTTTTTAATGCATTTGTTCCTATGCCATATGAGTCTATGCTGAAAGCTGAAAAAATGTAATTTGCTCAGGAATCTACCATTTGATGAATACGCGTTTTGTTCCTTAAGAAAAAGAAAGATCTTTTTATTTAGTTTTCTTCTTCCTCCTTTTCTCTTTCCTTTCCAAAGAAAGTTTTACTCTGATTCATTGCAACCATAAACATGAAAAGAGAGATGTTCCAAGATACTCCTATTTCTTGCTTTTCACTGGGCTGACATGAGTATTGTGTTTCATCTCCAGTAATATCCAACTAGAATATTATGCAAGGTGGGACTGGGTGCAGGTATGCTAGTGACAGAAGAGATGGGAGGTGTTCAGTGTTTCCTTGGTCATACAACATGAACTGTTTCATGTTTCATTTTGAGCCTTTGCAATCCTCCCTCATAAAACTGCTCCAAGAGATAGATGTCCTCCGGACACTTACAAACATATGGGCAGCATATGAAAGACTTGTCTGATTATAGCAGTTCCTTCTTATCTATTGCACATTTGTATATTCTAGCATTTTAAAAGTTTTTTCTGATCTCTTGAAAAAAATTCCAGAGCGCGGTGACCCTTGGTTTAAAATCTTTACCAAATAAGATCTTCACTCTGGATTTCATCACATCTTCAGTAACCACAAATATGGGGAAAGCCAAACCAAGAAGAAAAGGGAAATTGGATCAGGTGAAGTAGAAGGTTCATTTGAACTTATTCCTCTGTCCACGTGAGGAACAGAGACAGAATTTAGAAGATGGAGGAAGCCTAAGAGAGAATGACATGAAGGTTGGAGGGAAAATCAGGAGTGTCTGTGAAGGTAGAAAAGGAAGAGATTTAGCAGGGAGACTGAGCAGATTTATCAAGGAGGAGCATATGTCACACAGTGAATTAAAAATGAAAAAAAAATTGTAAATGAGGTAATGTATAATCTACATAATGCTGGTTAGGATACTGCATCATTTGCGTCATCATGTCCCCAAAGTCACCAACACAGAGGGCATGCCTGATTTTTCTAAAGTGCTAAAATGTTCCCAGGTCCAGTGGAGCTTAAGACTTTATTACAAACATTTTGAACAGCTCTGATTACAGATAATTGAAGCTGTTTTTTTGATCACAGATAATCAAAGTAATCGTGTTAGAATGACAATTCTCAGAACTGGCGTTGCCTGACCTGGTTTTCTATGCTGTTTTTTTGTAAGCAGGAGAATGACATTTATTCTTCCATAATAAAACCTTCCATTTTAAAAATGTTACTGGCCTGACCACTTATGAATAAAAATAATCTCAGTGGAAATGATTGCAAGACTGTATATGCAGCACTGAAAAGCACAACTAAAGACTTTTTCATTCATATGGCATAAAATTTCCTCTGATACATAGTTTTGATTGTGCTCAGTATAATGGGGCCTGATTTTAATTGAGTTCTGGGCAATATCAAAACATGAATAAAGAATGAAAATAATAATATGACTTCTATCTTAATTTTCTTTCTGAATACTCACAGAAAGAAAGTCTCACAGAGTACCTCTTAGGTCAGTCCTCTGCAACAGGCATTGTGTTATCGTGATCAAAAGCATTTCTTTCTGGTATTTACTTTCCTATGTTTAAAATTTGGGAGACATCATTTCTGTACTTCTTAAGGACATTAAGGGTAAATGAATAGACATATGTAAGATACATGGACGATCTGTGTTTGTCTATGTGGTTTCAGGACAGCTCTGACAGGTTGCTGTCAAGACTAGATTCAGAGGCTTCAGCAGACATTGAGCTGGGCTCTGCTTGGAACAAATTCATATGCTTGCAGATCTCTGTACAGGAGCCTATGCAGAACATATAACACTCTTAATTTCCTCCCTAAGTGCTTTTTAAATCCCACGTATGTAGAAAAGAGCCTGAAAGTGGTAATGCTACAATTCTCATGAAAAATAATTTCAGCAGTTCAGGTTTTATGGAAACATGCAGTAATCATGATAAAATTCTGAGACCTGGTTGCTCTGAAATCTAAGGCAAGCAGCTTGAGGAGAAGTAGTAGTTAGTATACTTTGTAATACAAGAAATTACATCTTGATGTGGTAAAAAAGATGCTGAAAATATTTTAATTAGCTCTTCAAATAACTCTGACCTCTCTCTGCTTTTTTCTAGTAAAAACATTCTGAAACTAACCTTCTCTATTAATTTGTTTGATTTAGAGGAATTGCAGACTTTTAATGAAGAACATTACTATGTTGAAAAATTCCTTACCAGAACTTTTCAACATGCATATCACTTAGGGCACACTATTTCTCAGAAGACTACCATGTACTGTAGGGCTGTATTGGTGCACACACAGTCAACTGCATGTAAATAATGATTTTAAGTTTGCAAGTTCTCAGTATATATGCATCCAATGTTACACCCAGCTTACTGTTATAAGCAAAAATATAGTACAACTTATATGTAGAGCYGATAGTTTCTCATCCTAATGAAAATCCTAATAATCTAATCAAAACACAACAAACAGCTATTACTAATCTAGTTGCAATAATACTAGTAGTCCAAATTAATACAGAAAATACTCCTTAATAATAGTATTTAAAAATGGTTATGAAAGAAAACTTACCAATATCTATGCCTTTTCTAAAATCCCTCTGGATTATTAGGCTGACAATACCAGTGTTCCCGGAGCATAGAGTTGGTGGGTTGTCAGCATCCCGAGTTAACTTCAAGGGCTATTGTTCGTTATACAGTGGCTACGTATACTTGCAAAAGCTAAAAAGCTAACCATCTCAGGCCAAGGCAAGCTTGGGCAAATCCTAAGACCTTACACTGCCAGATGAGTACAAGGCCTACAGCCTTTATTAGTATTGGCAAAAACTGTATTTGATGAGCTACACCAGTACACAGCAAACATATCACTTCTAGCCTGCTATGTCCAACAAGCTTTTTGGTATAATGACATTAATAAATTTTTCACCAAATTATTGCTCTGGAGAGTAACAAGTATATTTACGAATAGATAACAGGCTGGAGCTCCTTTGGAAATGTGCTTAAACACGTTATTTAAAGGCTTGAAACTCCCTGAACTGTATCTCAAGAAGTAACTGAAACTGGGAGTGAATGCTCTTTTAACGTGGAAATGATGCAGGCATCTAAATTCATGGCTTCCTGATATTCTTATTCTTTCTGACAGAGATTCCAGAAATATGTATCTGCTAGACTCATACTTATTAAATTATGGTAATGCTGATGGAGAAATCAGCCCATTAAATATGTTTTCCTATTTGGTACAAGTACAGGTGGAGTAAGTGTTTCTTTGTGCACCTTTGTACCTTGTTGCTTTCAAAGAGTAGATTTATATATCACCACCTAGAAGAATAATCCCGTTTATACCTCCTTGCATGAAGTGCTAAAACAAGAAGTAGCTATAAAAGCAAATCTTTATTTAATGTAGTGCATATTGCAATTTAGAGGTTTTTATCTGTGACATAATCCATTTATTTTGTTAGAAAACAGTGTACCAGGCACTCTTTCATACTTGATTGTGATGACCTAACACCCTTTGCAAGATTTCCAGGTGAAGACTGGAGATACATTAGCCAAAGCCCCAAAGGGAAATGGAGGAAGCTGGCATTGCATTTGCTTGGAGGAGGTATGGTTCTGTTTGTAACATCAGTGACTTCCTTTAATAATTTTCAATATTGAAAGTTCTAAAAACACAGCAGATATTCTCCAAGATCAATACAAATGAGCTCAATACTGATGAAAATGAACAATGACCTATTTTATACCTTCTGACAAAGAAGTCTATCACTTTATATTCACTCACTCACATGTATTTTGTTCAGCAGTTCTTTTCTATCTCACAGTTTCTGGGCACTCAAAGTGCTATATCTTTTTATTGTTAATCCTGAATCTTGTAGTCTTACGTTCATCTCAATTGATAAGAAAACTCAGCCAATAAATGTCTGCTGGAACTATCTTTAAATTTACTCATTTCTATTCTTAGACTATCTGGGATGATGAAGAGGATAAGAACAAGATGGTTTTGTTATTAAAAAAAAAAAAAAAATCTATACTGTGAGGAAGTATACCATGCTGATTATGTCGTGAAGATTCCCCTAAGATATCACAGGGCACTGAAGCACTGTTTATGCTTAAGGATATTAACACTTTCTTGAGTATTTTCTTTTCTGAGCCCTTTAAAGTTCTTATTTGGGCTTATTCAGTTAAAAATTCCTGTAATCACTGTGGGTTGAAAAAATGCTATATAAGTAGTTACCAGAAGTTGATGCTGGTATACCTAGAAGAAAGCTTGGATGCACCAAATCTCTCTTGCTGTGAGTACCATCCTGAGACCTGAAGAGTTATGTGAGGGTTGAGAAGACTATTCCTTCGTGATCAATTATTTTCTGTAAACAAAAGTGAGCTATACATAATATAAATTTTTTCTCTGTCAGTGTGATCTTGTGAAATGCTGGCTAGCTTTGAGAGGTGGTTCCTACAGAATTCAAAAGCTGGACATCTGCCAAAATCCCAAATTCATTAGAATTAGGAAGAGTTTTCTTCTATTAACTTCATGGAGACCAGGTTTCTACCACTAATTATTACTTGTTAGTATCCATTGTTATTTGCATTGCCTGAAAATCTGACTTTTAAGAAGTCCTTGGAGAGGTCCATTAGGAAAGACACACAGTTTATTTGTCTGCTGTTTGCATTGTCTCAGAAAAATCAATGATTCGCTTTAGTATTGTAATTTTTTTAATTCTTTCTAATGTGATGGCATTTATGCAGAACTTGACATGCCTCTTTGAAATGTCTTCCTAGAATATGTTATCATAAGAACCCATTCCTCCTCTAGTATCATCAGGACTAAAAGCAATAAATACATAACATGCCATAAACAACATACCATATGTAACTAAACATACACAACAAAAGCAATAAAAGCATGACATTTTAAACCTTCATGGAGGACAGCAGATGCTTTTATATTGAGCTTTCATAAGAATCACATAAGAAACTAAGACCAGCAAAGAACAGAAACTGGATTCTAAATGCAGAGAATCACTTTTTAAGCTGAACTGACACACTATTAAAGTTTGAATTGAACTAGGGCAAGTACATTTCCCAGAATTCCATAAATAAATTAAAGGTGAAGAATCACTGTATAATGAAAGTAATTTCATTAACAAGTCTTACTAGAAAAATGGGACATCACCTAAAATTCATGGATTTTTAGCTATGGTTAGATAATAAATGCAATGAAAGAAACAAGTAAAAAACCAAACACATAGTGGAAATCAAACCTCTACTAATGAACTTTACATGAAAAAGAAATGAATAAGCTAATAAGGTTCTAGAACCTGCTTCTGAGATTAATAAGAATGAAACAAAAATGGACTACATTTAATATGATTTCTAATAATATCATTTCTAGATATAGGGACAGTGTGAGATAGACTGATCTTAAATAAATTCATCCTCCTAATTTCATGCAATACAGCCTTTGTGCCTTATATCAGATAATTTAACCTAGGTTTAAAGTCTTCCTATATATGTATGCATATGTATATGTCCATGTGAAGTGGATGTTGACYCTGTCAGGAACTGTTGTGAACAGGTGAAGAAAGTTTCCATTCAGTTTGAATGGAAATTAAAAGTAGCATTTTACTGTCTGTCAGTGTTGCAGTACAGGACAGTTCATTACCCTTGTTTGTACTATCTGTTTATAATCTCTGACCTTTAGAAGAAAGCAGCGCATAAACACATCTGAATAGCATCCCATGTGGAGTAAAACATTACATTCTACTTAGAATGTGTATCTGTCAGTAATGGCACACACGTAACTGAGGAAAAGCAATAGACTAGGTAACACCTTGAACTTCCTTCTGGATATGCTTTGCTACAAAATGAATGCAAATTGAGATTTGACTAAGATATGAGAAGAATCATTGGTTTTGTACAGCCACTAATAGACTTGATTTAGTTTTCAACTTATGATCAGTAATGCCTGACTGCTACAGCAAAATCTTAGCTCTATTGTTGACAGCAGCCAAACTCCTGTCAAGATTTTTTTCTGGTGCACTGGAAATTTTTGGATCACTGTTTCTGATATAATGAAGTGACTTTTGTTGATGTTTTAGATTATGAGTGTACAAGTGACTGTGAAGTAATCAGTAAGAAACTATGAACTATTCTCTGATGCAAGGAACCTATCAAAAGAGAAAATTCTAAGCTAAAGTGTTTGGTATTTAATGAGATCACACTTGTTATTAAGGATCTAATTTGGTCCAAAGTTAAAGCAAATTTAAAGTTCCAGAGATATTTGCAGAGTAGATTCTTCTCTTGCCCTTGATGCATTATGTTCTTTTGACTTTGCTCAAGAGAAAGAGCTGGCACTATCCTACTGCAGCCAATCATAAAATTTTACAAAATACCCATAATAATGTACAGTACCTAATCACATTATGAATCATTTTTTGTTCATGAGTATGAGCACATGCTTTCAAACTATCTGTTCTAGAAACTGGGTGATGACAAAAATGCTTTTTAAAATTTTAACTGGTGGCATTCATTAAAAAAAGTGGAAACACCTATCATATTGATTTTATAAGAAGGAAAAARCAAGAAGCAGAAAACAGTATCCAAGTAGAAACAACAGCTGTTCTAGGCAATACTGAGTAATAGCAATGACAATATGATTCATGCCCAGTAAGTGTGGGACAGCGTGAAGTCCCATTATTGAAGAATGAGTTGATGGGTAAAACAGAACAATGGGATATGCTCCTGAGCCTATTTTCTCCTCCTGTTTCTGTCACTGACATATTGTCTAACCCCGACCGCTCAACCTTTCTGTCTTAGCCTTGTTTTCCTTTTTTTTTTCTTTTTTTTTTATGAAGTGGGTGCTATTGTATCTTCTTGCCTGAGACAGTGAGATTTATAGACACATTCAAGACTGTAGTGTACTTTCTTTTGTTTTTATCTTCCTTGACCCAAAGAACTGAGTATGTCTTGATCAGGGTTTCAGTTAAGGTCCATAGCAGCAAGTTTAGTATAGTGAAGTATATGGCTGGGATTTGAAATGTTTAATTGATGTCTGTAAAGGATTTTGGGATCTCTGGAAGAAACACCAATGGCACTGTTATCTGCCAGCAGCTCATCTTGTGCTACAGGGAACACAAAATGAAGCCATCAGTGCAGAATGCTATACTGATAATCCAAATATAAGCACTGCTGAAGTAGATATAACAATGCCAAAGCCTTACAACCGGCTTTGTGCTAACACAAATTAAGCCTTAGCATAGACCAATGCATATGATTCCTCATTACTCACCTTTGAGCTACATAAACTTTTAAACTTCTAGATTTTAGTTTTGGAGACTCTTGCTTATACATAAGATTTGCAGGGGGTATCATTAGCTTGTTAAAAGGGAACTGCTCTAGTTATGAAACTTTTGATACAAAACTAGGACAAAGTGAATGCAAACAAGGATATTTTCACTATATTGAAAGTATTGCCAAATATACATATTCTAATAAGGTCCACCTTGCATTACAGAAATACATGTAGAAGCTATGCGGGAGATAACATGTTGTTAGCCTAGCACTAGTGCTACAAAAGACAGTAGGTATCATTTAAGAAGAGAGGAACCATCTGACAAAATCTTGTAACTTACACTGGAGAGAACAGCATTGATTTGTTCAATTGGGCAAATCAGCAAACAGGTATATTAATCACTGATGTGAAATATCAAATATGATATGGATTATTATCTTTTGCTATACATGTATACAACATAGGTTTACTAGCAGAGATTTCTAGTGTCCTTGCCTTTAATCTCCACAGTCATCTTCATCTCCTAAAACAGTAACTTGGACTGCAACAATATGAGTCTTTAATCAGGTTTCCCGATCTTATTTCTCACCGGGAAGCATGAGCTGTATTTCAGATTTTCTGTTACCAACAATGTAGCTGGAAAATGCCAGAATCAAGGAGATGTAGCTGACTTTGAAGCCTGCTCTTCATCTCACAACTAGTCTTATGGACTTGAAACGATCCAGCTTTCCCTCTTCTTACCTTTTCAATGCTTAGTACTTTCACTCAGCATTGCGAATAACCCTGACAGAATCAAATTTACATGCAGGGGAAAAAAAAAATTACTAGTTTAAATACTTTTGCATAGATAAGAGTTTTTAAAGGGAATAAAAATAACATTCTTAATTTCAGTCATTTCAATACAACTGCCAGGCAATGGATTCATAAGTCATTTCTGAAGTAAAACCATGTAACCAACAGATCTTAATTTTTTCCTTTTTCCTCCTCCTCTCTGATGCCATGCTTCTAACTTCTGTCTTAAATTAGATTGTGACTTTCTTGGTACAAGGCCTACCTCATAAAAAGGTTACAATTACTAAAGTATACAACAGATTACTTAACAGAAGTGTCCCTGACTGGTGCTTTTGTAATGTAGATAATTATTAAGAGTAGCCAGTAGGCTTCATAATAGCATCTTTCTCTTAAAAARCATGTAGTGGCTTTTGACTTTCTCAAATTGCTACTTCATTGTAATGAGAATGCAAACCAGAATGTAATTCAAAACGGATAGGGATGTTGAGGGGGTTAAAAAGGATGTGCTCCCATTTGGCTGTCATCAGGTGTTAGAGGAGAAAGAGTGAACAATCTTTGCAAATGCAGCTAGTAATGTAGATAAATAATGGATGCAGCTAGTGGCCTGAATGCATTTAGAGAATCCCAGCTGCTCCACTCTGTGTTTAATAGGCTGGAGGTACAATTTCTTGCTACATAAATATTCGATATATTCCTACAGCCTTGCCACATAGGTGTAAACAACAATCAGCATAAAGAGGGACATAAATGTTTATTATAGGCTTCATTTTAGCTAACAGATGCTCAGTGAAAAAGCTGAAAGTTAAGGTAAAAAAAATTACTTAGGAAAACTTATCAATCACAAAAAAATGCTATGAAAGCAGCTTCATATATACAAGGATTTTATCTGCAGGAGATTTGTTCCAGTTATTGCAATAAAGAGCCAGTTAGTAGTATACTTACATCAATGCAAATGTCTTGTGGTGGATAGAGAAAGCTGAAGTTTGGGATGATATGACTTTGATTCTCTATACTTATAGTTAGGCTTTTTTCTGGAATTTTCCGAACCTCTCTCTTAGTATGCAGCTTTACAGGAAACTTTGCTTATGCTTAGCTATATAGGAAGTAATAAGGATATCTTCACAAATCATAGATTTAGTACATAGTGCCAAATTTGCCTTAAGAAGCGCATGTTCAAGGAACGGTGAAGTGAGTATTCACTTATGTTCCTGTTCAGCAGTTCCCAGTCCAGTTCAAGCAGGGGGAGAATGAACTACAGTTTAGGTGCATATTCTCTTCTTTGATACCTACATACTAAGGATGATCTTTATTAATTTTATTAGAAGTAGAACTAGGCAAGCGTAGCCTATGCTAACTTAACTAAAGTGTTTTATCTGTCTTTCTTTGTCTTCATCTATAAACAAAGTCTCTTAACTATCCAGAGGCACAGGTAAGTCACCTGCCTTCTGCTGTGAGGAAATATCTGTAACTACTACTCAAACTCATGTTACCTAGTATGACTGTTGGTGTATGAGATCACTATCTTATCTTGATTATTCAGCAGATCCAGAGTTGGTGTCAGGGGAATGTTCTCCCTCCTAACTAGGAGGAACTAATTATTTAGAAAAAAAAATGTTAAAACCTGATATTCCTATTTTAAAAATAAATGAATGATGTCTACATTAGGAAGCAAATTATCAAAGTGCCAGTTTCTGTGAACCACACCTTGGCTCAATTTGAACTTGATCTCTGGGAGCTTAACAATCTTTTCCTATTAAGTTTTATCAACCTGTTGTCTGATTACCGCTCAGTCTTTTTATGCAAATAAACTGCTCAATCAATCAGTAATTCCTCACTTCCACATGGAGAACTACAACAGGGATTGTAAGGAGCAGAGGTGGTGAATGAGAGTGAAAAAATTGATTGATTTTATGGCTGAGCTGTGTAGAATTATTATTCATTTGATTATTTTTGTTGCCACTAACATTAGTATTATTTAATCAGTAGGAACATTGAAATAATTTCAGTTAGGATTTTTCTGGACTTGTGGGGTTTTTGCATGCAGTGTGTGAGATTTACTTGTATATTTTTTCCCTATGGGTGTTATTTAATAAAGTGTGTGTGTATAAAGAAAGTAACAAACCTTAAAACCTACCTAACACACAGAATTTGTTTAGCAAGGGTATTGTTGATAAACAGTATAGAAGATAATAGTGTTGAGAAAGCTGTTGATTTCTCTTAACAGTAAGCTCTGCATTTGTTGGAATGTGCTTTTAAGACCAGGTCCTAAAATAAAAGCAATTCTGCCCATTTAAAAGACCAAGTCTGTTATACACACAAGGTTTTTTTTTTTATTTTAATAAAGTAAACAAAGGAGAAGAGAAAAAAGTGAAAAAAAAAAAAAAACCCTTCACCCTTTTCACTCATTTCTTGCTCATTCTTCCATAGCACTTTTAGTCCAATTTCATTTTTTCCCACATTAGGTATTGACATCTTGCTACTCCAATGTGTAGCATTAACAGGTGTAGCATTAACCATGCCCACTAGGGAAAGTTCTTTTTTCCTAATTCTAGAGAGAACAGACGTATTGTCGTGGTTTAACCCTGGCAGCACCTAAACACCACGCAGCCACTCGCTCACCCCCGCCCCGCTCCGGTGGGATGGGGGAGAGAATCGGGAGGGCACGAGGAGGAAAACTCGCGGGTTGAGATAAAAACAGTTCAATAATTGAAATAAAACAAAGTAGAACAGTAATAGTAACAGTGATAACAACA